>JARHVA010002019.1:2617500-2879352 GCA_037957365.1 Torreya grandis
ACTCTTATAAAATTCAATACAAGTTTACACTAAGAATTCCCTATTAAGGAAATCAACCAAACCAATTTAGAAATGGGTCAAACATTAATACCCAAACTTGAGTTTTTATGAGATGGAAACTTGTAACCTATATAATTATCATTTTTGAATCATGTTCTACAACCATAAATATTATACCCTAGTTTGATAATCTTTGGTGATATGGTTCTAAGTACATTTGGTAGTTTTCTACATCTGAGTTCCCTTTTTTTGGCTTGTGAAGTCGATTCAAAATCGAGTTTCCAAAAATAGTTATAGGAGTCTTAAAAAATAACCAAAAATTTTTATCAATTTTTTTTACCTTTAAATTTATATAAGAGTCTTTAGTTTAAAATTTTATATCCATTTGTTATTTTCAATGACCCCTTTCCAAATCAAATTTAATCAGAAATTGTTGTTCTTATTTTTAGTGTACAAGGTCACTCTAGAAAGGGTGTTGTATTAATCACCTAGATTAACATTTATTGAATATGAAAGTTGTAACCCCTTAGTTTGTGTTTTATATTCATGCAAAACCTATCTTATTTACTTTTTATCCCCATTTGGTATTTTTATTGAACCCTCCTTGAAGCCTATTCATTTTTAGTTTTCTAGAAAAATTAGATTACAATTGTTAATTTTAGTTTAGTTTAGACTTTTCATTTCATGTTGTTATTGCATTAAGTATATTTTATGGCTCATATAAGTTATCATTAACTTAAATAATTGATTTATAACTTTGGTTTAAATTTTAATATTTTTAAAATATTTTATCCAAAGTCATTTTGTGAGCTCGTGGTGTGTTTGTGCTTTCATGGATTTCAACATTACTCTCTTCACTTAATTAACCCTTTTTTATTTCATTATCATGATCTCTTTTTGTGAAAATTTTCATGTTAATATATCCAATATGTGATATTAGTTCTTTTTTTAACATTTGGGCTCATGAAGAGCACAATCTAGTTTCACCAAGTTTAAATAATCCTTCTTATTCTGGAGTCTGAGTTGTGGACCTTCAGTGTTATCTTGTAGTTATTCAATATATTTAGATATGTGCCTTATCATTTAGTGTGTTCCATTTATCTCAAGAGGTTTAGGTTTAGCTCTAGTGAGTTGTGAATTAAAAGTGTTTTTAAAATTAAACTCATTACAGTAAGTGATGTTTACCCTGTTGTCATCCCTTCTATAACCATATGTGATTATTGATTCTTCTATTTTTCTTAATGGTAGTGCAGTTGAATGAAGTGTCAAAAAACATTGGTGTGATTTTGTGTGTATATTAGATTTAAATTTTTGGCATTACATTTTTTAATTCATATTATTATGTTATTGATATATTCCTATGAATTAATGTTGTTTTGTTTTTATTAAATAAACAAGAAAAGAAGGTTTTGGGCCCTTTACAAAGCTTCCCCACAAGCTCAAAAATCCTTCAATGATGTAGAAACAACACATAAATAACACACTAACAATACATACACAACACTACAAAAAAAAACATGAACAAAGAAACACAAACTGACATATAGAACCAACAAAGCAACTATGGGCTATTAGTAGTTCCATATTTAGCTAGAAACTTGACAATTTCCATATAGTCACCAAGACTATTCACACCCACATCCCTTAACTTATTATAAAAATCCTTAACCATAGAAAACATGAAAGACATGATGAATATCCTTGGTGGCATATTCAACCATTACTCTCCATTTTTTAAGCATTTTGTCCTTTTTTGGCCTTGATTATCATGACTTCCTCCACCATCGTGAAACACAGTGAGTAGCTACCTTTCTTTTCCTAGACTCAAGCCTCTAAAGTATCCTCCTCCATCTCATCTAAGTAGGGCTCATTCATTTCAAGAAAATGACTCATTCCCTTAGCTTCTTGCTTTGACTTTGAGGGAGTCCCATCTTCACTAGCCTCAGAAGTATCTTCAAAAAAATTAGAGTCATCAGAGATGACAATGCCTTGAGGATTTAGGGATGGGATCCAGTAATACGGTTTGACCTTTGAATACCCACCCTACCCCCAACCTCATTCTCAACTAGATTAGGACCTAGGTCCAAAACTTTCCCTGACTCCTCAGCTCCCTTAGAATCCTCCTTCATAGATTCAACCTTTTTAGACTAAATGTTGCCTTCTTCCTCAGCAACCTTCTAGCCCCTTTTAGCAGACCCCTTCACAATCTGCTAGTTGGGTGTCTCAAGCTTACCATAGTGTAACTTATGGGAATTAGCCTTGGAATAAGGGGGGTCCCAATTGGGGTGCTATAATCTTCGATTATGGGCCCCTCTAACAGAGTTTTAAAGGAGATTTTCAGGGTCCTAACAAATTTCTTGCCTTTACCTTTAACAATAGGAGAAGGTTGCAATGGGGAGCTTTCCAACAGGCTAACTTTAATTTGCTTTGAGAGATACAATGCCAAATGAAAGTGGTATAATCTCAATATGAGACCTTGGTGGATGGGAATTAATGTTGTTTTGTCATTTATTCACATTTTCAAGATTATAAATATTTTCTACCATGATTATATATATATATATATATATATATTCACATTGTTTTGTTATATATATCTATGATGCATTTATATTTCCCTATCTCTAATTTTCCATGGATTCTTCAAGTACCCACTAAACATTCCCACACACAAATGCTTATTTGGATGGAAAATTATTTGAACTTTGGATGGAAGACTAAACATTTACTGTTATACACACAAATGCTTGTTTGGATGGACATGGATTTAAACTTGGGATGAAAAACTAAATATTTATTGGTATGTGGATGTAGTCCCTAAAATTTTTCATTCACATACTATTAAATGTTAGTCTTTGTATCAAAATGAAGGTTTTCATTAACATGCCAAAAAATGTTATTATATTTTTATAAAAATTAAGGTTTTTATTCACATACTAGTAAATGTTGAGTGTTATACATTAGTTTTGCATTAATTTAAAATTGTGCATTAAGAAACGTTTTCCAATTAATACAAGTCATTAATATGCAATGAAGGGACATTAGTTGGTTTGTGAATGAAATACTTCAAAGTTTTCATTCACATAATAGTAGATGTTATTGTCTTTATATCAAAATTAATATTTTCATTTACATACCAGTAAATGTCTAGTTAGAGGTATCAAACCAAATCATTTTTTGAATTTATGTTGTTGTGTTATTGAAATTTTGTTGTGATATTCATTCACATTTTCAACATTAAAATTATTCTTTTCCATTTATATTGTTGATATGTTTTCCATTCTATTGTCAATTACTTTATTCATGATTTAATTTTTTACAGAAGTTTAATTTTTGTAAGGGTGCAAGTTTTTTGGGTTGCTCAAAGTTATAGCATTTGTGAAAGTTTTACATATATTATGTTTCTTAACAATATTTAAGTTTTGGAATATTGTACTAATTTTACATTTTTTCATTGTGTTTATTAACATAGTTTATATTTTAAAATTTTGTAATGCTCTTACATTTTTTTCATTTTATTTCTTAACACATTTTACATTTGTGAAGTTTGTAATGCTCATATAGTTATTTTTTAAAATTTAATAAATGCTTTGTGATGCTTTATCACTTGTATCATTTATCTATGTTATTAATATTTATTTTTTGTGGGTAATGATGACATATTTTGAATTAAATAATGGAGAAGAACAATGAGGAACTCACATTCAGGTGAAAATTATGTAACCTTCATTAAGTTTATGATCCATTACCATGCTAAAATATAGATAACAAGTAAATTTTATTACATTACATAATCAAACTTAGTACATTAGAGAATAATTACACTACTTAATATACTTAATTAAATTATATAATAAACTTAATAAAATCCATTACATTAGATAACAAACTTACCCCATCCAAGGTGAAAAATCTGAGTTATGACCTTCATTGCTTGTATTCAAAGAAAGTGGAGTTGCAGTTGGTTCTTCAAAGGTTATTTCACTAATAGTGGGATTTGTTGTCATGTTAACATGGATAGTTGCAACAAAATGAAGTAATTAGGGATAGAGTGTTTACAATGTCTTTAAATATGTGATTTTGTTTGGGTAGAGGGTTGAAGTGGTTGATTAAACACCTCTACCTCTCCAATTATTTTTTGACCTTATTGAATTCCCCCTGTCCCTTTTATCATGCTATTTATTTTGCTCCTTTTATTGCATTTGTTATATCTTCTCCTTCTCCTTATTTTGCCTTTTGATTTCATTTTGAATCTTCTATTGTTCCCTTCTTTCCCTCTCAACCATCTTAAAGTATTTCTTCTCATCATCTTATTCTTTATTCCTTGCCTTCAATTCTTCAATCTCCTTCTTTTAGGACTCCTATTCTATAAAAAAATTCTTATAGTTATCTAATGTGATTATTTGAGATTTTATGCTCAGCCTCAATGCATTATTTATAATTTTTTATCAACCCTTTCCATTAAAATTTTCATAAATTTTGATATTGAATTTATTTATTCATTCATTTCTAGTTGGATAAAATTTGGATCTTGGACTGCATTTTCTACTATGTCCTCATTAGCATCTAAATCAATTATTTCATTTATATTTACCCATTATCCACCTTCTACATATGAATGAACTATCTCAAGTGGGATAGAATGAGGTGGTAATAGTATTGGCATTGAAACATTTGATTTCATCAATTCATAATTAAGGCCAAGATTTATTGCTCCCTCCATCAGCCATTATGGTAGGCATACTTGGAAAGGAAGACTTAAACCATATTGGTTTAAAGTGAATGTTTCATCTATTTCATTGGAAGGGACTTCAATGCATCTTCAATTATTTATGCTTGTTGATTGTGAGAAACTCTAGTCTAAATAGTTTTTTGTATGCTACATGTTTCTTTGTTGAATTTTTCATGTTTACCTTGGACAACATTTGTTTGTTAAATTTGCTCCATCTTATGCATAGTACCTTAAATGTCTTCCTCATATAGCCCTTCCAATCTCATGATATTCTCATCAACCCTAACTTCATCCTCTTCAACATGGAATGCTTCACTTACAGTCATGTCATTGACTATCATTTCAGGGTTTAGAGGCCAAATACCTATCCTTATAAATCCATATTTTATTTTTTTATGATTTTGTGCATTATTCAATGCTATGTTTCCATTTCATGATCTCACATTATTTTCCATTTGATAAATAGTGGGTAGCCCCCTCTTGTTAGTTGTTATAATTCCTTTTAGCTAATTAGCAAAAATATTGGGTTTCATGCCCCACTTTACTACTACGGAATTTTTTAATTAACCATTCTCCTCATTGACTTTAATTTCACTTTCCACATCTTTCCTTTTCAACTTTTTATACAAGGATTTTTGTTGAGTGGCAGTAACATTTATGCTAGCGTCCTTCTCTAGTTGGTTGGTAAGGGGTTGGTATTCAACAAATTCATTATTTTCCTACTTGGCAGTGGGTTTAACTTCTTCATTAACCTCTTAATAAATAACATTATAAAATTTTACTCCTCTATTCTTCATTATTACATGTGGTCATCATCTAACAAACTACATTTTCTTCTTGGTATTCATCATGTTGAACTACAATAATCAACAAATTATATAAGTAATTGACAATAGAATGGAAAACATATCAAAAACTATGAAAAATAATATTTATAATGTTGAAAATTTAAATGAATAACACATAATATGAATTTACAGCAACATAATTTCACAAAAGGATTTGGATTGATACAACTGACTCAACATTTACTAGTTTGTTTTTTTAATTTTGATAGAAAGACAATAACATTTACTGGTAAGTAAATGAAAATCTTGATAATCTTAATGAATTTGATCCACATAATATTAAATGTTTAGTCTTATGACATACTCATATTCCAATGTGGCCCTTTGTTACATATTAATGACCCATATTAACTAGGTGGTTTTCATTGCACAAATTATTAATCCAATGCAAAGGTAATGTGGTCATTTATATTTTATTAGTGGTAATGTTTTTTTTTTAAAATTGACATATTGGTCTCAATGATTTATAATACCTATAAAATGACTTAAAATGACATACCAAGTGGTTTAAATCTACATTCTCAAGTGATCCCACTAGATTGGCTGAAAGAGGGAGCAACAAACATTGGCCTTAGTTGGGAAATAATTGTATAATATAAATGTTGTAGGTATGGAAATATAAATGTGTTGAAAATATAAATAAAATATAATCATGTATTTATAAAATTATTAAATTTTGATACAAAATAATAATGTTTACTTGTATGTGAATACAAATTTGGAGATTCCATCCACATAGTAGTAAATGTTCACTAACACATTAAACATTTACAGGTTATTCAAGGAAGGTAATTTTTCATCCCTCTGACATGACAAAGATATAATCTATGTTAAACAATGCATTATGCGTAAAAAAACCATTGGGTTCCTTCACTGTTCATCTCACATTTATTTTAAGTGAGTGATATTTTAACATGGCATATTGAATAAGATTAATATGACACTTTAATGTATGGAAATATAAATGTGTCACAGATATAAAGCACATATCAACATGAATTTATAAAATAATTTGGTTTGATACAAAAACAATATTTTATGTTATGTGAATGAAAACCTTAATTTTAATACAAAGATAATAGCATTTATCAGTATGTGAATGAAAAGATTCAGGGCTTCCATTCACATAATAGTAAATGTTAAGTCTTCCAACCCAAGTTGTAACCCCTTTCCATGGAAAAAAGCATTTATCTATGGGAAATTTTAGTGAGTGATTGCATAATCCATAAAAATTTGTTGGTATGAAAATATAAATGTGTCACAAATATAAAAACAATAAAATTTACTGGTATATGAGTGAAAAACTCTAGGGATTCCATTAAATGTTGCTTTATATGTGAATGAAAACATGTTGACATTGTGGGTTTAACTATGGGTAATGTTTCATCTCTTCCACATGGTGACATTACAATCTCTATGAAACATTGTATTTTATAGAAAATGAATTTGGGTTCTATGAAATTTAGGGGAGAGTGACTTGAATAAGGCATGTTTAATATGTTGAATATAGTGTGTATGGTGACATTAACACACCACATTAATGGGGAAAAAGGCATCTAGCCATATTCAAAAATGGTTATCGCATATTAATAACACAAACATCTTCCAACATGGCCATTGAATTCAAAAATAATATGGTTTGATACAAAAATACTAACTTTTATTGGTATGACTATGAGCACCACCATGAACATACCAATAAATATTTACTCATATGTGAAGGCACATAAAAACACCATGATAATAGAATGTACAATAACAATAATAGACACATGAAAATAAAATGAACACAGTTGTGGGTTTAGTTATAAGAAACACACCTATGGGTAACATTTCATCCCTCCAATATTTTAAGTCTTCCATCCCAAGTTCAAGTCATTTTCCATCCAAACAAACGTTTATATGTATACCAATTTTTAAAATTCTTCCAGCCCAAGTTGAATTTCCTTTCCATCCAAACATCATTTATGTGTATAGCATTAAATGTCCAGTCTTTTATCCTAAATTCAAAACCTTTTCCATACAAACAAGCATTTGTGTATGGTGATGTTTAGAGGGTACTTGCAAAAGCCATGGAAAATTGGAGGTAGATAAATAAAAATGTGTCTTAAATATAAATAACACATCAATGTGAATGAAAAACATATCAACAATAGCTATGCAAATAACATAAATAACATAGCAACATGAATTAAGAAAATGTTTTAGTTTGATCTTAAAAAGATTAACATTTATGGATATGTCAGTGGAAAAGTTAAGCCTACTTACTTGGAATGTAATCAATGAAAAACTTAAGTCTACTTGAATTCTTAAGTCTGATTCCAAGTTAGGAAAATTCACATCTAACACTCTTTGCAATTCAAACATTTATTATTCTAGAATTTTTCATTTATAGATAAATTTTATCTTAACAATATAATTTAAAATTTGAATTTTGAATTTTGAATTTTTTGGGTAAGATGAGGCTTAAAAAGTGTATGAAATTTAAAATTTTCATGTGCACACAATTTATGTAGGAGGTTGGCTTTTAATATTATAGATTTTAGAACCAAATATTTGAAATTTGAATATTGTAGGATATAAATAAATGTAAGTGCACCAATTATAATATTATATAACTTGGGATATTTGATATTATGTCTTGTATAAATTATAATTATATGTACAAAATTGAATTTTTGGCACTCATATAATTAATGAAGTTGGTGTTTTAAAATTATTTGCACCTAAAAATACTACAAAAAGATGTAATCTTTTCAAAAGTGTATTCAATTTTGAATATGATATTTTTTTTAATCTGATGTACATTGTTTTATCATCATGTTTATTTGTTTTCAATATATATGTAATATTTTAAATAAAAGTTTTTATTTTTTATATTATTTATCCAAAAAATGATAAGACCCTTAATACAATGTATAAGTTACTTTTATCAAAAGTACACAAAACCTTATACATAATTAAATAATTATCAGTGAGTTATAATAAGACAATGCCTTCACAACTACTATCACAACTATTAGACCCTATCCAATAATTTTACCACTCTCCTTCCATTTCAATGTCATAAATTAAGTCTAAATTAGGGGAAGTAGACTTGTTATTTTACCTTATCTAATAATTGGTCTCTTTCACCTAATTTAGACTTACTTTATGACATTGAAATAGAAGGAAAGGGGTCCCTATCTTAGTTTGATCAATAAAAAATTGATAGTGGGCAATTAAAAAAAGTAAAATAATCCTTAATCTCTCCTTGTTTATGTTGAATTTATTCCTTTTGGTTGAGATTAATATAAATTGAAACAATACTAGATTACAGAATAAACCACTCCAAATAATTTTTGCTATATAGAGATACATGATGAATTTTTATTTTCACACAAATATTTGTGTGGCTTAAAATATTATTTTTTTGACTAAATTCATAGCAACCAAACTCAATTGAATTAGATGACTGATTATTCAATTATTGAATGGAGTGTCAAGTTCCATCAAAATATATTTATATATTAGTGTAACATAGCAAGTTATCATATGGTTTTTTATTATTAACCATATGAGCAGTTACATCTCTGAACAAAATCTAACATATTCCATATTTAGACATGATATTTGATTCTTTCCCATACTAATTTTGACTAAAATCGCATAAAATTGTAGTGATGTTAGTGATGCAATCATAGTTAGGGACCTAAATTAAGATATGCCTTAGACCATATATCCATCTGGATACAAAGTGTGATGTGCAATATAAAATGTAACAATAGTAATTCAAATCTTTATGATATTTCAATAATAAGGAAATATAGTAGAGATAATGATAATAATGACATTGCGATATTGTAATAAGATGTGTTATAATGGCAGATCCATATATCTCTACTTGCTAACTTGGAGTTTTTGTAGATATATCTATCTCAAAACAAAACTCCAATATTTTGTCCTTCTAATCATATATTTAAGTCCTTAGTCAACCAGTAAGTCTCACCTAAGGTATTATTCTCTTCCTAAAAATTTTCATTAGCAAAAGAGTATGGGAATACTTATAAAGGCACAAGACTAACCTACTTACATTAAGTATTTTTACCCCGCTAACAACATTACACACCTCAGTGCATCACAAACATTAAATATATCTCACAATTATAAGAACTAGTAACACATTAAAATCTAACATACCACAAATACATCACAAACAATAATAAATGAATCCTTATTAGCTTCTATGACTTTCAATATTAAAAACCAAAAATTCATAAATGGATCTTTCCATAACACCTCACAGGGTCTATGCACCCAAACCCAATGCACATGAAGTTTAAGGACTTTATAACACAAAATTACCATGAAAACATTAATGTCGTGATACTCATGTCTTTTAAAAACCAATACCATAATTTATTTCAAACTTTACAAATGACTTATAATTCAATACATGGCCTGTACAATAACGATCCATCTCTTTCAAGAAACCTCATCAACTCAGTTGCTTCTACCTTGAAGAATAAACTCTAACTAAATGCTTCATTTCTCAAAATATATCATAGACCAATGGAAATATACTAAAACATTTTCACTATTTTTATTTGGTAATAAACTAACATAATTTATTGCACAAGTCTCCACAAGATTATTTATAAAATAAATAGACACAACTCAGTGCAACAAAATAGTGTGGAAAATTATGAACACATGCATGATCATAGGAAATGTAAATCTAAATTAAACACATGCACTCACATAAGTGGCACAAAATAACATAAATAAGGTTTATGCAACATAGAAGACTTGTGCAAACTTACAACAAGACATATGCACAATAATAAATATTTACAACACAACACTTTCATTTCCTAGACTAACATATTCTTTGTTAATACAAGATTGTATGTGAACCCAAATTATCTTGAATCAAACACCCTGGGTAAGATTAGAAATATGTTATCTTACTCATGTGTCTTCTAATAACTCTACTAATGATATTCCTTATTTTGTATCTTCTAATGTGTTAATTCATGTCACATTTTTTATGTCTCAACCTTTCCATTTTACTAGATATTTTTTATGTTATTCTCCTTGCACAGTTTTTCAACTCATGATTCAAACACGTCCTTTATTTATTCACTCTCTTTATTAGGCATCTAAAATATCCTTTTGTTTCTTCAAAATATGCAATTTAATTTTCACTATTATTTCATTTACAAAATAACCACATTGAAAATAAGTGATATATCTATCCCTATTGATAATTTTATCTCATATTTATTCTTCAAAAAGTTTTACAAAATTATCCAAAAACTAATATTTTTTGCACTTTAGTTTATCACAAGTCCCTTTTCTAAATATATCCTTCCTTAAGTGTGTTAAGACTACATCTCTCACCTAATGTTTAAATTCTCTTATCTTCATATTTGTATATGTTATATCTAGATTTTATATGATAAACTAGTCTTGTACACTTGAAAAATATCACTCATGTCTCAATCCCTTAGTTAAGGACTTTATCACTATCGAAAGGCTCATGTTTTCCATATCACTATGACTAAATGATTATCCTATATTTTGAACCTGATATTATGATTACCCAGATCACTTATAGCCCATAGTTTATATAAAACATGATTAATATCCTACTCTGGTGGTTCTAAATATTTAGCATCTTTTTATCTTCCTTGATACTACTATCCAAACTTAGACACTATTTTTGACATGAGTGTCCTAAGTATGATGTTAATGGACCTGAACCTTACAAACAATCAAATTTTAAAATCTTTTGACATGTATGGGTTAGTGTATGGATTAAATAACAATTGTGTGAGATAATTTCAAAAGGTTTTGTATAAATACAAGTCAAAGGCCATTCATAATCATCAAGTATAAATCAAGCACACATTTATATTATACCAAATGAAAGCACCTCTAAACTTACAAAACTACCCTATTATTCATTATTTATAAATCAGTAATAAGAGAAAAATTATTATAGATCTAAAGATTAAAAGAGTAGCCCATGAGAAGTATTTATCAAGTTACAAGCTAGATTAGTACATGCACTTGCGTATAACATATTTTTAAAAAAAACTCACACAATCCCATATAAGGGGAAAAAATACATCATTATAAATCCCTATTCATATTATTAGCTATGCAGACAATGCTCACTGATAGAGGGGTCTTTGAGGTCAACCCAACTTCACTTGATCCCACTAACCCTTGTTTTTCAAGTTGGCATGCCCTAATTGGAGGATCTAAAGTTTTGAATTACATAAAATTTTATAGAACCTATGTGCACAATTAAAATAGACACTATAAAATGTGAAAGTGAACCTTAGTAAGCATAGATGAAATTTATATAAAAGCCCATGTACTTCATTGCATACAAAATCATCAAAACTAGTGTTTATATTTTGATGATAGTATCCAAGTAGCCAATGACTTAATATTCAAAATCTAATGAATCCATACATGACATCATCCTACCATCTTCTAAACCTAAATTTATTAGATCTACCTACACATCTTTAAATAATCTAAGTTTTATCTCTTCTTCATGTTTTAGAATTCAAATTATTATTTGGCATTATATTTTTTAAATTTATCATATTTCAATAATTAAACATTGTATCATAATATTGTGAATCTAAATTATTTAATTAGTCTACTTTTAGAATAGTATACTCATTTGATTATGCTATTCCCCCCATAACTCTTTCCAAAAATGACTAAATTTTTTTGAGCTTGACCTCTGAGTCTTCTTACATAAAACCCTAGCTTTCCCTCAGGTTTTCATGCTTCTAAAATTGTAAATTGTTGTGTAACCTTTTTATATCTAAATTTTTCCATTATTAGTGGCATATTTTTTTCATTTATAATAAATTACAAACATTAATCATTTTTAAACTAAAGATAAGGAAGCATTAATTCATCATCTAAATACAAATCATGAATTAATTGATGCATTTATGTATGTCACACAAGATGAAATTAGTAAACATGATAAGGCTAATGCATCCATGTCTATTAATGATGAATATTTAAATGATACTAATACTAATTCAATTTCATTATCCCTCTTATTGAGTATGCCATAAAATCCTATATCTAGTAGGGGCATGGGTTTTTTTTAAAGCCATTGTTACCTTAAAATTAAACAATATTACTATATCTTCCATGAGAACAATCAATGCTTCAAATCAATTACCTATTTCTATGCTTACATCAACACAACCAGTGTCTACATCCCCTTTGGTGAATTCTCAAATATCAAATATCAATCCCAATGGGTCTAGTACACAAACACTCCTCCAAGTTACTAGAAATTTTGAAGTTAAGGTTACCAACATTGAGCAAAATGCCCTTTAAAATATATGCATGTTCTTGATTCATAAGATGTATTGCATAATCCTCTTGCACTCAAAATATCTTTGCACCCTTTACCAACTAGTTTTTTAGCACCCAATTTCACACTTTATGATGGTAAGGGTGATCTTGAGAAACATATTCTATCTTTTTATTCAGCATACCTTGATTATGCTTCAATGATAAACTGTTTACAAAATTATTTTCAAGAAGCCTAAAGGATTATGATTTGAGATGGTTCTATGATCTAATGATATGATTAGTGAAAGCATATAAACCTCTAACAAATTAATTTATATCACATTTATCTATAAAAATTAATAAAAATATGTCATATGCATAAATTTCAAAGATCAAACTAAGAACTAATAAGCGTATAAATGAATATGTTTTTAGGTACAAGATAATGTTGCCCAAAATGACAAATCCAATAGAAGATAAAGAGGATTCAAGATATACACGAGTATATTATCTTAAATAAGTTTAAATCTCTTGATGACTTATTCCATAGTATCCAAAATTGAGAAATGAAACTTATTACATTAAACAAGCTTAAGTATGTATCCATCACATTGACTACATCAAACACCAACTTAAATATCAAAACAGGCTATATGATAAACCCTTCAGAGGTTGAAAAGGAAGTAACAAAAATGGTGAACACAATATCATAATAACATAATTAGATAATGTTATCTAATGCACCTAAGAGACATTTACATGATTACCTGAGTCTCTAGCTTCACTCCTTAATAATATTGTGGAGTGTCATCTCATATCTCTCCCTCCTCCCTTAGAGGTTGATATGAGTCAACCTTTACCAAAAGGATATGATGAAAATTCTTGTTGTGACTATCACCAATGTACTGGGCACTTTAGGAACAAGTTTTCCAAGTTGCATAAAAATATACAAGTCCTCATAGATAGTGAAAATATCACATTTGATTATTTACCAAAGGATTCAGGATCACAACAGGGTGACCATCAAAAATATAAAATATTCAAAAATCTATTACAATATCATTTTAAGGAAGCACTAAAAGTGAAAATGGCATATAATTCACATCCTCCACCACCACATTACTAGTATCCATTAGATAGTATTATTTGCATACTTACACATGAGATACCTCTTATGGTTCATAGGCCTTCTATCACATTTTATAAAAGTAAAGTTATGGATGATGATTTAGTTCTTCAATCATTGCTTATTAGAGCACATATTAATCATCATCATATACACATTTTTATGGTTGATAATGGTTATAAAAAGAATCTATGTACCATGTAATTACTCACACATTTTAGATATACACATATGATGATTTATACGCTTCAACCAAGATGGTCAAAGCATTTGATGGGAAAGCACAAGAGGTTGTTAGTGGGATTGATTTACCTTTACAAGTTAGTGTAATACATGTGACAACAACAGTTTTAGTTATACCACATATGGTAGTATTTGATATGATATCGATATAACCTTAGAGTCCTAAGCTCCATGTAGTGCACTCCAAAGTACATAGATGTCTCAAGCATATTTATGCCAACAAGGTATTCATAGTTTCAAGGATTCAATATGAACATCCATTACAATAAGACAAGTTTATTATAAGACATCTAATTATGTAACCTATTAAAGTTAATCATGAGTGAAAGGGTAAGGAAAATGTATCCCACTTTCCTAAGTGAGTGATACTAGAGAGTTTGTTGCTCTAGAGATACATAGTGGACTTCACATAGCCCTTATCTAAACCTATATAGCCTATCCATCTATTGATATAATATTTTAATGTTTTAGAGAGGATATAAAGACCTAAAATTATTTTCATACTAACAAAGAAATAGAGCACTAAATAATGATTTCCCCAAACCACTACGACTTCTACTACTACTTCACAACCACATATTCCTATGAGGCATAAGCATAGTGTTACAGAATATTTAGATCTAGATGTGGTACATATACATGATATTTGATAGCATGACCAATTTTTTGTATCTCATCCTATTCATAGAGAGTTTTTTGAGCATACCTTAGATGGGATTATTGTCTAGTCTTATTATTCAAAAATTCAAATATCCATAAAAATTAAAACAAATAAAAAACAAGAAAATACAAAAACATTCAAATAAAACAAAATTATTTAGAATTTACATGTTTACTAGATTTTACATATGTTGTTTACTTTATGTTAGTATATATCATATCATTTCCATTCTATACACACATTTGTTTTATATGTACTTTAGTGTGCTATAGGCATACGCTATATCCATGATACATGAGCCTATATATGTTAGACCTTTCCTCTACCCATGTGACACACTATATTGGGAGTATCTACTATAGTTGATATTATTTTATGATCACTTTACATTATCATGTTGAGCTTATATACTAACACTTAAACATGTCTATACTCATGCCTACATATTACATAGTGTGTCATATATGATATGGTATAAGACATTTTGCTAACACATGTATGCATGGACTAGTATGATATGTGTATGTTAGTTGTTTATACTTCACCGTTTTGTATTCTCGCATGCCTTACTTGAGTGTACTTATTATTTTCTATCTTGTTTGGATTGTGGGACATTTTAACATGTTCCTTATTTTTTGGACCTAGTGCCACTGAGTGTTATTTCTTTGGTGTACATATATTTGAACATGTCCTCCTTTTGAGTGTGCAAAATTTGAACATGCCCTTTATTTTTCATCTCCTTAGGCCCATTTCACATGACATTGAGTGCTCTTGTGGGTGTGCTTAATTATTTTTTGAGCTCGTTCTTCTTACTCCTAGACATTACCATGATCCATATCATGCACCTCAGGGCTTGTCATGTTTAGATACTATGCTCTTCAATGATACATCTACTTTGACATGATATTGATATATGTTTCTTTACTACGTGATTGATATAGATATAACATGGTCATATTATCCTTTTAAGATAAGGAAAATATCATGTTACATTCCCCTCACCTCAAAATGGGGGTCATATTAGGGGGGGGATATCATAGAGACATGATTCCACACATATATGGTTGGAAGAATTGATAGAATTTGATATAGTTTACATGATTTAGATATACACTTGGGTTAGAATATTATTCACTTAGTACTGATTTTATAGATTTGAGACAAAATATTTTAGATTTGTGATAGATATTATAGACACCTAAATTTCACCTTTTAGTGTTAAAATTAACTTTCACACACTAACCCATCACCTTACCCAATTCAAATTCAAATTAACATCATTTCCCTCCGATTTCAAATAATTAATTAATTATAATCATGCACATCATTTTTCTCAAATACTAATTAAAAATCCATATTTTACACTTCACCCAGACATCCTCCATATTTGTCTCAACTGTGTTGACTCATCCAACCAATCCTTCAACTTCCTCAACCACCTTATGAGTCATATTATAACATTTCAACCTCATGGATGACTTAACTAACTTGACCCATTCATGTTGAATCACTCAAATAACAAATATCCCCCTTCTTCTCAACACATGGGAATTAATTATCATCCATTGAGATGAGGACTCAAATTAAACTATTGATTATTATTATTATTCAAAAAAATTAGATTATTATCAACTGTTAATCTCATCACCCTCAAGCCTATAAATTGACATGTAATTCTCCATTCAAATTATCTACTTTCAAGCTAATCAAGTGCTATCAAATTTAAATTATGAATCAAAGTGAATAAAATACATCAAAGTCATTTTTCACTCCTAAACACTTCCCAATTATCTCTACTTTAGAAAAGGGTTGAGTACCCACTTTAGCATTCAAGAAAAAATCTTTATTTGATCACAATATAAAAGGTGACGAATACTTCATGATTACAAGTATTATTTTATTTCATTTACTACTCTATCTTGAAGTTTAAGTTATAGTTTAGATTATATTTCATTGTTTGATTTCTTAGCTATATTTCACTCTAAATATAACGCTTACATTTTGGCACACCTAGTGGGACCTTCCCTCATCTTGAAAATCATAAACATCATAAGTGTATTTAAGAGCATAGTTTAGTTGTTTTTTATTGATTTATTTTTGCATGTATTTAATTTTGGCCTTGGAAGTGTGTTTTTGTAGTTTTTAATCTATTTCCTGAGTTTTTGATCTTATTATATGTGCGTCTATAAAATAATAAATTCATAGAAAAATTCAGTCAAATCATTACAACAAATAGAGAAATTGTTCATGTATCTATTTTTTGTTTATTTTTATAGTTTTATGTTTTATAATAGTCTTTAGTTTATGTTTGATTCCACTTTCTACTTTTAATTTTTACTTTATCTATTTTTCTATACAGTAATGAAATCATAGCCAAATTCAGCAAATTCATTGAAGGTAGTAGCAAAATCATTTCTATGCACTTTCTACAGTCTTTCTATCTATTTTTATTTGTCATCAATATTTTGTTTTGGTCCTTTTTACTTCCATCTCCTATGTTTATTTTATTTTTTTACTTTTGGATCGATAATTAAAACATTTTTGCTCTAGTAAAATCATGCATAATTTGGTAAAATCATCATATATAGTCGCAAAATCATTTCGTAAGCTTTTGTTTTTCATTTTATCTTTATTTTATGTGTTTTATAACTGCTAATGAATTTGCTACTTGGTATTATTGTGTAACATTTAAATCATTCCAAAACATTATTATTTTTTGTCATGTTTCATCTTTTATCACTTTTTTAGCTAAATTTTATAGGTTTCATTGATCTTTTAGTTATACAAAGACTTTTAGTAGTTTTTTTATAGGTTGTCAATCTAAGACAAACCAAAAAAAACTATCCAAATAAAATTTATTTATTTATTTATTTTTTATTTTCTTTTAAACTCCATATTTCATTTTTAGACTAACCATTTATTTTTATTTCAATTTTTCTAGCATTTCCCATTTCAGCATTCTTATTTGTAGTAGTAACTTAAATATTTTTTTTATTTTTGGAGTTAATTATATTTACTTTCCAAGCATTTTTTATGTATCTCTTATTGTGCATGCTCTTTTCTATGGCATTACATTGGTGATGATACTCAAAAACCCAAAAATAAGATTTTAAAACTTTTGTTACCTAAGATCCACTTGTGTGTATGCTCTTCTATTGATGTCATATTGGTGATGATACTTGAGAGTTAGAGGTGAGTGTAAGACTTATTTTTTTATCTTTCATATGGGCTTTATCAACCATGGATTTCACCACCATGTGGTAGGCCAAACCCCATATACCATTGGGGTATATAAATCAAGTTTCAATTATTTAAAAGGCCTAAGTGATATTTTGTTTTAAGCACATCATGATGTAAGGGGATTTCATGCTCTAATACCTAAGGTTTCAATATTTTCTTTAAAGTTTTGATTTTTCTGACATCAACCTACTAAAATATTATGCTTGGGTTGGGCACATTGGGACTAGACATATTTGTGTACTTCTATTAAATCAGCTTCTTCTTAATTTTTGGGCCTCACATACTGAAAGGTATTTAAAGGACCCTCCTTAGATATTCTTTTAAAACCTAGGTGACGTTTTTTTGCATTCAACTTTTGTGCATCAATAGTGGTTAGCACTGACAAGTTATTTTCCCCCTTGAAACTAGGTTTATTGAGTTATGAGAATGACATTTCATATGTAATTAGTACTCTAAAATATTGGGTTGACACTATTCAACAACTAATTAACATGAAAAGCCTAAAATTTATTCAAATCCTTTATCCTAGTTTTATTCCTTTTTGTGTAATGCATGTGTGTTTAAAGTAGGAATAATTTGTTTGCTTCCTTATGAAAACCAAGTGCTAAAATCCTTTGATTGAAATCAAAAATCTTTAAGTGTCGAAACCAAGAAATAAAGTCATAATCTAAAGCTTAAAAATCATAAATTTTAGTCCTAAAGTCAAAACTCAAAGTACCTTGTTATCAATAAATTTTATTTTATTCATTTTGGTATTTCACTTTCTTAGATTAAAATATCTATATTTTTACTTTTTTTAGTCAAATCCTTTTTCTTAGCAATGCCACCTATCACAAGGCACATGGCTATGTTAAAAAATCCTAGGTTGAGGGAAGAGACATTTGGAAATAACACCTTTCACTTTGGTAGTTAATAAAATCAAGGAAACCATGTCTAAATCCATGAAATCCATGACAACGAAGAAGGAGATTATCAAGATGAAGATGGCATTAGGGAATCACCTTTCACTCAATACATCTTATCCAATAAGAATGAATTTTACTTCAATTTTTGAGTCTAAGGGAAAAATTTACATCATATTTTGATGCTCAAAACCTACATCACTTACTTGATAGAAGAGAGTCTTTATCACCTGTTGATGAAAAAAATTGTGCTTGATTCTAATCAATCAACAATGGGAAGTTTCAAGCTGTGGGACATTTGCGGCTTAAAACAACCTCCAAATTTTAGAGAAGCTAGTCTCTTCTTTAGTATCAAGTGTTGGGGAAAAGGGATAGGAAATTAGACAGAAATGCAAATGCAAGAAATGAAACCTAACTATGGCAATGCACCTGAGTGTAATCCTAATCCTAACTTGAGCACATTGAGACTATATATAGGATTCAATTACATTTAAGAGCAAATAAGTGCATGATCAATGTAAAAGATTGAAATAATAGAAACAGAGGCTCACAACAGAGACTTCTTTTGCTGAGATATAGGAAATGTCAACAAAGGCATAGTGTTCAATCTTCTTAATAGAATCTTTCAATCACATAAGAGGTGCAAAAATCACATACAGTTATGTAGAACTTCAGACTCAAAAAATGAGACAAAAGCAAATGACATTCCTAATCACAACTTTATAAAATCCATAGTTTTGACTACTTTTGCAAATAACACAGATAATATCAACCAAGGCATAGAGTTCAATCTTCTTAATTCATTCAGCCATATAAAAGGCACAGAAACACACACAATTACATCAACTTTACAACTCAAGAAAATGAGACAAAAGCAAATGATACTATTTAGTCAAAAACTCTAGTAAGTCCAAAACTATAGAAAGTCTCCTCCTTTTTTTCCTTTTTATAGCCTCGAATGTCTCTTTCCATCATCCTTTTCCCACATGATTCTACTCTGCCCTTAACTCACAGGAGACAAACAGCTGGCACTTTCAATGTTTGCCTGCCCCAAAAATCTACCCAGTGAATTGTTCCATCTACTAGAATTAACTCCAGCTAAGTTTCCCTCTAGATTGATCACACGTCCCC
Organism: Torreya grandis; assembly: GCA_037957365.1. Lineage (NCBI taxonomy): Eukaryota > Viridiplantae > Streptophyta > Pinopsida > Cupressales > Taxaceae > Torreya > Torreya grandis. The sequence continues at coordinate 2,637,704 of JARHVA010002019.1, forward strand.
AAATTTATGGCCCAATATTAAACTCTAATTGAGCTAGAAGTGTCTATACGGAACCCTCTATTCTATTGAAATGGAAAAGAACACTTAGTCAATTTCCTAAAATTCCCCTTATTGCTTAGAAGGCACTGGAGAATGGCACTTGGCACTTTCTACCTGATTTATTAAGGACACGTAGCTCTCTCTGCTTCTCCTTGGATATACTATAGAATTATTTGGGGCATATATTAGGCTCCTATGGATGGTGACACTTGGCAGCTTTCATAGACTTTTGAAGTAACACCGAGACCCACCACAATCTTTATCTAGTAGTGAAGCTTGAAGATGATCTCTTGAAAGTTGACACGTGGTAGCTTCCACTATTCTCAAGAAGATACATGGCATATTTTGCTTCTCCTACTAGGGGTATGTGGCGTCTTCTGTTGCTTTTGGGAATGGAGTAGGAAGGAGCTCAGAGAGTGACACTTGGTGGCTTTTGCTACTCTTCAACACTTAATCAAAAATGGAATGACGCCTTTTTGCCTTCTGAAAAGGCACTGGCCCCCTTGGATTTTTGGGACACTATCTTAAACTACTCGATGAACCAAAATGGTTCAATGGTTCAATGATTCAACATTGCACACCATTTACACTTTAACCAAGGTATTAAACCAAAACGTCAAACCAAAGCATTGAACCTAGGCATTAAACCAACTTTCTCTCAGATGCCGACATGTGGTGACTTTCACTTTCCTTCAAAATTAGTTCAGGGCCTTGCGCGACTGCCACATGGTGATTTTTGCATGATCCTACTGCTTAGCTTGTTGAAAACCCTTTTGCCAAAAAGTAGATGAAATGCAGGTGCCGATATGGGATGCAGATGCCAACACATGGTGCATTCCGCTTAGCTACCATTGGATATGTGGCACATTCTGTAGCCTTCCTAAAAGTTATGAAAAGTGTCCCAGACGACGCCAGCTGGCCAGTGCCATATTTTGGAAAGCGACACTTGGTGGCTTCCACTCGAATTCAACACTTAGGCAAAATAAAATGAAGTTTCGGGGAAAGAAAACCCATGCTTAGATTACACCACTTGGTAGCTTCTACTACACTTTGACACTTAGATAGAAAATGAATCCATGCTCTGCTCCATCTCTATTGCTACGACCAAGGTATGTGGGAACCAAAACTGTAGTGCTCGACTAAAAATTTGAATGCAACGTAGAGTAAAAATTTACTCTACAATTACTTGCGACTCTCAGGACTTTTGAGCCTACTCAAAAAGAAAACTCCACCTCATGATAGATCAAAATTGCAAAAATTATAGCTTCAAAAGAGCCATCGACATGTGTTTAAAACACTTATTTAAAATAAAAGTAGGAAAACAATGAAAAAACAATGCAAGAAATGGAAATTATCTAACTATAACACATCAGAGACCTGAGTCAATTGAAATGCTTCAAATAGATTCCATTTATAGGAATATCTTTAGGTTCTCCTTCCATCAACTCTAGCTCAAATGAATTCTTCTACTTGCATGCACAAATTTTATACGGGCCAGTCCATAGCACTTCAAATTTGGTATGCTAACCCAGCTTGGCAGCCCTTGCATCCCATTTCAAAACAATTGAGCCTACTTCAAAATTAGGATTTGAAGTCCTTTTATCAAAATAGTTCTTAACCATTCCCTAATGCTTAATCAATGAATCATGGGCTATATCTCTCTTTTCTTGAACTTCCAAAAGTTCTACGAGTTTGACCTGCATGGGGCCATTTCCTTCAATTTCAATTTGTTTGATCAGCTAGAGAGTAGGGATTTCCAAACTTAGGGGAATCACAGTAGACTTTCCATATACCAATTCATATGGGGACATTTTGATCACCTACTTAGGGATGATTCGATCAGCCCATAATGCTAGATTAAGCACTTTATGCCACTCTTTGTGATGATCAGCCCCTACTTTTTTGATGAGTCTTATCAAGTTCTTGTTGGTTGATTCTGCCAGACCATTACCTTGAGGGTAATAGTTAGATGAAGTTTTCATATATATTCCATGTCTCAAGGCAAAGTCAGATACTTTAGACCCTAATAATGTTTTAGCATTATCTAAAATGATGGTGTGAGGAACCCTAAAGCGAGTAGTGATACCCCCTAGAAAATCTAGGATCACATTCTCTGTTGCTTCCTTAAGTGGGACTACCTCAGTCCATCTGGTGAAATACTTTGTGGCAATCAATATCCATTTGTGACCCATACTAGACACTAGATTTACATTCCAATGAAGTCAAGACTCCATTGAGCAAAAGGTTCAACCACAATTATAGGACTAAGGGGCATGGCTGCATTCCTCCTTATCCCCATATAATACTGGTAAGATTGACATTTTCTAACCAGTTGATAACAATCTACAAATAAAGTAGGCCAGAAATATCCTACCTCACTTATCTTTATGGTCGTGGTCTTTGTAGAAAAATGCCCCCCTGGTATTCCATGATGCATTTCATGTAGTATTCTCTTAGCTTCAACTTGTTCTACACATCTTAACAATTTTCCATCAGAATTTCTTCTGAAAAGGACTTGTTTAATTAAAACAAAATGAACTCCCTGTATCCTATAATATCTCTTCTTGTTTCGAGGGAGTTATCTCAGATAAATCCCATTTTTCATAAATTGAATCCTACTTATGACCCAGGATTCCTGATCAGCCTCTTGTATTTTTAGCACCGTCTATGTCTCTCCTTCTTAATCTACTTCCTTAGGTAACATCTTTTCAAGCTCTTGGGTTATATATTGACATAGACCCTTGCCTCTAACTAGTTTGGTGGGTCTGACCTCTACATCATATTCAAGGATCTTGGTGATCTAATTGGCTCTTTTCTCAGTAATCTCCCCCTCCATGATGTATTCCCTAACACTTGGGTGAGCTACAAGTATCATAATTTTGTTCCCTGATATTAGATGCCTAAATTTCTTGAGGGGTTTTACCATGGCATAGGCTTGTCTTTCCAAAAAATTGTACCTAGTCTCATAATCCCTGAGAGTTTGGGTGTTCCCCCTCTAGCCTATCATTCTTTTGAGTCAAGACAGTAGCAATACTTGACTCTCCTCCATAGACATACAATACGAAGGCCTTGGAAAAATCTAGGTTTTTTAGCACTGGGGCTGCTGAGATAGCCTTCTTGACCTCTTCAAAGGATTATTTTCCTTCTATAGTCCATTTGAAGACTAGGTTTTTCTTTAGTAAGAGTGTCACTGGTCTCACCAAACCTACAAAATTAGATATGAATTTATTGACAAAATTGATCTTCCCTAAAAAGGACTGGACTACCTTTTTATTTACTAGAAGAGGTAGGTTCATTATAGCTGTGATTCTCTTAGGATCTATAGAAACTCCTTCCTTATATACTATGTGCCCCAATAGTTTGCTCTGAGGTACAACAAAAATGCATTTCTTGGGATTCAATGATATCCCAAAATCTTGACATTTCTTGAAGACAGATTCTAAATGATCAAAATGATCATCGGCATTTTTTGAAAATACAGTGAGGTCATCCAGATAGATGAGGATGATCCTATTTATAAGCTCACCAAAGGCTATATCCATAGCTCTTTGGAAGGTGGCTCTTGCATTTGATAAGCCGAATGGCATCTTCACGTAGGCAAATGTTCTCCATTTGGTAATGAAAGCAGTTTTGTACTAGTCTTCCTCAGCTAGCCAAATTTGATTATATCCAGAGAAACCATCAGGTAAAGAAAACCTCTCTAATCCCACCACAATTTGTAGAATTTGTTCCATGGAGGGCAAGGGATAGTGGTCTTTCAGAGATGCCCTATTCAGATCTCTGAAATCTACACACAGTCTTACATCTTTATTCTTTTTCCTAATTGGGACTAGATTTGATACCCAAGTTGAGTGATTGATTGGAAATATTATTTTGGAATCTAAAAGTTTCTACAACTCATCTACCATTAGAGGCTCGATCCTTGGATTTACTAGCCTTTGTTTCTATCTGATGGGCTTGGACCCTTCAGTTAATTCTATTGTGTGCTAGATAATGTCTCTATTGTATCCATGAAGGTCTTCATAGCTCCAAGCTATGACTCTATCATATCTCAGACACAATTCGATTAGTCTTTCCTTCTCTTCTTGAGTTGTGGAATTCCCAACTTTTAGTCTTTTCCTGTCACTCACCTCTATTTCAGAATAGTCTATTTTATCTACCTGGAACCTTTTCTTTTCCAAGCTTACATCCTCTGGGTCAAACAAGTTTTCTAAGGTGATCAATCCCTTGGGGAGATTATTAGTCCTCAATTGTATAATCTGATCACCATATGCCTCTTCAATTTTAGTTTGCAACTGATCAGCAAACTCATCTGATTGTTGTAGGAAAGAGACCACCTGAGCATCATTTTCAAACAATTGCCAACTTTCATTATTGTTTGGGATGGTTGGCCTCACTATAACTTTTACTGATTCATTGTTAACCAATAGGCCAGTTGCTAGGTTAAACTGTGAGCCAATCTGGGTCATCCTATCAGCCTCAGAGTTTTGACTTCTAGGGATTATCTCAATATTGAAGGCTTCAAAATCTTCTATCAAATCCCAAATCCTATGCCTGTAGGATCTCATTCTCACATTCTTGGTTGCTGCCTTTTTCTGTATCTGCTTTACTACTAATTCTGAATTTGCTTTTACTTTTAGGTTCTTTATTCCCTTTTTCTTGGCTAACAGGAGCCCATGTACTAAAGATTCATACTCAACATCATTATTAGTGCAAGCAAATTAGAATTGGATAGCCCTTAAAATTTTATCACCATTTGGAGCAGTAAGACAAATTCCTACTCCAACACCATGTTTACTTCTAGCTCCATCAAAATTCAAAGTCCAAACCTTCGAATATTGAACAGTAGGTGCCACTTTCCTTATAACATTTGGGATTGTCTGGTCCTCATCAAAAATGACATATGTGCCCAAACTAGTAGAGTCATAGTTCCCATACGGGTCGCTATGCATCATAGCCAACAACTGGCTATTTTCTTCTTCTTGATCATGCTCAGTTCAGTCGCCTAAATCTTCAACAAAAATCCTTTCTTCTTTATTTAACATGGCATGATCAGCTTCTAATCTTGTTGTTGGTTCATTGGTGATATGCTCTTTGGACAGTGATTCAGATAGAATTTTCATCTTTGAACCGTATCTGGTTCTCAGGATGAGGTGAGACCAGTCAAGAGACATATATCCTCCTATTTTTGCTATAAAGTCTCTGGATAAACGTAAACCAAAAATAGGAGGAATATCTATGACAACTATATCTTGGTTGACAATTATGTTGGGACATGTGTATAATTGTAAGGGGAGCTATTTAATTCTCCCTATGGTTTGTACTATTTTTCCATCTAGCTGCATAACTCCTTTTGCAAGGGGTTCATATTTTATTTTCAAAGCATCAACTATTTGCTTGGGCATCACATTTATACTAGCTCCTGAATCTATCAATGCATTATGCAAGAGTTTCTTTCCAACTATCAGAGTCAAATAGAAAGGCTCTGGCTTGGATTTACTTGTGCTGCATCGTTCATGAAGGCCATTGTCTTTGGAGGAACTATATCTTTGAGATTTTCCTTTCTAGTAGGTCCTTCCTTGATATCAGCATCTTTGGGCACTATTTTCCCTTGCAGAGCCTCTTGCAGTAGTGTCTTTTATTCAAGAATAGCCAAGATATCCCATATAGATACTTGCACTGGAGTCTGCTTTAATTGGTCCACTATATTGATTGGTCCCAAAGACTGAGTTTTTTGGTAATAAGGATACCTCATTTTTTCCTAAATTTGGGTAGGAATCCCTTGATCTTGTACTAGCTGAGGCACATCTTGTCTAACAACAACATTCCTTTGCCCTTGAGATGGAGGATTATTCTTGATTTGACCACTTACAATCTCAGGCTGCTCCACCATTCTCCTCTTTGATCTGGTGTAATAATCAGATTGCACTACTAGCCTTTGGGAGGTAAATGCTTCATTCAAGAAAATTGCTTCTTCATCCTCAACCCATGAGAACAAAGCATGTTTTGGGGCTATTTCTTCCTCTTGTTGCAAGGACATTCCTTGCATCTGAGCCACTAGAACTAAATTCTGCATACCAGGAGCCTGGTAGGCTTGATTGTTACTGGTACTAGCAAACTGACCATCCATTCTCCTCTGCTCAACCACCCTTTGTTATACATTGCCCTTAGGACAATCTCTAGGTGTATGAGCATCATTGCAAGGGAAATAGTAAGCATTAGTATCATCCACATAATTGTTATGACCTGAAACCATCTCCCTATTTGAGTTGGGAGGAATGGTCTGTGAGGGTGTGGGAACTGCAACTAATTGATTTGTTGGCTGATGGTTAGTTTGTCTTGGAGGACCTTGATATTGGTTTGATTGGGATGAAAACTTGTTTCCTTGATAGCCTTGATAAGGGGGCTTAGGGAAAGTATTTTGCTGCCTCTTTATATTAATCAGCTCATTGGGGAATGTCCTCAGGATATTCTTGATATCATCCATCTCAGATGACTGAGCAGGGACCGGTTGCTTCACAGATGATGGAGGGTAAGTATACATAGACACAGGCGGGCTTATAGCTTTAGGCACTTCTTGAGGTAAGGGCAAGGAAATTTTTGGGAACATAGGCATGGGATGCCTTGGAGGTAACTTTCCAGCATCTATTAAATGATTTTCAACTTTGACCGCATATTCATAAGCTGATGGCAAAGTGTGCCCTCCCAGTGACTGAATCATAACAGATATATCAGAATTTAAAGCTTTGAGATAGAATACTATGGCCATACTAGGTGGTGGTTTAGCTATAGCAGGGATCCTGTCCCAAGTTTTTTGGAATCTGGTGTTGAAGTCAGTCATGTCTTCCTGTGGTCCCCTTTGGATGGTGATTAATTGTTGTAACAAATAAGACTTATCACCTTTCTCTACAAATATTTCAAAGAACAGATCTCCAAGCTGGTCCCATGTAGAGATGGTATTTGGGGTCAAAGACTGATACCATTCTAAAGCCTTCCCTTTGAATGAAGCTGCTAATAACCTTATGGACACATTTTGCTATGTGACAACATGTATGGCATAGACATCTAATACATCTTGAAGATGTTCCGCAAGTGTCTTTGAGTCCTGCCCACTAAATTTGGGCAGAGCTTTTAGAGCATTTATTGGGATAGGATCCCAAATGACTGGTGATGTTGGGAGGATTAAGGGGCTACCAGTGTTCTAGCTTGCATAATTTCTTGGGGGTACAGGGGCTCCCATGTTTGGTACTGGTAAAAATGGGTTAGCTCTTCTTCTTGGACTAATTACCAAAGGTGGCAAAAGAATACTTGGATTTGTATCAGATTGCACTCTGGTGATTGGTCCATAGCTCTGACTCCTCGTAGCTCTCTAGTTCATATGGTCTTGAAAGAAACTTAAAGACTGGTCCCATCAGGCGTGCCAAAAACTATTGATGATGAAAATTGTGCTTGATTCTAATCAATCAACAATGGGAAGTTTCAAGCTGTGGGACATTACAGCTTGAAACAACCTCCAAATTTTAGAGAAGTTGGTCTCTTCTTTAGTATCAAGTGTTGGGGAAAAGGAATAGGAAATTAGATAGAAATGCAAATGTAGGAAATGAAACCTAACTATGGTGATGCACTTGAGTGTAATCCTAATCCTAACCTGAGCACATTGAGACTATATATAGGATTCAATTACATTTAAGATCAGACAAGTGCATGATCAATGTAAAAGATTGAAATAATAGAAACAGAGGGTCACAATAGAGACTTCATTTACTGAGATACAGGAAATGTCAACAAAGGCATAGTGTTCAATCTTCTTAATAGAATCTTTCAATCACATAAGAGGCACAAAAATCACGTACAGTTATGTAGAACTTCAGACTCAAAAAATGAGACAAAAGCAAATGACATTCCTAATCACAACTTTAGAAAATCCACAATTTTGACTACTTTTGCAAATGACATAGATAATATCAACCAAGGCATAGAGTTCAATCTTCTTAATTCATTCAGCCATATAAAAGGCACAAAAACACGCACAATTACATCAACTTTACAACTCAAGAAAATGAGACAAAAGCAAATGATACTATTTAGTCAAAAACTCTAGTATGTCCAAAACTATAGAAAGTCTCCTCTTTTTTTCCTTTTTATAGCCTCAGATGTCTCTTTCCATCATCCTTTTCCTACGCGATTTTACTCTGCCCTTAACTCATAGGGGACAAATAGACGGCATTTTCAATGTTTGTCGGCCCCAAAAATCTACCCAGTGCACTGTTCCATCTACTAGAATTAACTCCAACTGAGTTTCCCTCTAGATTGATTGTGTGTCCCCAAATTTATAGCCCAATACTAAACTCTAACTGAGCTGGAAGTGTCTATATGGGACCCTCTATTCTGTTGAAATAGAAAAGAACACTTAGTTGATTTCTTGAAATTCCCCTTATTGCTTAGAAGGCACTGGAGAACGGCACTTGGCACTTTTTGCCTGATTTATCGAGGACACGTGGCTCTCTCCACTTCTCCTTGGCTATGCTATAGAATTATTCAGGGCATATATTAGGCTCCTATGAATGGTGACACTTAACAGCTCTCGTATACTTTTGAAGTAATGCCCGGGACCCACCACAATCTTTATCTCGTAGTGAAGCTTGAAGATGATCTCTTAGAAGTTGACATGTGGTGGCTTCCGCTATTCTTGAGAAGATACGTGGCATCTTTCACTTCTCCTGCTAGGGGTATGTGGCATCTTTCATTACTTTTGGGAATGGTGTAGGAAGGAGCTCAGAGAGTGACACTTGGCAGCTTTTGTTGCTCTTTAACACTTAATCAAAAATAAAATGACACCTTTCTGCCTTCCAAAAAGGCACTGGCCCCCTTAGATTTTTGGGACACTCCCTTGAACTACCTAATGAACCAAAATGGTTCAATGGTTCAACGGTTCAACACTGTGCGCCATTTACACTTTAACTGAGGTATTGAACCAAAACGTCAAACCAAAGCATTGAACCTAGACGTTGAACCAACTATCTCTCAGATGCTGACACGTGGTGACTTCCACCTTCCTTCAAAACTAGTCCAAGGCCTTCCACAACTGCCACCTGGTGCTTTTCACATGATCCTACTGCTTAGCTTGTTGAAAACCCTTTTGCCAAAAATTAGATGAAATGCGGGTACCAATATGGGACGTAGATGCCAACATGTGGTGCGTTCTACTTAGCTACCATTAGATACATGGCACATTCCATAACCTTCCTAAAAGTTATGAAAATTGTCCCAGATGACGCCAGCTAGCCAATGTCGTATTTCAAAGAGTGACACTTGGCGGCTTTCACTTGAATTCAACACTTAGGTGAAATAAAATGAAGGAAAGAAAAGGGGAAAGAAAACCCATGCTCAGATTATGCCACTTGACAGCTTCCGCTGCACTTTGACACTTAGATGGAAAATGAATCCGCGCTCTACTCCATCTCTACTGCTACGACCAAGGTATGCAGGAACCAAAACTGCAGTGCTCAACTAAAAATTTGAACACTATGTAGAGTAAAAATTTACTCTAGACATTTGGAAATAACACCTTTCACTTTGGTAGTTAATAAAATCAAGGAAACCATGTCTAAATCCATGAAATCCATGACAACAAAGGACATTATCAAGATGAAGGTGGCATTAGGGAATCACCTTTCACTCAATACATCTTATCCAATAAGAATGAATTTTACTTCAATTTTTGAGTCTAAGGGAAAAATTTACATCATATTTTGATGCTCAAAACCTACATCACGTACTTGATAGAAGAGAGTCTTTATCACCCATCCAATATCAATTTATATCACATGACTCTTTAGAAGCTATCAAGGTTGTAATTGGTTCATTCAATTCCAATAGCCAAGTCTCCCAAGACAAAATAAAAGCTATCATCAATGAATAATCATCTCAAGAACTATGGAAGACCATGCCCATAAAATAAACCAAGAGATTTCTAACCTTTAAGCCAATAAGACACAATATTTTGGTTAACCAAAGTTCTAACCCATTTACAAGTTTGAGTGAACACAAATTCACATTCATTAATTAATCTAAATCTAAGATTGAATGCACATTTCAGGTCACCTATCAACAATAAAATCAATCTAAATTTAAAGTTGAATGTTCATTCAACCTCACCAATCATCAATCAATTGATTCCAAACGTGAATTCTTATTCAATTTTACCAATCATCAATCAATCAAATCTAAACTTAAATTCTTATTCAAGTTTCCCAATCAATTAATCATATAAAAATCCAAAATTCCATAGTTTACCAATCAATCATATAAATCCAAATCAAAATCTGAACTTGAATACTCATTCTAGTTCACCTATTAACAATCAATCAAATCAAAATACAAACTTGAATGATTATTCAAGTTTAACCATAAACAAACATCAAAATTTTACTTTAGGAAGTATATCAAATCAATTTTCAACTTTTACCAATCCAAATTATTTTGTAGGTCTAACCCCATCACATCAAAATCAAACACCCATGAATCTAAGACCATTAATAAACACCAATTCAATCTTCAATCAACATCAACCTTTTAACCCCAACACTCATCCAAAAAAAACTTTTGGTTCGCATGCATTTCCAAATCCAAACTTGAACCAAAATGCATTTGTCAATGCATCACAAAATAAAACCAATTCAATTCCTTTTATAAATCAAACAAATCCTAATATATTCACAAATCCCAATGTCTCCATGACCCTGACAAACCCAAATTTCTTCACACAATAAATAAATCCAAATCCCCCTTTCAATACACTTCCTAATCAATTTATAAACAACCCACCTCGTAATGAATATTCCTTTTCTCAATCCAACACCAATCCAATCCCATTTATGGGTTAAACATCCAACATATTTCCCTATTCAAGCTAAATCAATCAACTCTCACCATAATTCATTCAAGAGTGGCAAAGAATTAAGGATAAATCTAAGGCTTTTAAGATGGTAACTTTTCTAGGAAAAAACAATACAAGTTTGATAAAATATTCCTCTATCCATTTGATATTAATAACATGATGACACCCTTTCCTAGACATTTTGAATTCCCTAATATTGATAAAAACAAAGGTAAGGTAGACCCTAGGTAACATCTTAAAGAGTTTAATATGGCTTGTGCAGACATCACCTATAACAATGAATACTTATTAAGACTCTTTTCATGTAGTTTAAGGGGTCAAACTTAGATTAGTTCCATCACTTACTTGAAGGATCAATTACTGCCTTTGAATATATATCCTTTATGTTCCACTTCTCTTACAATTTGAGTGGGAATTAACCATGGTTGACTTATATAATACCAAACAATGAAAATGTGAAAATTTTGCCTCCTTACAAATATGGAAGTTATTGTCAAGTTTTTTTCCATGGTCCCCACATAAAAAAAACTTGTTTCCAACTTTATTGACAATATTAATTCATAATTAGTGCAAATATTACAACTTCATTGTCCAACATCATTCGATGAGATCATAGAAAAGGATGTCCACATTAAAATAAATTTAATTTCCAAGGGTGTCATTAATACCAAACGAAAATTCCCCTAACCAAATAGATAAACCCAATTTATTTTCCAAAAATAAAAATGTTGTAGGTGATGGTGTGACAGATGTGAAGCAAGTTCAAAACTTGCAATCTATCAACAACATCACAATACTCGGTCGTCAACAAAAATAATAAAACCATAGAGATAATTCCACTTAATTGGGAAACTTTTATGAATCAATATTTCAAAAAAAAACTCAAGTAAACATGATCATATGTCCCAAAATGAAACCTTTAGAATAAAATGTTCTTATTATGACAATGAATATTGTGAATACCACAGAAATAGGGTACATTTAACCAATCAATGTATGAGGATAAAAATTTATTTCCAATATCTCATAGATCATAGGGACATATAATTTATAAATAAAACATCCACATTATCCAATAACCAAAATTTGGTATAATAAAGATCCACTTACAAAACATGAACAAGGGCATAATGCTAAAGACCAAGGTAAAGGTGAAGCCCAAACTAGTATTGTCAATCAAATTAATGACCCTTTTGATTATATAGTAAATTATGTTTATTATAAGAATCATCATGTTTTTTTTATTTTTTACACTTGGATTTTCAACCCTGAGGAGATGCCTATCTCTCCTCATCTAGGTGGCACAGTGGAAACATCCTTGTTAATGTGGGTGACAATGTTGAGAGATGAATCTCTAAGAGGGCTAGTTCCCTTGGTGCACTCTTTAAAGCACTTTACTACCTATCAAATTATGGATTAAAAGGGTTAAAATAACTAAGAAAACCAAAATTTGATGCGCCAATGTTTAATCTCCTCCTATTTGACTGAATATATACTACTTAAAGACAAATAAAGCTTTTTTTAATCACAACTCAAGATGCATTATCACATCAATGTTTCATGTGTTATATTCAAGAATGTATTTGATACTTAGGAGATTAATGGATGATTCCATGAGGTAATAAAATAATAAACCAATTCTAATACACCTATACACTTAGAAAAGAATACTAATAAAGACCTACAACAATATCCTTTTTGCACACCTAGTAGGCAATCAAGGATAACATGCTAGAAAAGAAGATCTTCTACTAGATAAGACCAAAAAGATTTCACTAACACTCAATTTCATAACATGTAAGTAGGAAAAAACACTTTTTTATTTCTTCAAGAATCCGTCAAGTACAAAATTGGCTAGGGTTTTACCATCAACCAATGGAGGCTGCTCAGAAGAGCCAAAAGAGTCCATATTTATAGCTTTTGAGAGAGGTACAAGGCAAGGGAAGTCCAAAGGTAACTTTTACATAATTAACTTAAATAAAATAGGTTAAAATTACATAATAAAGTGACGTGAAATGATACATTAAATTTCATGGGGTATAAATGTCTATACAACTCATGAAACTGATGAAAAGTGTCTCAAAATTCCTTGTCCTAGCTTAGAAAATTGCCTCAATAATTTGGACCTCTTTGAATGTCCCATCACTGACTAGGGATAATTTTCATGATTTTAATAAGACTAAAATCCTTTATGAATGAAATTCCATGCATTGGTTTCATTCCTAATTCTTTAAAAACTCTTTGAATGAAGCAATCACTGTCTAAAATCTAGAATATTCCTTATTTCAATCACCACTCACACTTGGCCTCAACAATTCCTTTATTTTTCCATGAAAATACATGGTATGGCATGAATAACACTTTTTAATATCCTTTATCATCTTATAATTCTCAAATTAACCTTAAAAATACATCCATTTGAGTTTTCCACACTTTTCACTCTTGTGCTCACTATGCTAGTTTTGACTAGCTAAAAGGAAATATCTATTTATCACACTTATAAGTTTTTAAATAGAATAAAATGATAATAGGGATTTATAATAGGCATTTATCCTCCCTATAAATTTTATTTTATCTTCTCAAACCTCCTATAACTTGAAAAACATAAAAAAAATGTTGAGAAAAACACTATTCTACATGTTGTTCATATAGTTATGTACATATTATTTTCATGGGTGAGATCATTATTAAGTATTATCCATTATCCAATAGGTTTAATTTCCAAAATATTCCATTTTAATGGCTCTCCATGCTTTTTTTCTCCATCAAGTTGCTCTAAGGGTTTTATTAGGGTTTTAGACTATTTCTTTTCTTAACAATTGTTCATACAGATGGCACATTCAAGTTTACAAATAATTCCAAAAAAAAAATTCTAAAGACCCTCTCTAACTTCACCTAACCCCTTTTGTCCCCATGTAGAGCCTTAGCAAAGATATGAGCTTTACAAATTCACCTATCAATCTTGTTTCTCCACTTTCCTGTATGCTTGAGCTATCTCTAAGCCAAAAATAATCTTCCTGCAAGTTTATTTTCATAAAAATATCTCATACATGTCTTAATTCACTCCATAATCATACCCAAATCATTTGGATTTCTCATCAAGGACAAAAAATGAAGGTAGACCCCTCATTGACTCCAAGTCTCCTTAAGGCCTAATGGGCTTGGCATACCCCCTGTAAATTTGGATCATTTATGATATTACAACATGTTTAGGATGGTTTAATAAGCATTTTTACACTTCATTAATACTCACCAAGTCTTCATATGACCTTTCAAACACTCATTTTCATCTTTTCTCTCTCATTTGCCAATTAGGCCAAGTGAGAACTTGCCTAATTTGACTTTGTGCATGAACAGTTAGGTCATTTAAGAGAGTTATAGATTTATTGAGTGGTAATTATCCTCCATAAATATTCCATAATAATCACCAAATGTTCCTTGAATATCCCAAGGCCTCATCTTAAGTCCTTCACTCATTTTGCCATCTTTTGCTTATCTTGCCAAAGTTCTGATTTTCATGAGTGGCTGATCTTTGAGACAAAATAGATAGATATATCCCACATCCCCATGTAAAAATAAAATTTTCAAGAGTTTTAAAAGTTCCTAATGAGGCTTTGTACCAAAGTACAAGGTCAAACTCCCTCATTTAGGTACCTAACCAACTCAAGTTATCCAAAAAGGGGCTAAAAACCCTATTTTCTTACATTTCTATCCAAATCCACATGTGGATGACCTTTCCAATCCAATTTTATGCCTATAGGCTGCCTAAAAATTTTCCCCACATTAAACTTGTGCTCATGGAGATTTTGAAACCATCCAAAACCTTTCTCCTTAGTGGATTATTTATGTTTATCCTTTGAACCAAGAAGTTTCCTAGCTTGCTTGTACAGAGTGTAGGCCATTTTCCAAGTGGGAAGGTAATTTGATAACATTAAAAATGTGTTGGTAATTTTATTTAATCTATTTAATCATGTTATAATCATTATAACTTTCCTTTTCTCTATAGGCAGTTCATATCTCACTATAGCCTCTACTTGCCTAGACCTTGTTGTAGGTGAAAACAAGGGTCTGAGACCCTATGTAGGCTTGTTTACTTCCTTGAAAGGGTATAATTACCTATAAAACATTTTGATTTATGTATTTTTTCATTTTAATTATCATGATTGAGCTTTAACATCATACTAATGCACCCTTTTTCCTTTGAGACTAAGTCCCTACCTGTAGGACTGAGACACATTTGTAGGGGTTTGTTTTAGGTCACTATCTCCTTGATTTGAACCAATTTAGGGTGTAGTGAGATCCATTTGGGTTTATATTGTCTTCATATCATTTATATCTTATAATATTCCTCCTTATAAGCCTTCAAGGCATCTTTTGCATCAACTTACTAAAACATGCTTAGGTTGAAATATCCTTTTATAACCCTACCTGTAGATGAAAAATAGACATCTCCTTCATTTCATCATGATGCTCATCAACTCATTTAAACAATTTATATGGATAAAAAATATTTCTATCACTTTCACCTACCACTGAGCTTCATTGGAAACTAAAATAGTGCCCTTTATCCTTAACTGAGACACATCCTTTTTAGGACCCTATTATAGGTCATCACAGGGGGTTAATTGGGATGATTATAATGAGAAAAGTTTTTTTGAATCCACCTTATATCTCCCCACACTGTATATCCATTCAATATTCACTTTGGATAGACTAAACCATACCAAATATAAACAAACCATTCCTTTTTCTTGTTCAACTTATCTAACCCCTATAGGTTACCATTTCATGCTTGAAGGAGGCATGTAGGTGGTCATGGGCATGTTCTAAGCACTAAGAATAGGTTAAAAACCTCATTTAATATTTAAAACACAAGCTCCATCATTTTTCATATTTCACTTCACATAACAACCTCTGCCAATGGCCTTACCAGCGCCTATCTCACAATTTACTCCTCCCTACTTGTAGGACTGAGAGATCTTGCATCTATTGACCCATTTAGGTGCTCCTAGGTTTAAAATCAATAATTTTCACTCATAAAGAGTCTTGTAACTTTTATATAGCTTATAATCATCCTTTAAAACCATGAACACAACCTAACCTCCATCTATGCAAGAAAGGACTTCTTCCAAGCTTGAAACTCCACCTTGGTTGTAGATGTATTTTTAGGATAGTGTTTGGATAGGGCATATGTGTAAGGAGTAAAAACCATATTAAAACCTCATGAATTATCTTTTAGTCCTAAATGTGTATTTGGGTCATTTAGAGACATTCAAGAATGATGATAATTCAAGGTATGACAAGTTGATTGAAGAGGAGTCTCTTTTAGACCAAAACCCTATAGACTTTACTACTTGGTTTTAGTGTGTTCTAAGGCACCTTTGAAGCTTTACAAAACCACCCTCCCCTTTTCCTTTCCTTCTCAAAATTTTTAGGGTCCTTTCCTATACTAGGGGCTATGTATCCACCAAATTTTAGGCCTTGAAACCTTTTACAAGTGTAATTTTGAAGGCCTACCAAAAATTCTTGGATCTTTATTTCGCTCCTTTAGGGATTCCATCTCCAAACTCAGTCTTTGACCTTCCAACATGATTCCATGCTTCCTTTGTCTTATAATAGTTTTATATGGGTCTATGGATACTTATTGTCATGAAAATGAAACAAAAATAAGTGTGAAATTAATTTAGTACTTCCGTACACACCTGAACTCATGCTCAGCCACCTATGGAATGTTGTTTTGAGAAGCAAACAATGTATTGGGGTGTGGACCACTATGAATCATGAGTATACAAGAGACTCACATTCCTTGATGAACCTCCAAATGCACTTCAAATGAAAACAAGGAGTTCTAACACATATCCATATCCCCTTACACTATCATGACATCATTAAGGGTCTGTAGATGCATGTTTTAGGTAGAATATGTGGGTAGAGCATAGGATTGAGGTAAACATGGTAGTGAACTAGATCAAAACAACCCAAATTCAATAGTCAATCTTGAATCATAGTGTTTTCCATCCTTTGAAACATGGAACTAGATTCAAAACACCTATTACAACATGGAGATACTTGCACATATGTGAAAAAGAGTAGATAGATGCACTAAGTGGTTATTTTGCATGGCACATGAACATGTGATCAAAATTTGTACTTTCCTAAACATGAAAAAGGACCTCATTAAAATATTCAAGTCTTGGATATACCAATATACCTCCATTACAACCTCATAATCATGATGAGCTAGTTTATACATGAAACTACAACTATAAATGTGCAAGGAGTTGACCATAGAGGGGAATAAGCTAGCAAGAAATCTAAGGAGTGACATGGTGAAGTTAAAACATAATGGAGATAGTAAAATTACCCAAGGGATTATATTATACTTTTTCCTAGTTGAAAGAGACACCTATAGGAGAGAGACACTCAGCAAATCAAAACACTCCAATTGAAATTGCACATGGTGACACCTACTTACATGATAGACCAATTTTTCTAATCCAAACATCATGAATCATGAAATAAAGAATGTATACCATCTGATAAGGAGTATAGTATCCTCTAGAGCCAACACCACAAACTATTTCATATGGGTTTGGTAGAAATGGAGCAAAACCTATAGGGTGTACTAAACAACTATCAAATCTACACAGTCAACTTGTTAACAATGGTTCATATAGAATATTTGACCAATATTAAAAATACATATATAAAATTTAAGGTCTCATAGTTTAATATCATCTCCCAAAATCATTTTTTCTAAAACTGTCTATGCTTTCTATACTGAGCAAAAACTTGAGGATCACTCCAATATGCCAAGAAGAGCAAGAAATGTGCAGAATGGTTTTGGAATCCAAACGACTATTTCAGATCAAACCAAGCATGGAGGTGAGTTTTATAAGTATTTAAATACCTTCCATTATTTCTCCCACATGGCATACTTCCCAAAACTTTGTACAAGTGCCATTTTATCTCTTTTTCAACTAATTTTTGAAGTTTCAATTAGAGAGCCTACAACCTTATAATTTAAATATCATATATGATACTAAAAATAATTTATTGAACGTTTTAAATTAAAATATGACACTTAGGCACCTTGGGAACATGCCAATTGTATTAATGAACCCTATAAGTACATAAAATGACCCCAAATGAACAAGTTGACCAAAGAAACTAAAACCAAAGCTAAAATGACCTTAAAATACATCATATAAAAATTAATACTTCCTTTGAAAATATATTAAGACCCTTTTAAATGTTTAAAATCAAAAATTTTGCCTAGGGGTGCCCAATTTTGACTAAAAGTCAAACTTGGTCAATAAAATGGTGACTCATAGGGGTAGTATGTCTGTTATACTAAGGACCAATAGTATTATCCTACCAAGGGCCAATGGATTCAATATATTCATGAAGATAAATATCAGGTAAATTCCAAAAACAAACACCCCACACCAATAAGGTAAGATAAGGTAAGACACAAAATAAGGAAAGATACAAGACAAAACTCACACATGTGCATAAGCACTTAGGGAACATAAGGAAAGCAAGAAACTATGTACAAGGAAAGAGGAGAACTTTAGTATCAATGTTTGAGATATATCCCATTGACTTTGATATGAAGCTCCTCTGATTCTAACCTTAAGATTTGGAAAGTATTATGTTACTTGCATTGTGTGATCACATATGAGCCACTCCACAAAGCATCAAACTTTGTGTGTCTTCTAGGTTTAGCTCTATCTTAATACCACTCTAGGAAAATGTCTCCCTCCTTGAAACTTATTTTCATGTATTTCTTGTCAAAGTATCTCTTTGTTTGTTCTTGGTGAGTTCTCATAGTTTTCATTACTTGATATCTTGTCTCCTCAAGCTCTATCAACTCACACAACCAAAATTTTATGCTCTCATTCTCCATCAATTATAGTTTATAAGTGAGTTCCAAGGCTAGTAACTCAAGTGAAATAGGTAGTCTAGCTTCTCTCCCATAAACAAGTGTGTATGGTTAGTTTCTAATTGCTCTCTTTGGGGTAATCCTATTAGTCCAAAGGGTTGTCTTCAACTTGTAATGCCAAGTCCTTTGGTTCTCCTCTATTGTTCTCTTTATGATCTTGATCAAATTCTTATTGGTGGACTCAGCTAGTTCATTCACTTGTGGATATTAGTTGGAGTAGTTGCTAAGATAGATGCCATGTTTCAAAGCCCATTCACTTGTCCTTGTTCCAAGAAAAGCCAATGCATTATTTAAAATTATTGTTGAAGGAGACCCAAACCTTATTACTATACCTTCATAGAAGTATAAAATTGAGTTTTCATTTTCCTCCTTGAGATATACAACCTCCACCCATATTTTAAAGTAATTTTTAGCAGTCAACACCCACTTGTGACCATCACTATAAGGTGGATTGATTAGGCCTATAAAATCCAAACCCCATTACATAAAGGGTATATCAACTTGAATTAGATGAAGAGGTAAGGTAGAAATATTTTATTTACCATCAAATAAAGCACATTTTGGGCACTTCCTTACCCAATAATGGGTGTCTTTGAACAGATTAGGCCAAAAGTATCCATTCCTCATAATATTAGTAATTATGGTTCTTGGAGCAAAGTGACCACCAGGTGCTTCATCATGAAACTCAAATAGTACTTTATCAATCTGATCTAATTTAATAGAACTCAATAACACACCTAAAAATTCCTTCCTAAATAATACTCCATCAACAAGTACATAAGGAATGGATTGAAATCTAAAGTATCTTCTTCTATCTCTATATAGGCCTTGTGGACACTCATCAGTTTAAAGAAAATAGATCATATCTTGTGTCCAACTTATCATTGATGAAGATGAATCTTTCATAGGGTCATCATTGAGTGCCAAAA
The DNA here is from genome assembly GCA_037957365.1 of Torreya grandis. Taxonomy (NCBI): domain Eukaryota; kingdom Viridiplantae; phylum Streptophyta; class Pinopsida; order Cupressales; family Taxaceae; genus Torreya; species Torreya grandis. The sequence goes on from JARHVA010002019.1 coordinate 2,657,517, forward strand.
CAACCTCTTTTTTCTCCTTCAAATCTAAATCAAGATGTTCACATAACCCCTTCCCTTTCACTAGCATGGTTGTCTTGATTTCTACATCATATTCCATCACTTTTTTGATCCAACCAGCCCTCTTTTCATTCAAATATTTTCTCAAAATAAAGTCTTTGACACTAGGATTAGGTATAAATAGGTGAATCTTTTTTTATACAACATATTCCCAAACTTCTTTAGACTCCTAATAACTAAAAGTACTTGCTTCTCAACATAGGTGTATCTTACCTCATATCCCTCCAATCCTTGACTAAAGAAGGTAATAGGTTGGTCCAAGTTCTCTTCATTTGATTTAGTAAGCATGAAAAAAATTACCTCATCATTTCCAAAATTATACAAACTTAATTCCTTTGAGAAATTAGGACTTGCAAGGGTTGGAGCTTGAGCAAGGGCTTGTTTGATCTCTTTAAAACTTTCCTTCCTCCTTCTTATCCAAGTGAACACTTCATCCTTCCTTAGCATGGAGGTTATATGCTTGACCAAGTTATAAAAATTATGAATGAATATCCTTATGAAATTGATTTTCCCAAAGAATCTTTGCAAACCTTTCTTGTGTTTAGGCAAAGATAATGCCAAGATGGCACTCAACCTTTCAGGATCTATGGATAAGCCCTTCTTGGAGACAATGTGTCCTAAGAGTTTTCCTTCATGAAAAAAAAACACACACATTTATTTGGGTTTATATAGATCCAGAATTCTCTACACCTTTCAAAAATCTACCTTATGTGATTTAAGTGATCCTTTGCATCCTTGGATAAAATTGTTACATCATCAAGATACACCAACACAATGTCATTAATTAGTCCTTGAAAATCTATATCCATTGCACATTGAAATGAATATCCAGCATTAGACAATACAAAATGCATTTTATTATAAGCATATGTACCCCATTTAGTAGTAAAGGATGTCTTATATTGGTCACTTTCCTTCACCAGAATTTGATTGTACCCAAAATACCCATCAAGGAGAGAAAACCTTTCACTACCTACCACAACTTGCAAGATTTGTTCCATGGAAGGGAGTGGATAATGATCCTTCAAGTAAACTCTATTCAAGTCCCTAAAATCAACACAAAACTTGATTTCTCCATTATTTTTCCTAACAGGGACTAAGTTTGCCAACCAAGATAAAAGTTTAATGGGGAAGATGATTTTAGACTCAATAAACTTGGTGAGTTATTTATTCATGAGGGGCTACATCTTAGGATTGATTATCCTTTGTATTTTATTTATATGCTTGTCATTTTCATCTATATCTATGGTATGTTGAGCTAAGTTTGTGTCAAACCCTTTAAAGTCACTATACTCCCATAAAAAGACATCACAAAACTCCTTTCATAACTCAAAAAAGCATGCTTCCATTCACTAGTACATACCTTTCCAAGTGAAATAAAATTACCTTTGAATATTTATACTTTATCATAGTTATCTTTCTTGGTATACATGATTACCTTCTCTTTCTTCAACTGGTCATCATCATTGAATATGCTCTCAAGAGTGACTAGGCCTTAGGAAGTTTGTTGGACTTCAATTGGAAAATCTTCCCTCCATATTGTTGTTGTAGTTTGGACTGATTCTTGATATAAAAATTAGCTTCTTCTTATATAAAAAGTGCTATTTTTTTATCACTATCAAACACTTGCCAACTAGTGACATTATCTAGTATGGAGGGTCTTACAATTACCTTGAGATGTGGTTGGTTCTTATCCTCTTTTATACCTTTTGGAACATCAAATTAAGCTCCAATTGCTACCAACCTATCAACATGTATTTTGTCCTCTCTTGGGATGTTAGTGATGTTTAAAGATTTAAAATCCTCCATAAGATCCCACACTCTATGCTTATAGGACTTAAGCAAAGAGTTTTTAGTCAAATTATGTCCTCTAACTTGGTTCATGATAAGTTCACTATCGCCATACACTTGCAACTCTTTGATACTTCTTTTCCTAGTTCATTAAAGGCCATGAATGAAGGCATCATATTCTACCACATTAAAATTACAATATAACTGAAATCTGAAAGTGGAATAGTAGCTTTCTTTATAAGTGGAAACCAACATTCCTCCACCACCTACCCCAATCTTGCTTCTTGACCTATCAAAGAAAAGCTGCCATAAACCATCTATATCTTCACTTGGTTTCATCAAATTTAGAATGAAAGAGTCTTCTTTATGTATACAATACACCCCAAGACCAGCTTCCTCCATAAATTTGTAAGGATCCTGTTCGTAATGGTCATCTCCCCAATCATTTAAGTACAAATCAAAAACTCCTTCAAGGGAAGATATTGGAGATTGATCAATGTGGAGTTCCTCTTCATCAATGATGGCATAGTTGATATTTGCCACTTTAGGTGTGTAAGGATCTAAGTGATTATGATGAATATGTTATGATTCAATCTTCACCTTAGTACCATACTTTGTCTTAAACACCATGTAGGACCAATTGGTAGCCAAATATACACCTATCTTAGTTGTAAACTCTCTTGAAAAATAAAGAGCAAAATATGGAGGTAAATCTACCACAACCAAATCATGAGGAATGGAAAGGTAGGAAAAGAGTGCAATATCAAATTAAAATATTTAACAACCCCCAAAGTCTTGGTTGGTGATCCATCCAATTATAAGACTCCCTTAGTCATTGGCTCATATTTTAAGCCTAGTTTATCTACTATACACTTGGGCGTAACTAAAGTAATAACTGGATTATTATGATGAAATTATGAACCAAGAAATCACCAATGATTATAGATAGGTATAAAGGAGTATTTTTTTCATTCTTCTTCACTTGACAATCTATAGGTTGAGCTCCATTAACCAGGATAACATTTTCATTCCTAGATGAGCCAACTTGCTTACCTAATCCTTACAATTCCTTTTGGAGCATATCTTTGTACCCTATTATTGTCAAAGAATCCCAAAATTATATGTTCATGTGTAGCTTCTTCATCTATTGCACAACATTAATGGAATAATTGCACCTTTGGGGCTTCCTTAGAAATACTAACCCCTTGTGATGTAGCTTGTGAAGGTGGGTGAATAAGATCTATCTTTACATTCTAAAACGTCTAACTATCTTGTACTCTAGGAGATGAATTTGACACACTCACCATTAGAGATGATGTGGGGACCAAAATAGGGCCTTTAGTTTCTCCTTGTTTCTCTTCAAAAGCCCTTTTCTTAGACCTAGTGTTAGAGGCAACACTAGTTTTCATATTTCTTGAATTCCCCAAGTGATTAATAGCACAAAAATCTCCCTCCAAATGATTTATGAGGGTAAAATCAGATTTTTTTTTATAATTTTACATTCCACTTTGAATCGTTCCCTCAAATATTGGGACTTGGGAATATTTATTGCCTTGCAATGCCATGGTTTGATTTTACATTTCATTTACATAAGCAACTTGTTCTTGATTTTGCTCAAAATATGGATAGCATGGTTGTTCTTGAACCAAATTATTTTTGGTGGGAACATGAGATTTAGAGGATGAGGGAGCATTAGGATTGTGTCTTTTATAAGGCCTATCATGAGTGATTTCACCTTGTCCTTTCATGTTGCTTTGAAAAGAAGGTCTATTAGTTTGCCCAAACTAATTTTGAGGTTGTTGCAGTTTGAGGACAAAAAAATCATTAGTGAAACTTTGGAGTAAGATTTTAACTTCATGGATCTCATTTTAGGGGCCAATGATAGGCTTTTCTTGACTAGGTAAAGGATCTAAAATAGGCAATGTAACTTGGATAAGGGGCTACAAATTAGGGAATAGTGGCATTGGTGGCCTAGGAATAATCTTCCCCGCTTGAACAAGACAATTCTAAAAATTTATGGCTATCTCATAGGTATCAAGGATTGTATTCCCACCCATGGATTGGATTATCATAGCTATATCACTATCCAATGCCTTTAGATAGTACAAGAATGCATAGTTTGGAGTAGGTCTCACAAGGTTTGGGATCCTATCCCATGTTTTTTAAAATCTAGTGTTAAAATATTGAAATAACTCTTGTGGTTACCTCTTGATAGTGTTTAATTTCTAAGCTAGAGATATATGATCACTCTTATCTCCAAACCTCTTAGTCAATAGATCTCCTAGTTCATCCCATGAACCAATAGAATTTTTAGGCAGAGTCCCATACCAATCCAAAGATTTTACTTTGAAAGACAATGCCAAAAACCTAATATCCACATTCTATTTAATGATAATATGGCTATTACAAAAAATTTATATGTTTCTAATATGTCTAATGGCAATAATAGGACCCTCTCCACTAAAATATGGAACACTCTTAAGGGTTGCTCCTGAAATTTGGTCATATTAGAAAAGATTCAAATGAGATGATCTGGTGAATGCTACAAAAGGTTGGTTTCCAACCATATTGTAATGTGAATTTTGAGTATTATGGATTTAACTAAATAATAACTTAGACTTATTAAATGCCAACTCTTTTGAATTAGGATGGGTGTTCACAAACCTAAACCTTCTAGTAGAATATAAGGGCAACTGTACAAACTTAAAGGATGTACCTTTAGTAGTAGACCTATTGGTCACCTTTGGCAGAAAAAAGTGACTGATAAGAAACCAAAGAGTTGAAAACTTTAGTGGAGTTTTCAGGTACTGAATGTAGATGTCCTTGTAGTAGTAATTATGTCAAGACCGACACTAATCTTGGACAATCTTCTAGGACTTAATGTCCCATTGGGCATGCCAAAAAAAGTTGAAACTTGGATTTTCACTCATGAGGATATGCCTATCTCTCCTCATCTAAGTTTTAAAATAGAAACATCCCTCTTGTTATGGGTGACAATGCTGAGAGATCAATCTCTATAAGGGGTAGTTCTTTTGATGTACTCTTTGAAGCACTTTCTTACCTATCAACTTGTGGATGAAAAGGGTTAAAAATAAACTAAGAAAATAAAAAGGTGATGTACCAATATTTAATATCCTCCTATTTGACTGAATATATACTACTTAAAGATAAATAAAGCTTTTCTTACACATAACTCATAACTCAAGATGCATTATCACATCAATGTTTCATATGTTAGATTCAAGAAGGTATTTGATACTTAAGAGAGTAATGGATGATTCCATGATGGAATATATTCCTAAACCACTTCTAATAAACATATGCACTTATAAAATAATACTAACAAATACCTATAACAATATTCTTTTTGCACACCTAGTAGGCAATCAAGGATAACATACTAGAAAAGAAGATCTTCTACTAGACAAGACCAATAAGATTACACTAACACTCAATTTCACAAAATATAAGTACTAAAATACCCTTTTTTATTTCTTAAATAGTCCTTAAAGTAAAAAATTGGCCAGGGTTTCACCATCAACCAATAGAGGCTGATCAAAATATCCAAAAGACTCCATATTTATAGCTTTTAAGAGAGGTACAAGGTAAGGGAATTCCAAAGGTCACTTGTACACATGTCAATTCAAAAAAGGAGGTTATAATTGAATGGAAAAGATATGTGAAATGAGACATGTAATTTCAGGGGGTTGAAATGTCTATACAACTCATGAAACTGATGAAAAGTGTCTCAAAATTCCTTATCCTGGCTTTAAAAACTACCTCAATTATTTGGACCTATTTGAACATCCCATCAATAACTATGGATAGGTTTGATTATGTGAATAATAGGGAAGGCCTTCAATAATGCAATTCCATGCATTGGTTGCATTCTTACTTCTTTGGAAACTCTCGGTATGAAGCAATCACTATCTACAGTCTAGAAAACTCCTTATTTCAGTCACCCCTCACACTTGGCCTCCAAAATGTCTTCAGTTTTCCATGAAAATATATGGGATTGGGTTAGTGGCACTTTTCAAGATCCTCCAAGGTATTATACTTCTCAAATTCACCTTAAAAAGACATCTATTTGAGTTTTCCACACTTTTCACTCTTGTGCTCACTATACTAGTTTTGACTAGCTAAAAGGAGAGCTCTAGTTAGCATACTTAGAAGTGTATTCATAGAATAAAATGACCATATGGAGTTATAATAGTTATTTATCCTCCATCCAAACTTTATTTCATCTTCTCAAACCTCATAAAACCTAAAAAATATAGAAAATGGTGAGGAAAACACTATTCTACATGTTGTCCAGTTCCATACATATTATCTACATGGGTTATAGACTAATTTATCATTATCTATGATCCAATATGTTTCCTTTCCAAACTATTCCATTTGAATGGCTCTCCATGCTTGTTTTCTCCATCAAGTTCCATTAAGGGTTTTACTAGGGTTTTAGATTATTTCTGTTCTTAAAAATTATTCATATATATGACATGTTTAAGCTTCCAACTTATGCCAAAAATATGTTTTTTAGGACCCTCTATAACTCCCCTAAACCCCTTTTTTTCCCATGTAGATCCTTAGCAAAGATATGAGCTTTACAATTTGACCTATTAATCTTGTTTCTCCACTTTCCTGCATGCTTGAGTCATCTCTATGCCAAAAACAATCTTCCTGCAAGTTTATTTTCATAAAAAAATCTCATACATGTCTGAATTCACTCCATAAACATTCCCCAATAATTTTTATTTCTCATCAAGGACTAAAAATGAAGGTAGACCCCCAATTGACTCCAAGTCTCCTTAAGGCCTAATGGGCTTGGCATACCCCCTATAAGTTTGGATCATTTGTGCTATTATAACATTTTTAATATGGTTTATTATGAATGTTTACACTTCATTCATACTCATCAAGTCATCATATCACCTTTAAAACACTCATTTTCATATTTTATCTCTCATTTGCCAATTAGGCCTAGTGGGAACTTGCCTAATTTGACTTTGTGCATGAATAGTTAGGTCATTTTAGAGGGTTATATATTTAGTGAGTGTTCATTATCCTCCATAAATGTTAAATACTCATCATCAAATGTTACTTGAAGATACTAAGGCCTCAACTTAAGTCCTTCATTCATTTTTCCATCTTTTTCTTATCTTGCCAAAGTTCTAATTTTCATGAGTGGCTGATCTCTGAGACAAAATAGAGAGATATATCCCTCATCCCCATGGAATAATTAAATTTTTTTGATTTTTATAATTTCCTAATGAGGATCTGTACCAAATTTAAATGTTTTACTCCCTCATTTAGGTACCAAACCAACTCAAGTTGTTTAAAAAAGGGGCTAAAAAACCCTATTTTCTTGCATTTTTGTCCAAATCCTCTTGTGGATGACCTTTAAAAACCAATTATATGCCTCTATGCTGTCTAAAATTTTTCCCCACATTCAATTTTTTCTCATGGATATTTTTAAACCATCTAAAACCTTTATCCTTAGTGGATTCTTTATGCTTACCCTTTGAACCAAGAGGTTTCCTAGCTTGCTTGTATGGACTATAGTCCATTTTCCAAGTGGGAAGGGAATTTGAGTACCTTAAAAATGTCTATGAATTTTATGGCATATATTTTATCATATTTAATCATTTTATAATCATTGAAACCTTCATTTTCTCTCTATGTATTTCATATCTCGTTATAGCCTCTAATTGCCTAGACCTTGATGTAGGTGAAAATAGGGGTTTGAGACCCTATGTAGGCTTGTTTACTTAATTTAACAGGTATCATGACCTATAACACATTTTAATTTATGTAATGGTTCATTTTCCTTATCATTACTGAGCTTTAACATCATATTAATGCACCCTTTTGCCATTGAGACTAGGTCCCTACCTGTAGGACTGAGACACATTTGTAGGGGTCTATTGTAGGTCACTATCTACTTCATTGGAACCAATTTAGGGTGTATGGAGATCCATTTTTGTTTATCTTTGCTTAATATCATTTTTTATCTTACAATATTCCTCCTTATAATCCTTCAAGGCATCTTTTGCATCAACTTACTAAAACCTGCTTAGGTTGAAATATCCTTTTATAACCCCACTTGTAGTTGAAAAATAGAGGTCTCCTTCATTTCACCATGATGCTCATCAACTCATTTAAACAATTTATAAGGTTAAAACATATGTTTCTCACTTTCACCTACCATTTATCTTCATTAGAAACCAAAATATTGCCCTTTATCCTTGACTGAGACACATCCTTTTTAGGACCCTGTTATAGGTCATCATAGGGTGTTGATTAGGATGATTATAATGAGAAAAGGTTTTTTTAATCCACCTTGTATCTCCCCACACTATATATCCCTTCAATATTCACTTTGGATATACTAAACGACACCAAATATGCATAAACCATTCCTTTTGCTTGTTCAACTTGTCTGACACCTGTAGGTTACTATTTCATGCTTCAAGGAGGCCTATAGGTGGTCATGGCCATGTTCTAAGCACTAGGAATAGGGTACAAACCTCATTTAATATTTAAAACAAAAGATACATAAATTTTCCTATTTCACTTCACATAACAACCCCTACCAATGGCATTACTAGTACCTATCTCATAATTTAGTCCTCCTTACCTATAGGACCAAGAGTTCATGCATCTATTAACCCCTGTAGGTGTTCCTAGGTTGAAAATCAATAATTTTCACTCATAAAGAGGCTCAAGAACTTTATATAGTTTCTAATCATCCTTTTAAACCATGAACATAACCTAACCTCCATCTATATAAGAAATGAATTCTTCCAAGCTTGAAATTTCACCTTGGTTGTAGATGCATTTTTAGGATAGTGTACGGACAAGGCATATGTGCAAGAAGTAAAAACTGTAATCAAACCTCATGAATGATCCTTTAGTCTTGAATGTGCATTTTGTTCATTTATATTCATTCAAGCATGATTTTTAGTCAAGTTATGTCAAGTTGATTTAAGAGGAGTCTCTTTAATACCAAAACCCTGTAAACTTTACTACTTGGTCTTAGTGTGTTATGAGGCACTTTTGAAGCTTCACAAAACAACCCTCCCATTGACATTTCCTTCTAAAAATTGGTATGGTCCTTTCTTGTACTATGGGATATGTATCCACCAGATTTTAGGCCTTGAAACCTTTTACAAGTTTACTTTGGATGGCCTACCAAAACCTCCTAGAGATATATTTTGCTCCTTTAGGGATTCCATATCCAAAGTCAGTCATTGACCTTCTAACATGATTCCATGATTAATTTATATTCTAGGAGTTTTATATTGGTATGTGGACACTTTTTATCATGAAAATGAAACAAAAATAAGTGTGAAATTGCTTTAGTCCTTTCATACACACCTAGACTCATGCTTAGCCACCTGTGGAATGTTGTTTTGAGAAGTAAACAATGTATTAGGGTGTGGACCACTATGAACCATGAGTATAAAATAGAATAACATGTCTTTATTAACTTCCAAATGCACTTAAAATGAAAAAAAGGATTTGTAACACATATCCACCTCCCCTTACACTATCATGACATAATCAAGGGTTTGTAGATGCATGTTTTGGGCAGAATATGTGGGCAAAGCATAGGATTGAGGTAAACATGGTGGTGAACTATATAAAAACTACCCAAATTCCATAGTTAACCTTGAATCATGGTGTTTTCCATCATTTGAAACTTGGAACCAGATTCAAAACACCTGTTACAACATGGAGACACTTGCACATATGTGAAAAAGAGCAGATAAATGCACTATGTAGTTGTTTGGCATGGCATATGAACATATGATCAAAAATTTTAATTTCCAAAACATGAAAAAGGAAATAATTAAATTATTAAATTCATGTATATACCAATACACCTCCATTACAACCTCATAGACATGATGAACCAGTTCATACATGAGACTGCAACTAGAAATGTGCAAGGAGTTGACTATAGAGGGGAACAAGCTAGCAAGAAATCCAAGGAATGACATGGTGAAGTTAAAACATAAATGATATGGTAACATTACCTAGGATACTATATAAAAATATTTCCCAATTAAAAGAGACACCTACAGGAGAGAGACACTCAGCAAATCAAATCACTCCAACTAAAACTACATATGGTGACACCTCCTTGCATGATAGACAAATTTTGCTCATCCAAACATCATGAATCATGAAACCAAGAACGGATACCATATTATAAGTAATAAAATATCATTTGGAGCCAACACAAATAATTGGTTCATATGGATTTTATATAAATGGAGCAAAAGCTATAGGGTGTACCAAATAACTATCAAATCTATACAGTCAGCTTGTTAGCAATGGTTCATATAGAATAGTTGACCAATTTTCAAAATACATATATTAAAATTAATTTATCCTAGTATAATATCATCTATAAAAATAATTTTGTCTAAAAGTGCTTATGCTTTATGTATTGAACAAAAACATGAGGATCACTCTAGTCTACCAAGAAGAATAAGACATGTGCAAAATAGTTTTGGCATCCAAATGATTGTTTCATATCAAACCCAGCATGGAGGTGAGTTTATAAGGATGAATAGATCCCCCATGATCTTTCCCATGTGTCACACTTCCCAAAAATCCATATAAGTTCCATTTTATCTCTTTTTCAACTTATTTCTAAAGTTTTAGTTAGATAACCTACAGCCTTCTAATGTAACTGACATATATGACACTCAAACTAACTTATTTTATGTTTTCAATTAAAATATGACACTCAAGCACCTTGGGAATTATTCTAATTGTATTAATGACCCCTATAAGTACATAAAATGACCCTAAATGGACAAGCTAACCAAAGCAACTAAAACCAAAGCTAAACTGACCTTAAAAGACATCATATAACAAGTAATACTTCCTATGACAATATATTAAGACCCCTTCAAATGTTTAAAATCAAAAATTTTGCCTAGGGGTGCCCAATTTTGACTAAAAGTCAAACTTGGTAAATAGTTATGATAGTAAAATCCCAAGATTGCACCATTATAACAAGGTACACCAAGATTACCATTCCAAGTTTTTCCTCACCCACTATTGAGTGTAATTACAACATTCTAGAGAAACTTGAGACGATACCATATCATATATTCATCATATATATTCTCAAGACATCATCTTTATATAAATACATATTGTATCAAATCCCTTAAGAGTCCAAGGTTCTTCAAGACATTAATCCATCACATTTTTAAGTGTTAGTTGGAAATTTATCCACTAACAATCAAGTTACATTTGATCATTCTAATATCACCCATATGGTATCTACACATAATTTGGCTTTGTATATACAAGTCATAATCTCTAGACACAAAGTAAAAAGGGTGTTTATATACAATACATCATCATTTTTAAGTTGTGCACATTAAGATTAATCAACATTTGGGGTATGCTAAAACAACACTAAAATTGAATAGTATTACCATTAAGCAATATGAAAAAAATGAATGTGAATCTATGGGGACCATATATCTTATTTAATTGGTTGGGAATGTCATTTAAGATATGTTAATTTATGTTATTGACTTGGATTTACCATATAATTTACTCCTTGGATGTCCATGGATCCACTCTATGCACACTGTACCATCCACCTTGCACCAATGTTTGAAGTTTTCTCATGATGGCATAGAAGTAACCTTACATGGTGATCCTTAACCCTTTTAATACTATAAATTATTTTAAGTGTGTTATTGAAAATCAAATTATCTCCCTTTTTAAAAAGACATATATGCACCTATTAATCAATCACCAAAGCTTAGAAGTTATATTCATCCTAACACATTGATTCAAACACCCCCCCCTCGGTAGTTGGTTGGGTATGCCATCCACATCAATAAATACCCCATATTCAATTCAAGCATCAAATCAACCTTCCACTTCAAAAATCACATCATCCCCTCCATCTTGATTTACCATTATAGATAAATGCATGGGTGAATATGAAATTTATAACACTCATTACTTAGGTAAAATACATGTCTCCAAATAATCATAGCAGGCCACACTATATAAAGGATCTCAATTGGTTCTAACTCTATAAAAACATCCTTTATAGAATATGGTCTCCTTTTCAATAAATAAATCAAATATTAGTACTCTTTATGGATTTATTTTGATGAACAAGCTACATGTTTCCTGAACAACAAATACCATGTTGTTAAATACATAATGTGTAACATCATGAAGTACAAAGGAAAGGGACTTGATATCCATGAAAAAGGTAATTTATAACCAATAAATATTAAATTGTATGAATCCCTACATGTTATTATATTTAAAACACTTAATGTAAGCACTGCACTTCATGTTATTGATCCTTTTAGGGAGTCTAAGGAAGCCTCTTCAGACACCAAAACAATTTTCGTATACAACCAATTCAAAGATCTTACCATCACTAAGCTATTCAATAATAATGTTATTATAATGCCTGAAATTACACACCCAAATCTTGTCCAATAGGACCAAAAACCATCAAATATGATTGATCATTTATATAATGATGAAGCAATATCTAAAAAATTTAGAATCAAAGATCATATCACAGAAGGGGACCATAAAAAGGGATTTTCCATTCAATTGGATGATTTTGCTTACTTTGGGGAACTTTTAAATCCATGTCAATGATAACAAATCAATATAGTGAAAACCTATACATATCATGAATAACATGAAGGGGAATTCAATATTCTTCCACCTCCTCCAAAGTACCAAGAAGAATCTACTCTCTTAACTGAAACCATTGTTGAGGTTAACATTGGGATAGATGAAAATCCAGAAATTATGAAACTTGTTATGTCATTAGATAAAGAATAATAAACCACTTCCAAACTCTTGATTATGTAATTATCAGATGTGTCTACATGGTCATAGGTACAATGCATCTACAAGTCTGAAGTACTAAAATAGCATTCTATGAGCCATATTTATCAAGTTATAAGCTAGGTCACTCTATGTACTTATTTTCACACATATCATTATGAACACATAAACCAACATGTAGAGGATAAATAAATAAGTTTGAAGTCCTCTTCAGAGTATTAAATATATAGGTAGTGCCTTTTGACAAAGGGGTCATTGGGGTAGCTCAACACTATGTTCCCACTAATCCATTTTTTCAGTCACTCTAAGAGTGAAAAATCTAAGGTTTTATTATTTTATGAAGAGTGACAATCTATGCATGATCTGAACATAATAGAGCAAAGTTGATAGAAAACATAAAAGGTTTTAGTTGGTCGCATCTATAATTAGTCAATATTCTTTACTTGACACCTACATCCAACTCAGACACCAACATCAATTAAACTATAAGGATCTGATGGAAGTGTCCAAAGCCACATAGTGCAAATATTCAAAATATGATAATCGATATAAAATCTAGATCCAATCCACTTCTAACTTATTTTAGCCCATATCTACATGTGCACATTAAACCAAATAATTAATTTTATTTTTCATTTATTACAATATCAATCAATAGTTATACTTTCTATTTTTAGCATATCTCAATATTATAAATTCAAGATATTGTTTATCTGAATTAGATACCTTTACAATTAATTGGCCAGCTATAGATTTTTTTATCATCCTTGTGTTTATTAATTTATATATTCTTAACCCTCTACTATATTTATTAATCTATATTTTTGGTGATACATGTCCATCCTTGATCAAAATTTACCATCTACCAAGTGCATTTAAGTCTCGTCACTACCAAAATGCCTTACTAAACCTCCACTATGCTTCTCATTTATCAAGTTATCATGCATCGATCATTTTGGTATGCAAAATCATGCTCCCTAAAAAAAATCTCTTGCACAAAATAGTCCAACCATGGAATTTTATCCACACTCATTCGCTTTGCACATGTTTCCTAAGCATTTCTAAAATTTTCATCTTCAATGAACAATCCCTTCATGGAGTCAAATACTATCACTTCCACTTGCATCTCTTTCAACAAGTGAATCTTCTTATTCAACACATCACCAACCTTGTTTGATTTCCACCTCTATCTTCCAACACAAATAAGAAACTATATATAATGTCGACCCACTTCATGTGTCACTAATTCAACTTCCCTTGACTATTGATAAATTTTAGTGCTTGATGGTCTATGTACAACAAAAATTCCTTTGGTAATAAATAGTGTGCCCACTCCTTGAGTACCTACACTATGACATAAAATTCTTGGTCCATACCAAATATTTATTCTTCACTTCATTTATCACTGAATTAAGTAACATGCCTACCTTATTCATTCAAAACTACTCGAATCACTCCACTATCATCACAATCTACCTAAAAGACCTTACTAAAATTTGGTAGTGCAAATATTGGTTTCTCAATCCCTTTCCTCTTTAACTATTGGAATTTGTGCTTGACTTTTGTTATACAGAAAAACTCTTTGTGGTCTCCTCTTGTTGTATAAAATGGTCCATATTTTCCTTATTTGGTTATTGGATTATTACAACCAGGTGCAAACATGGGATATTCCCTTTGTGCTTAATATTTCAACACTCAGTTGCACCAGCATCAATCCACATAAGGCACAGGCCTTATGCTCTCACCTAAAGCATAACTGAGAAGGAACTAGGGACCATATTGGTATAGTTGTGCCATGACAAAAGATATTAATTATGGGAATTGATCAACTCAAATAAGGCTTTAAGTAGATCCATAATTGTAATCATTTTATGGACTATGTCTAGTGGCCTATAGGTGTAATCCTTTTGGTGGACTAATCTTAGATTCATATGGGTGCAAGCCTTTGTTAAACTAAGCCTAACATCATATCAGTGCTTGAAATTTCATAACCTTTTTTTTACTTTAAGTACTCATACTAGGCTCATGCTTCTAGCAAGGATAAGAATGCTTGGTGCATGATCTATCCTCATACTCTACAAATTTATGATGGCATCGTCATTTACTATAAGGACTCCATTAACGATGTGAAATAGAATTTCATAACTATTCCTTAACATAAACATATTGAAATTACAACATTACAATCATTTCACATTCAAATATAAATTCAAAGACATATAGACCAGACATGATGTAATAATCATTACCATTGATCAAAGCTTAAATAATATAGAATTCATAATAGGAAACATGTTCAAGTTTATACTACATAATGACCCAGAGGCTCATAGGTGAGGTTGGGTGCACTTAAAAATGGATCCTTCATGGTGTCCATACCACTCTTAGGTCTAATGGCAATCAAGTAATGTATACAAGGTAATTCCAATTCACCAGAGTTTCACTGCACTATCTTTCATCTCCTACATCAACTGGTTCAAGATCTTTTTATAACCTTCTATAGTAGCTCTGCTAGGGTAGAATGTGCACACTAAATTCCAAGATAGATCCTTGGTGATCATTCCCACCAGCTCTATCACCTTGTGAACTCTACACTACAATCACTATGTATCACCAATCCTAGAAGATACCCTAAAGATTTAGGAACTAGTTAACTGCCTGTTAGTTGGCACAAGGTATGTACTAAAACCTCCAACCAGTGCCAAAATGCTAAAATGTCCACATTATGCAAAATGATCACCTCACACCAATGTGTATGTTGTGCTAGCATGAATCCTTTACTTTTTAAAATAAGGGGCCCAACATTACCCCATACAAAATTTTTAGTCTATCCTCAAACTAAGTAGTCAAAGTCTTGGTGGCACAAAACTCAGGCACACTCTCCTTAAGCTCAACACTAAAGTCTTAAAATCCCTTAATGGTGAGCTTGATTTCTTTAGTGGTATTATCTATTTTTATGGATACATCACAAAGTGCAAGCACATCAATCTTCTCTAGCTCCTTTTTGAAGGCCTCTACATTTGCCTTTGCCCTTTTTAGACTCTTGTCTAGGATTGTTCCTTACTCATAGGCCTTAGTTTGTAGATCATGGAAGAGTGCTTCCAACTTATTCTCTTGTTCCTTAATTTTATTTTTGAGTGCATTAATGCACCCCATGATTTTTTCTCACTCTGACCTACTCATCGAGTACACATGTGCCATCAACTTCTCCTTCTCCTCCTTTGCCTAATTTAGGTGTGCATCTATGACTGATGCTTAGTTATATAAGCTAAAAAATATGGCATCAACTACATATATGCCCTCCTGTTGTTTCACAAAGAGGTTTTCTACCTTTTTATCTTACCAGCTAGCTCCTTCTACAGTATGGTGTAGGGATTTTCTTCTTCTTGTATCAGCTCGAGTTTTAACCTTTAGAGAATTTGTTATAATAGCACATATATTTTATCGACCTCTAAGAGGTCTAAAGTATCAATGTCGATTAGAAGAGATGGTTTATCCATCTTTATGTGATCATAGAGCTATTGCAGCTTGAATTTGGTGGCTTGCACTTCATCTTTAGTTTCTTTATGGAGCTTCTTCTATTTTCTCACCCTATCATCATTGATGATATTTATGTGCATAAATTTAGTGGCCAATCTTATCA
Organism: Torreya grandis; assembly: GCA_037957365.1. NCBI lineage: Eukaryota > Viridiplantae > Streptophyta > Pinopsida > Cupressales > Taxaceae > Torreya > Torreya grandis. The sequence goes on from JARHVA010002019.1 coordinate 2,673,868, forward strand.
GTACATTCCTAGATCATATTGGGTTCATGGTGTGAGGGTTTATAAGGAGGGAGTCCTACCCCTCATTATGCTCTTCTAGGTTTGAAGTAGTCACTTTAGGTACCTAAAAATGAGGCTCATCTAAATAATGATTGAATACAAACACAAGTTATTTATGCATTATAGTTGTGGTGGCTTGGGGGGCATGATGTCATACATGTAAATTTCATCATCCCCCATCCCTTCTATACCTTCTCCCTTATTATCATCTCTACATCATCCTTCTCAATGATGGCCATATTTGTTTGTTCTTCTTCCTCTTCACTAGTGCCATCACTCTTTTTGGCACTCTCCTTAGCAAACTCACCTATTAATTCCTTAGGGTTTTCTTCTTCAGACTTTTCCCCTTCATCTACTTATTGCTTTTGAGGTTTCTCGATACTCACCTCCAAGTAAACTCCTTTAGCACCAGCATTGCCTTGTTGCTACTAGAGTTCCTATGTTGTCTCTATTTTTTTTTAAGGTGTTAATATCACCTTCTTTTTCTTCAGGTTCCCATTCACTACTCAGGTGCACCTCTTGTGTATCTTCTTCTACCTTTTTGGTGGGGGTGCTTGGCATTGACTTGACTACTTCAATAGTTGGTCTTGTGCTTGTGGGAACCTTCAGGGCCTTTTTCTCTACCTTGGCCACTTATTTTTCTTTGGTAAGTCTACACTTCTATTCAAGTGTCAGCACCTTCTCAATGTCTTCCTCAATTAATCCCATTTTATTCCAAACCCTAATCTTCTCCTCTTCTATTTTTGGAGGTGGTATGGAGGGTTATTCTCTTTATGACGGGATTGTCATCTACTCTATTTCTCTAAATGTGATGGTCATGTTGCTTTGTGTGGATTCTTATACATCTGTAACACTTGTCTCCTCTTCCTCTTCTTTTACTTGTAGGATATAGGCCCCTGCTCTTTCTTCTTTGGTCTCCTCCATTCCAAGTATGAGGGTCATCTCTTTCTCCATATCTGATAGATTTTTAGTAGAGAATGCAACTAGTCCCTTAGTCTTCTTCTTCTTGTGCTTCTTGTTGGAGGAAGCACTCTTTGGAATGAAAGTTATGCACTTATTAGTAGCTGGGGGTGCAATTTATTCTTATTAGGAAATATTCAACTTAATGCACTCTGTGATCTCTTCAAGTTTCTCTCCCCACTTATTTTTGAGGGTCTTCTCCTACATATTCGACACAACCTTCCCTTCATCACTAATCAAGAGGGGGAAATCATCATCTTTTATCAGATCACTGCCCTTCTTGTGTGAGTTCATATTGTGGCATATTTGAAGATGCATCCATTTATTATTTATCTCTAGAAGGGATGGAGGTCTATCTTGTTGGATTCATCCTCCTTGTATTTAATGGCCTTGTCTCTAGGGTGCATATACTAGTACCTCAACCTATTCCTATCTTGATCCATGATCTTGATTAGGATCTCCAGTTATTGTGCATTAGGAATCCTTCTTAGCACAGCCATGAAATACTTGGTAGAAAATGTGTAAGGCAACTTGAGCCATCTAGATAGGCTCCTATATATGAGCGCTAGGCATACTACATAGAAATGTTACATTATTACAAAGGTCATTGTTCCCACTAAATGTTAGGGAAGGTCCTAAAGGATGCAACATTCAATATTAAAGGATTTGATGTACCTATTTTACTACCCTTTCACCTTTTTCTTATACTTTTATGAGAAGTTGGGTGGAAAAATGAAATCTTGATACTTCATCATAGAGGACTCATAGTGGGGTGGGAACACCCATAGGTTGTCATCATTACCATTTAACATACTTATCTCCTCCATCACTATCAATATTAGCATGTATCCCCACATGAAGATCTCATGCACTTTTTGGTGCTCCTATGTGTTCTTAAAAATCTCCTTAGCAATAAATTTAGAGATGTTGAACTTCACGCATTGCACCATGTGAAGAGCGATGGACAAGAAGGTTTTATTGATCTTAAACCATCATCCACCAAGGCATAGCTTATAGTTGACTAGGTGTGCCATCACCTTTGTGTTGGGGTCCTAGATATCCTTGATGGGGAATGCATACCCTGACTTGTATTAGCCTAGGAGCTTCACAACCCTCTTGAATTCCACTTCAGCCTCCATCATTTGATGGATATCCATCCCTATGCCTAGTAGCCCCATGATCCTGCTAATAAGGTGTGTTAAGATCCTCATATGCCTTCTTACGAAATATAAGAAATCACTATATATGTATGAGAGGAGGAATTGCACCAATTATTCTAGCTTACCAAAGCTTGGTAGCTTGAACAATTAAGTTATGTTGATGGTTGTCAGTTTATCTTAGATAGAGACATCAAGGAGTTCAGAGCCTACCTTCATCTTCTTCTTTGTGTCTACCATCTATTCATGGTTTAGTTCTTATGCATTACTTCATGTCTTATGGTTATAATCCTTCAATTTGCACATGTGTTCAAAGGATACCCACTTCTCCCCCACCATGACCTTTGGAGGAAAGTGCATCTCTCTATAAGAAAACTTTATGCTTGCTTCTAGGTTAATTACCATGATGTTGATGCCTTCTACTGATTGTGCCTCTCATTTAATAGTGGCTACTTATTTTACCATCTGCACCATCTTCACATCCTTTTGTGCCTATCATGGACATGTACTTAACCTTTTCTTACCCATTCTAAACTAGCTGCTATTAAAGTACGGTTGGTTGATCTTTTTGAATCCCTTAATCATGTTTTTTATTTCTTCATAGTTGTTATAACTATGACTATGTCTTCAACTCTTGAGCTTTGTGCACCATTAATGGAAACCTTGTCATTCTATATAAATTCTACTATTTTGTTTCTCTCTCAATTCTTCTCCACTCGCCTCCTATTCAATTCAAAGCAGAATGTATTCTTGCCATGATTCAACTACTCTCATTTAGGGGTTGTGGATGCTTTGGTTTTCATTATGATAGCATTTTTTGGTTTGTATGACCTCAATTTTGTTTGGCTCTATGTTCTAGTTTGAATTATTACAAAGGTTTTTAACCTATTTCAATCTATCATTCACCCCTTTATACCCTATTTTCATCTACTTCATTAATGGTTGGTGATTAATGGGTTGGCATCACATAGATTTCTTGAAATCTGCTAAACCCATGAAATCCACAAAAATCCACCACTAAATTCTCATTTATTATGGATCTTGGTACTCCCTCTATCACAACATTAAATTTCTTAATGTTTTATTTGATGAAGTGATAGGTGATTTAAATGGTGACTTCCCACTGACCATTAGGTGGGTACCAGCTATCTCAGTGATCTCTCTCTTGTGCTTTGTTCACCTTGGCATGAATTTTACCCTTCTTATGGAAACCTAGGTGTAACACTTCACATGCACATGATTCATCTTCCTCGATTCCATATTTTCTTAGTGTTGTACTTCCTTATAAGTGCACCTCTCTTTCTTGGTTGATTTATCTATGCTTTCATGTCTTTGGTTTCAGCATTCCCTACCCCATATAAATCTTTATATTGGTCCTCCAGTACTTAATTCTCTCTTCTTGATTTCTTACACATGAATATCTTTTGTTCTTCCTTTTGTCAACTTGTTCTTAACCTTCTAAATCTAGCAAACATCCCATGCCCAAAACCTTAGGTGTCTAGCCTCAAGCACTTAGAGAGTGATCGTGCTCAACTCAATTGACTGGATTTATATGTGTAAGTGATAGAATATTTCTCTTGTGGCCCTAAAATTGCCATGCTTATTCATTCAACACAAATGAAACAATATAAGAAAAGATTTGGCTTAGACCAAATTTTATTATGGTCAACTCAAAGCAATTGATTTATAAATGGGAAGTTGGTGTCTAATGGTGTAAGTGTCATCTTACTAACTATAGGGCTTCAATCTATTACTATTAAAATGCCCCTAGAGAATTTCACCCATCAATGTGCATAGTTTACATGCACCAATCTCTAATATATTATGGATGATATAAGGTCTCATCCACCTAATTTATAATTTGCTTAGGTATTTGAGATACTTTGAGTCATATAGCAAGACTAGTGCACCTTCAGTAAAAACCTTGCGCATGATGTGTTTATCATGCCATAGCTTTTGGCACATATTTTTTATGTTTTGGCTCTATCTTGCTCAGGTGTGTGTCTCATCCAGGTGTTCCAAGTATTCCAATCATGTGCTCAAAGAATTTTAGTCATCTAATTGACCAATATGCATGACATGCAATGAAGGCACTACAAATTCCATTGATAAAATGACGCCGGTGCTAAACACTAATTAAAATAGTGTAGCCTTATTTAGATGCTTATACATAGTGCAATAGGCCCATAATACTACTGAAACATAGTAATCCTAATCTTTATTACCAATGTCACATATCATTGTGAGGCATGTGCCCAATATCTTATTGAGCACTTCAGTGGTGCCATTTGATTGGGGATGATAAGGTGTTGTTTTATGGTGTGCCATCATATATTCAGTCAGTAAGATTTGAATTATTTCATTGATGAAGTGCATACCATGGTTGCTAGTCAAGCTAAGAAAGCATCCATATTGACTAATAAATCTTATAGTTATAGTGGTTGTACAATCTTTGGTTGGCACTACCTCAACCCATTTGGTGAAGTAATCTATGGCAGCCAAAATATATCATGTGCTTGTATATCTCATAGTGGGAGTAATAGGCCCAACAAAGTCAATGGCCCATTTTTCAAATGGTAAATGGGAAAGGATGAGGATGAGAAGCATCTCATCCTGGTGGTTTGGTTTTCTCGTGTGCTAATGGATGCCATGTGCTTTAGCACATTCTTTAGCATCTTAGAAAAGAATTGGCTACCACAAGCCTAATTATAGAACCTTACATATCATAGCATCTCCAACATAATGGCTTCTATTGATCCCCCCATGTGCTTATTGCAAGACTAAGTCTCATTTATTCTCTAGGACACATTGGCATAATACCTCATCATGGATAAACTTATATAGTTCCTTTCCAATGATTTGAAAAGGGGTGGCACAAATTATGAGCTACTTTTTCTCCTTAGTCATCATAGTTTGGGGTGTAGATCTGAGGTCAAAAATGTGGTGATCTCTATCAAGACTTTAGGGATGCTTTGGAATATATAAAGTTACACATTAGGCATATCATATTCAATAAGCACTACCACATTACCAGAGTTGATGAGAGATAGATGGTTTGGGCCTAAATTTTATTTTCCAAGCCTTACTAAAACAGAGAACTAGAACTCTTGAAATAAAACAATCCATCGACAAATATGCCCATGGAGAATGGGATTATTTTAGAGGTACTTAAGTGCATCATGATTAGTGAAGAAGATGAATGGGGTTGTCAATAGATATTTCTAAACTTTTATAGGGAATAGACCATGGCAATCACCTCACACTTAGTTATAGTGTAGTTATGTTCTACCTTGGTTAGTTTTTTTACTTGCAAAATAAATAGGATAGTCCATTTGTCCTTCACCTAGTTGTGCCAAAATGGTGTTAATCATAGTATTGGATACATCAACATGGACATGGAATGGAGTCACCCAATCAAAAAAATTTAATTCAGTGCACTTTTTAGTTTGAGCTTTAGGGTGTCAAATGCATCTTCATGCAACACACCCTAATAGAATGGGCCATCCCTTCACAAGAGCTCTTTTAGTAGTGATACAATCTTGGAATATTTCTTTATGAACTTCTTATAGTACCTACAATGGATAAGAAAGGCATGAATATATTTCAATGTTGATGGGGTCTAGAGCTAAAGGATGATTGTAATCTTCACTAGATCAATGAGCAGACCATATTTTTAGATGATGTGACCAAGAAAATTGCCAAATGGCATTGTGAAAACACGCTTACTGAGGTTTAGATAAATTTGCAATTGCCTATTGTGATCTATGAATTTGACTCAAGAGAGGAGGTTAATATAGTATTAGTTCCAAAAATAATGAAATTAACACACTAAACAAGCTAACATATCTAACAGGGCGCGCTTGATAAACAAACTAATTAAAAACATGACTAAAAATGGAAAGGAATGATAACTTAAACACAAATACAAATTTCTTACCAAATCCTTGATTGATCCAAAAGTATTCTTCATTGGCTTGCTCAGATTGTGCTCAAGATATCTTCATCAATGGGGCTTGGCTATCTCCATCTCCTCTTAGCACCATGGTTGGCTTGGATTTATCTTAACTCAATTTTGGAATTATAACACTATGCATTTACTTCATGAAATCCAATCCAACATTATAACTCTACTATGTTCCAAGCTTTCCAAATGAAGAGCATTAGGCTTGCTTTTATAGGCTTTGAAATCAGCTTAGAATGGGTTAAATCCTTACCTTGGTTGGATTAAAAGATTTGTATCCAAGATCATCAGATCAACGAATTGTAGATGATGGAGTGATCTCATGAGTTTAGCAAGTACATATCATAATGAAGTTGCTAATGAATAAAATTAAGCATAGAGATATACTATAAAAGGAATAAGAACAAATGAAATACTATATATCATGTTGAATGAAGAATACAAAGGGAGAGAAGTGTATTTATAAGTTGGAGAGGGAAAGATACAATACATTCTAGTGAATGTGGTACTAATCTTTCCAAGTAACCAACATGACCTCTAGAGCCCTAAGCAAGATAATGCAATCATGTAGCCAAAACCTAGTGAAAAAAAGACCTACACCAACACCCCCCCCCCATAAGCATAGCTTAGGTAGGTGATGATGAAAAAAAGAATGGGCCATCCCTTCACAAGAGCTCTTCTAGAGGTGATACAATCTTGGAATATTTCTTTATGAACTTCTTATAGTACCTACAATGGATAAGAAAGGCATGAATATATTTCTATGTTGATGGGGTCTAGAGCTAAAGGATGATTGTAATCTTCACTAGATCAATGAGCAGACCATATTTTTAGATGATGTGACCAATAAAATTGCCAAATGGAATTGTGAAAACACACTTATTGAGGTTTAGAGAAATTTTCAATTGCCTATTGTGATCTATGAATTTGACTCAAGAGAGGAGGTTAGTATAGTATTAGTTCTAAAAATAATGAAATTAACACACTAAACAAGCTAACATCTCTAAACCTAGATCATGGGGGGCTTGGTAAAAAAACTAATTAAAAACATGACTAAACATGGAAAGGAATGATAACTTAAACACAAATACAAATTTCTTACCAAATCCTTGATTGATCCAAAAGGATTCTTCATTAGCTTGCTCAGATTGTGCTCAAGATATCTTCATCAATGGGGCTTGGCTATCTCCATCTCCTCTTAGCACCATGGTTGGCTTGGATTTATCTTAACTCAATTTTGGCATCATAACACTATGCATTTACTTCATGAAATCCAATCCAGCATTATAACTCTACTATGTTCCAAGCTTTCCAAATGAAGAGCATTAGGCTTGCTTTTATAGGCTTTGAAATCAGCTTAGAATGGGTTAAATCCTTACCTTGGTTGGATTAAAAGAGCTGTAGCCAAGATCATCAGATCAACGAATTGTAGATGATGGAGTGATCTCATGAGTTTAGCAAGTACATATCATAATGAAGTTGCTAATGAATAAAATTAAGCATAGAGATATACTATAAAAGGAATAAGAACAAATGAAATACTATATATCATGTTGAATGAAGAATACAAAGGGAGAGAGGTGTATATATAAGTTGGAGAGGGAAATATAGCATACATTCTAGTGAATGTGGTACTAATCTTTCCAAGTAACCAACATGACCTCTAGAGCCCTAAGCAAGCTAATGCAATCATGTAGCCAAAACCTAGTGAAAAAAAGACCTACACCAACACCCCCTAATAAGCATAGCTTAGGTAGGTGATGATGAAAAAAATGGGTCTCAATATCAAGGCATGATAAGGTACCCAAGTACATAGCAATCTCTCATAAAGTAGAGAAACGGAGAAAACCCATAGGAAAAAACTACCCCCCCCCCAAAAGAGAGAAAAGAAGAAGAGAAGACTAAAATACCCCTTAAATGATGATGCTAAAATAATCATAACTCCAAGTATATAGCAGAGAGAGAATTATGCCTCCACATAGAAGAGAGAGAATGTGAATTCAAAATGTTGCATGGTGAATGTTGTAGTAGGTCCCTCTGAAATAAATGTTGTCTCTTCATTTCAGAAAAAATAAACTCTGAGCGGTCAAACTTCTAAATTCCCAATCAAGTGGAATGCATGTAGGAATCAAGATGTACATCTCTAAAAAATGCTCAGATGTCTCCCTGCTAATGCTTGAATATGCCAAAGTCTAATCAAATATCATAGGACTAACTGTAGAATATGGAAATGAAGAAGCATATAATGAAGGAGAGAGAATAGTCAGAGAAGAAGATAGACAAGAAACATTCACTGAAATAATGTCCATGGGAAGAGGAAAGTAAGGCTCAAAAACTATCAAAAATGAAGATTGGTCTACAAATAAAGCATTCAAATCTAAAAGATGAACGTCCATAGAAACATATTATTTGTCGATACTCTCCATGTGTGTACTCTCACTATAAATAGTGGAGTCCTTTGAAGTGTAAGATTATGAAGGATCTAAAAGAGAAATAGTCAGCACAAAAACAAAGTAGAATCTACAATAGGATAACTGAGGTCTAGTAGAATCTCGTCCTATAGTGGGGGATCAATAGAAGGAAGAACACTGTCCACCATGGATATGTCATCATAAGAAACAAAATTATGATGAAAGAGTACAACTATCTCTAAAGAGATGATAGGTAGTGGAGGAAGAGGTGTGACATAAATCTCATTAGGATCATTGAAGAGACTCTATAGTATACTTCAAATAGTGCATAGATACTCTGTATGTTCCACATGGCAATTAAGATCCATGAAACATGTAGTAATAGGGTGTCAAAAACCTTGTCACGAGTATTAACCCACTTATTAAACTGAATAGAATTAGTGGGTGCAAGAATCTATCCATATATAAATGGAATATGATTCTTACAAGTGAATAAGTGTTCCATATAAGCATGCTAAGAAACATAATTATCTTTCCCAAGAAGGATTGCTAGAGATGAAACAACTCTCCTCATCTAGAGTAATAGTGCACACTCTGGAGATGGACTTTAGACTATGCCAAAAATAAGTCTAGTCACATGAGAAAAATCAATGCACAAATGATAATGTACACTCAAATGGACATTAGACTCAACTGATAATGTATCTAGGAATACAAGAGCAATCTGTGCAAGTAGTCACTAAATGGGCATAAGTAATAGTACAAATACTAAAAGTGCACATGAAAAATAATGTAGGGCAAGTACAAATTCCTTAAGATAATTAGTAGTGACCCCCCTATGTTTGTAATTACAAAGAACACTTAATGAATGAGCAATCTATGCTTATGATTGAGTACCAGTGCACGCTCTAAGTATGGATGCCAAAATTAACTAAAATGGGTTCACACAAGTAAGACTAATCATTTCATGAGTGAAAAAACACATCTCAATGAATGGACATTAGACTCAACTAAAAATGCATCCATAAATATGAGTAATTAGTTCAATATCCAGTAAATTGGCACAAATGAAAACTATAAACAGGGCAAGCAGGAGGATGTCAGACTCTATCAAAAATGCATCTAAATGATAAATATGATAGGGTGGATAAACAATGGTGAACACTCTAGATATGGACTTTAGATTGGGCCAAAAATGAGTCCATATAGATGAGAGCAATCAATGCACGAAGTATGTTGTAGAAAATAGTAAAACCCATAACCCCCCTGAATATGGCACTTTATAACTTTAGTGAATTTTACAAAACAAAGTAGACTAATGGAAAGAGGATGAAAAAATATGTAGTTTTAAAAAAGTGTCAGTCAATTCTGAGTTACCAATCAAAAGTTATAGCAAAATACATTTTTTGTCATTAATGGCCTATTTAATTAAATTGCACTTAAAGTTTCAATGCTTGATAGGTTCAAACACAAAGCATACTGTGTAACCACTCATTGGAATTAGCATTTAACAAGGAATGCAATGTGTTTATTTTTGAGGGCGAATTGGCCTCCTGCCAATCCGAGCCTCACCCTTCATCTTCATCAGATGAAAATACAAGGTAAATTAAAACCAATGAAATTATCATTTACAATGTATTGTTTTTAAATTAAAAAAAAAAAAAAAAAGGGATCCCCCACCATGAATTTACCCCATCTACAAAATTCCTCCCCACTTGATAATAATGCCACATTTGCACCTTAATGAAAAAATTCCACTTCAAAGTAACAAAAAATCAAGCTATTTAAAAAATTAATAAACATGCATCAATTTTTTTTAGGGTTTGACTAAGTTTTGAAATGAATATTGAAAGCTTAGCTTGTAGTAGGGTGTTGTCAAGGTAAGAGCAGGTCTACAAATAAATTTATGTTGCCATAAGAGGAGACTCCAACAAGATCAGAAAGAATTTGCCAGGATCTTTGTATCAATAAATGGCCATGGTGAAGTGATCATGTGAGTCAAGCAAGCACACATCACACAGCTGAAAGCAATTGAAACCATCAAGCTAGAATAATAACATAGAGTTAGTCTATATGAGAGTAATGCAAATGCTTCAAAAGCAAAATAACATTATGAGGATGTAAAAGCAAGATATAATGTTTTTATATTAAAAACAAGTAAAAAACTCTATTATTTTTAATAAAAAATAATCAAAAAATGGATATCATGTCCCACCATGTCTCCATCCATAATGGAATCTATTTCCATTAATAATGTGATCCCATTACATTTCCACCAATTAAAAGGACCTTACACATGCCTTAAATAATTATGTTCCCCACCCATAATTATGTCTCCCACTAATAATAAATCCAATCAAGGATGATAAACCCCACCACTTACAATAAAATCTACATTTTATTTTAAAATATTGTGGCTTTCATGAATTTAAAAGATACTATGGATTCATTTTTGTAAGGTTCAAAAGATAACTCACTGCACTTTTTGAACCACTAATTTAGGACCAAGAATGGTGTGTCATAGCTGGGCAAAAAAACATGATTAGGTAGCAGGACCAAAACATGGCTTGAGGAGAATGACAAGAGTAACAGTAAAGAAGGATCTATTGACTGCTGAGATGTTGTTAATAGTGGATGTCACACAACCTTCTATTTATTAGATCCACTCCTATAGAGGCTTATCGAGTTCAATAGATCTTGTAGGCTAAAGGCAAAGGATATAGAGAACGCAGCCCATAGGTAGAATGCAGGGAGCTTAGGAATAGTAGAGTAGGCATAAATATCGATAGTCAGTATTAACATTTAAGATATATCAACATTGAAGTAAATGGTATGATGTTGCTATTAAATGATAGATGGAAACTAGTGATGGGAAACCTTGGGCGGCATGGTGTTGAATGAGCATCCATATATGGATGGTGAGCTACCACAGTGAGAAGGATGGCAAGAAAATAGAAGCTAGAACCACATAGATGATCCAACCAAAAACTTCAAAAAAGTGGAATACAATGTGTATTCAATTAGAATCTCATGATGCATATGAATCAATCCTAGATTGGATAAGATAGATCACACCTACACTTCTGGTTGGGGTACACACTTGTTAAGTGGGAGCATGACCAATATGAGGATCAGCTAGACCTAATTAGGGGATCACTTGTATCATCTATCATAACACATCATGCTAGGTAGGTTCCAAAGCCTACAGTCTAACACAATCGCACAACAACCCTAAAAGATTCATATGGTTTCTATATTCACTTATGATAATCAACAAGAAAGTAAACTAATCTAATAACAAGAAAAGTAAACTAATCTAGTGTTCACCAAAGCTTGTGGCACAAAGGGGTTAGATGCAAAGCAATCAAATACATGTATAGGGAACTTCAAATAAATTAAGTATGAGTAATACCCTAATACATGGAATATGAGGAGTAATATTATTCAAGCCAACACTTATGCTACTTCTATCTACTAAAAGAGAGGAGAACAAAGTTAGAATATACTTACCTAAATGTTAACCCATCATGACTCAATCTCTCCCTTGGCCAATGGGGATTCACAAGAGGTTGTTGTGGTTTGTAAGGATCACTTTTTAGGCCAAAGCATCCAACACCTATCCACAAGACTAAGATTCTCCAAATAATAAACCTAAGATAAGACTCCTCAAATAGAATGGTGGAAGAGCATATTGTGAAGAAGCATGAGCGAATAATAACTCCTGATTGCATTGATCCAAAAATGACTAAAATGACCTTATATATATAAGAGTATCTAACCCAAAAATTATTCGAACATCTCAATTATTCTAGATCGACTAGGTTGACCTAGCATATTATCGAGCTAATCCTTGAAGTTTGTGCTAGGTTTGCCAGATGGAAACTAGGCCTAAAGAGTTAAAGTGACCCCAGACTGTGCTAGGTTGATCAAGTCAACCTAACTCATTGAACAAGTAAAAAAGGTACTAAGGGAAAGAAGGATAGAAAGATTAAAATACTAGAGGAATGTGCAAGGAAGGAGAGATAACTTAGGGAAAGGTTTTAGGAGCTAAATAGATAGGGAATAATATGGCAATAAGGGACAATAATCTTGCACAACACCAAATGTCTACCCACCCCTTTCTCAATGTACCCCTTAAGGCATCCACTCAAAGGGATTGAGTCATGATGGGTTCTTACAAGATGTAAATCATCAGTAATTGATAAAAGTGTGAAAATATTATGTGTATGCACAATGATGAAAACTAGTTATCCACCTTAATATGTAGTCAAGTTATTTTGGCCATGGCAAAAGTAAACTCCATGTCAAAATTCCATGCAGAATCCAAGGTAATTTATCTTTCTCCAACACTTATCCTCCTTGGAAAATTTTAGATCCAACACCACCTCTGAAATCTTCCAATGCTAACACAGATCTAAGAAAAATACAATGTTGGTGAATGCACATAGAGTGTAATGCCAAAGATAGATCTCTAATGTTCCATTACTATAGTCAATGCCAGATCTAGATCTCCAAACTTTTCTCAAATTATTCCAAGGTAAAAATGTATCTTTTTAGATCTTTTCCATGAAGACCACACACTGATGATGAAGACAAAACATAATGCCACAGAACCTGGTAGTAGATCTTCCAATGTTTCTCACAACATTCAGTCTTCCATAACAAATAACAAAGAGCCAAAAATAATTGTTGGAAAATATTAATAATGCAATGGAGGGTCGTATGGCCAAAAGAGAGATTAGATCATAAAAAAATTACAACTTGAGTTGTACATCCTTCCCAATTATGAGTCACTATAAGGTACAACATTAACAGACTCTACAGATCTTATCACAATGTAAGATCAACACAGATCTCAAAGTAACAATAATATAAATACAATGCTTCAACATGAAAGAATAATGCATTGACCAAATTTCCATATGGTCAAAGAAAGACCAGATCCAATCAAGATATATGTATTTCCAAGAATCTACAAGACTATATCCCCTTTGTTTTAATATGTAATCAATCACTAGATTTCAAAATTAGCTTAACAACAAAACAAACTAGACAATTGTGATCATAGATTAGTGCTCTGATACTATAAAAGAGTTGTATCCAAGATCACTAGATCAATGAATTGTAGATGATGAAGTGATCTCACAAGTTGAGTAAGTGCATATCATAATAAAGTTGTTAATGAATAAAATCAAGTATAGAGAAATACTACAAAAGAAATAAGAGCAAATTAAATACTCTATATTATGTTGAATGAAGAATACAGAGGGAGAGAGGTGTATATATAGGTTGGAGAGGGAAAGATAACACACATTCTAGTGAATGTGGTACTAATATTTCCAAGTAACCAACATGACCTCTAGAGTCTTAAGCAAGCTAATACAACCATGTGGCCAAAACCTAGTGGGAAAAAGGCCTACACCAACATGGCTTAGCTAACCCCAGTAGGGTTAATAGGTTTCCAAAATCTCATTATTAGCATGAATAGGTGTGCATTTTAGATATTTTATATTTGGACAACTTGTAAAAAAGGTAATGATTCATTCTTGAGATGTTCTTTAGGATATTTATTGAATTTCCTTTTTGGTAATTGATTTATTTGCTCATGGATGAATTCAATTAGGATTTGGATTTGATTAGTAAGTTAATTAATCCCTTTTAGGCATTTGGATATTTGTTTGATTTAATTTAATTCAATGTGTATTTATCCAATTTAATTGATTTATTTGCATGTTTATGAAGCCAAATTTTGAGACTCCTAGAGATTCTTAGGCTAAATGTTCAATGATTGGTAAGAACTGGTCTAAAATTAGGTATAAGCCATTGGTGGATAATTTTAGATGTTTATAGTTTTCCCCTATTTTGGAATTCATTGCAAGTTTTAATTATAGTAATATATTTTCAAAGTATAAAATGATCATGGTGTGCTTATAACTTCAATGATGATGAGTGAACTTTAGTTGCCCCCTCGAATGAGCGATTGGAAAAAGTGTTGATAAACAGTCCTTCAAAAGAAAGAAGTGAGATGAGGGGATGAACTAAATAAATATGATGGGGTGAGAACATAATTATTTTCCCAAAGTTGGGTATAATTAGTGAGAATGTAACTAGGATGGTGTACAATGGTTTGCCCAAAAGTGGTTATAAGCATTGTACCCCAATAGTGGTAATACAATATGATAGCACAATGATGTGCCCAAAGGCATTTATAATCATTGAGAAGATGGAGCTACCCCAGTTAAGATAGATAAATAGGATAACAACATGCCCCAGGTAGGTATAAGAAAGTAAATGATTAGAATTGGTGATAACACAATGATTTGCCTAAAGGTGGTTAAAATCACTGAGAATGCAAGTGGGATGGTGTGCAATGATTTTCCCGTAGGTATTTATAATCATTGGATATAGATTATGGAAAATATGATTGATTAGCTAATGATAAAAAATATGATGATGATAACTTGATACAGAGGATAAATATGAATTGGGGCATCCTGTTATTAGGGAGATGCTCATCTAAACTAACAAAGGTTAAAATTATTTCATTATTTAATCACTATGTTTGGGATATGATTGGGATTGCTTCTGGTGTTGGTGTCAAGGAGATGTTGATACTGCCATTGTTGTGTAGACCTCTCGAAGATAATTTTTTTATAGCACATGATGGTAGGCATCATAATAAAGCACCATGAGTACTTGGCTAAAATATGCATAAGGAGTGACTCCTATGATCCAATCCTCAATAGAAAATAATGAACCATTGATAAAAACCATGATGACAATGTTGATATATGAATATGGATTAATTCAAGAATAAATTCACAAAAAATCACCAATGAACAAACATAGACTAAATCAAGGTAATAGTGTTAAAATCAAATAAACAAGCACACAAACAATAATAAATAAATAAACAAAATTTAGTCTCAATGTTAGTACAAACAATATGACACAAACAAGATGACAAACATTGCCCCAAAAAAATAGGTGACAACATAACAAACAAACATGATGGGGGAATAAAATAAAAGGAAGGGGTTGGCCGGTTTGTCTCCATATGCACTAGGCAAGTGGATGCTACCTACATAGTTCCATGAATGATATATCCAATAAAATTTTAGGCCAAATGTAGTTCTCCCAAGAAATGGGAAGAAAAATGATAACTAATGAAAAATAAACATGATGGATGTGATAGAAGAATAGAAAGATTTTTTCAAAATGGCAAGTTCATAGCATAAAAGGCCAAAAAGGATGAGGAAACTAAGTGACAAGTAATTTCTTGTGAATTAGTAAGGGTTCCCAGAATCCTTAAGGCAAAGAAGTGGTCAATGTTTTTTATTTTTTTCTAAATAATTTTCAAATGTTTTTGGAATTTTGGAGTATCTCAACTTGATCGAGAATGACAACATACTAAATGGTTCATGCTCATAAAATGGTGAGAGCATGGCTTAGGTTGATCTCAAAATGATAAGAGTATAGCTTAGGTTGCTCGTAAAATGATGAGATCATGATGGCAAGGGGGACTGAGCTGACCTCAACGTGAATCAAACACAACCCACATAGTCCCAAAATGACCCTAGCTCATAGGAGTTCCACCTTATAGTAGAAGAATCTGACTAGTGTAGTATCTAATTCAAATAAAATAGGCATAGTTGGTATGATGGCACAATATGACATAGGAATAGATAGTTGGTATGTTAAGTCACACTAAATAAATTTTGCCCCTAATTTTTCTACAAGCAGTTATAACTAAGATACAAAAGATTAGATCAATTATACTAATTTTTCCATAGGTAGTTATAATTAGTAGGAAGACTGGTGAAACATTGATTTGCCCTTATAGGTGGATATAATCAGGCTCACATAAACAAAATTGATAAGAAGGGAATAATAAATGAAGGATAAAACTACCAAATCTTCTATTATATTGCTCCAAAATATTGCCTCCATTTGGAATGATTGAAACAACTGCTAAAATTGATGTGATTCTTCATACAAAAAATGTGAAACTAATGGATGAACCAAGGTTAAATGGGATAGGATAGGAAAGATCAAAATATGCTTTGGTTGATGGAATGGAATGTTAGAATAGATAAGTAATAGGCAAAGTGATATGCTAATAGATTGATATGATGGTAGGATGGTAGAATGGTATGGTACAAAGAATAAAATTGATAATATGGTATAAGTTGAAATAGTCCTCATAGACAATACATAATATTACTCAAACATAGTACCATTTGAGGTGTATAATGTTCATAGGCTCATCAAGTTCATCCCCGTCTGGTATGGCAATCCTATATGCTCATGTGCCATAGTATGTAACAATGATGAAATGACCAACCTAGTTGGGTTTGAACTTGCCTTTATGCTTCTTTTTGGCCATGGTATTCTTTTGGTTTTATTTGAGGACAAGATCACCAAGTTTGAATTGTCCATGTTTCACACGTTGATTATATTGACTACAAATTTGATTCTAATATGTCTATAAATTATTCACTACATCCATGTGTTTCTCATCAAGCAACTCTAGATCTTGTAGGCGAGCTACTCGATAGTCATTGTCATCTAGAACATGTTTGAAAGAGATACATAATGATGGTAACTCAACCTTAGTGTAAATAATGGATTCAATACCATAAAAAAGTGAGTATGGAGTGGTTCCCATGGGTGTATGGTGATTGGTATAGTATGTCCAGAGGGCATGGAATATCTAAAGGTGTTAATTGTGACTAGCATCATTGACAATATTTTTAAGGATGTTGATAATGGTTTTATTTGATGGTTCAGTCTAATCATTACCTTGAGGGTAATATGTCATGAAGAAATGTTGTGTGATCTTGTACTTGGCACATAACTTTTTGACATATTTTTTATTCAATAATATTCCATTATTATATATAATGGCATAATGGATACCATAGTGATAGATGAGATGGTTGAATATGAATTTGGCAATTTGCTTTCCAGTCACATAACTGAGGGGTATACCTTCGACCCACTTAGTGAAATATTATGTGGTGGTGGGGATGTGTTTATGGCCATTTTATGAGGTGGGGCTTATATTCACAATGAGATTAAGGCCCCATGTAGAAAATGGCCATGGTGTCAACATTGGTTTCAAAGTCTTGGCTAGGGCATGAATCAAATTGGCATGTCATTGAATTTATTGCATTTTTTGACATATAAAACTTCATCTACATCTATTATCAAATAATAATAACCAACAACCAAGATATTTTTGGATAAGACTACCCTATTAGTTTGGGTTCCACATACCCCTTCCTGAACTTCCCATAATGCTCGTATAGATTCTATCAAAAGTAAATAATGAAGCAAAGTTCCATTGAAATTATGGTGGTATAGGGTTGGTTTGAGTAAGGTATAATGTTGGGAATTATGGATTAAGGATTTGGTTTGTTTTTGGGATAATTCATGTGGTA
This sequence comes from Torreya grandis, assembly GCA_037957365.1. Lineage (NCBI taxonomy): Eukaryota > Viridiplantae > Streptophyta > Pinopsida > Cupressales > Taxaceae > Torreya > Torreya grandis. The sequence continues at coordinate 2,691,839 of JARHVA010002019.1, forward strand.
AAACATGGTCATGTCGATAGGCATATAATTTAGAATACCAAGTAGAGTTGGAACCAATAATATCAAAAATCATTATGACAGTTGATGGTTCATGAACTAACACTAGCAGATTTTTAACAAGAAAATGGTAATCCTTTACCATGTATGTATGTCTAATGAGTGATCCAATGGTATCCATTGCATCTATTATTCTATTATTATCCCTTGGTATATGTTCAAACTAGATTTCTGTAATCTGTTGCTTTAAAGTGTTGACTATGGCCTTGTAGGGAACCAGTTTGTCATCTTTGGTTTGAAAATGGTATGTAATCTAACTGATGATTAACTGAGAATCACCATAAACCTTTAGATGAGATATGTTCCATTGTATTTCTTGTCAAATCCTTTCTATAAGTGATCCCTATTTTTCCATGTTATTGGTACAAGGAAATTTGACTCTAAATGACTTAGGGATTAAATTCCCCTATGATGTTATAATCAAAAGGCATGTCCCTAATCCATGTGTAGTAAATGAACCATCAAAATATATATTCTAGTACTGATCCTCAAGATGTGTTTCAATTATGTTCATGATGGATTCATTGGGAAATTAGAATGTGAGTTGTTTTGTATCTACAAGGGGTGCTTCAGTAAGCTAATCTATAAGAAATTACCCCTTGATGGATTTTTGGTTCACATATTCTATCTCAAACTCATTGACAAGCATGATCCATTTGGCCATAAAGCCTTGTAAATTTGTTTTAGTTAGTATATTCTTGAGTGGATCTACTTTTTAAATGACCATGGTCTTATTGTTCAACATGTAATATCATAGTTTTTGAGCTATAAAGACCATAGCGAGACAAGATTTTTTGATGGGTGTATAATTGTGTTCATATATGACTAGTGTATGACTGAGATAGTACACAACATGATCTTTTCCATTGTCATCTTGTTGATCTAGAATTGTTCCCAGGGCTTGATCTATTGATGATAGATATAAAAAGAATGGTTTCCCTAACATACGAGGTAATAGAACTAGTGGATTTGCAAGATAGTCCTTTAGCTGTTGAAATTTTTTTTGACAATCATCATCCCAAAGAAATGTTACACCCTTCTTCAGTAGGTGTGTAAATGGGTTCAACCAATTGAGATATGAAGCATCAAATAGACTAGATTTTTCCCTGTAAACTAAGAGTTGTTTTAGATTAGTCAGTGGTGTCATCTCTATTATGGCTTGTACATTGGTTGGATTGACTTTTATGCCTCATGAGACATAATGAAGCTAAGTAATTTTCCTGAGGTGATGCAAAAAACACATTTATTGGGGTTGAGTCTAACTTTTTAATCATTTAATCACCAAAATATCCTCTTCAATATTGTTGGATGATTGGCCTTGGTCTTTGATTTTTCTAGTATGTAGTCGACGTAGTCTTCAATAATGTCATGCATCATATCATGAAATATGAATGTCATGGATCTTTGATAAGTGGCCCCTACATTTTTAATACCAAATAGCATAACCTAATAGTATAATGTTCCCCATGGAGTGGTGAATATTGTTTTGTATTGATATTCTAATGTGATTCTAATCTGATTATAGCCTTAGAACCCATCCATTAGTGAAAGCATCTCATAGCCTACTGTGGATTTGAATATCATGTCAATGTTTGGAAATGGAAAGTCATCCTTAGGGAAAGCTTTGTTTATATCTCTAAAATCAGTGCAAATTTTGATACCTTTTGGCTTTTTAACGATTGTCACAACATTGAAAATCCATTCAGAATAATTGATTGGCCTAATGCATCTCACTTCCAAGAGCTTTTCCAACTTTTTATTTACTAATACATAAATGCAAGGATGCATTTTTCACAACTTTTGTTTCAATGGTTTAGAATTATGATACACCATGAGGTGGTGAATAACCAAAGTGAGGTCCAAACCAAGCATGTCAGAATATATCCATACAAATATATCTACAAAATCCCTCAATAAGTTTGTTAAGACGCCATGCTCCTCCCTAATGAGGTATGTGCCTAACTTAATCCATTTTGGGTCCTTTGGAGACCCTATGTTTACCTTTATTTATCCTCCACTAGAAGGGTCGAACCATCTTCAAGAATAGTGGGCAAAGATTTGAATTGTTTGGTTATGTCAGAGTCCTTTGGTAGGACTAGTTCTTTGAGTTCTCCTAGACACAATGAATAAAAATCCCCCAATGAGAGAGATGGCCATGTAAAAAATGTTATTGGAAACTCTTGAATGATGTGATCAAATGTTTTTTGTTTTTCAAGACTGAAGTTAGATCCATAGGCAAGTTCATTATCATTGATATCCTAGATGATTTGATCAAAATCACGTTGATTTTCAATATTAAACTCATAACCATAGACAAGTTTGTCATTGGTGGTCTCCTGGTCTATATTTTAATCAGGTTTAACACCCCTATTTAGTGGTTTCTAAAATAGGTTTTCACCACTAGGCTGACCTTTATCTTTACTTTTTCCTTAGTCAGAAAGTGCCTCAAAGAGGTTTTCACTTTGTGAACTCAATATTTTATTTAATTATTTTTGGCTAAATGTGTTCATCTGCTCTCTAAAATAGGATTTAGGATCCAGTTTAATTGAGAACCCCTGTTTATGGTCTCCCAAAACAACATTGTCCTGAAGGCCTAGAAAATCATAGAAGGCCTCATCATTCTATAACGCATCAACTAGTACATTGGATTATTATTGGCTTCAGTCTATCAGTTGGAGATAATATAATGGTAATGGATTATGATGAATTACTGGTTGAAAGGTAAATATGACATTATGGTCACATAGATTGGTTTGGGCTAAGTCATCGAATTGGCTATGATAGGACTATGCTTTACTATCGGCATCATCATCACTAATTGTTAGAGATGGAACTCAAATAATATATGTGGGGTCACCCTTAGGTGGTTTAAATCCAATTCCAGAGGTTCCTTTATACTTATTCATAGAAATGGGCTCGAGTGTTCCTTGTTAATTTGGCTTGAGACCTCCTCCTTTATTGTCTTGATTCTGCATGATCCGATTAAGAATGGGATATTTGGAATTCTTGTAACAACCGACCAACTTGTCATTGTACAACCATGATTCATCACCTTCGAGAGGGTCCTTTCCTTAGCTATAAGTTGGTATGAAAGTGATAGGTGTTGGATTTTTCAGATGGCCTTTGCCCTTTTATTGACATTGCATGAATGGTTTTGATTTTGGTCTTTCAAAGGTCTTTGGGTTCTATGGAAGTTTTTCAATGTGAAAGGTGTCATGGGTTAAGTACTCTACTGGGCCATTATTTGAGATGGTATAGTGATTGGACATTTCAAGAAGTGGCATGTGGGAAAGAAAATCAAGGGTATCAAGGTCAATGCATTTGGTTTCTAGTAAATCAATAAGTATGGCTTTCTCTTTGTCCTACTTGGCAAGTATATTCATGTCGAAATGGTATTTTAGATCTTGAACTTGGCCTCTAGATGTTTCCAATGCTCATATGGATGTAAATCTCCTAGAATATTAACCTTCATCCCTAAATGAGAGAATTTGATAGAGTGGTGCAACATCGATGGGACTGCATAAATTTTGTGTAACCAAGGTCTACCAAAAAGCATATTATATGATAAATTGAGATCTAGCACATGGCAAAGTGTATCATGGGTCAAAGGCCCAATAATAACTAATAAAATGATGGTGTCTTGTGATTCCCATTCTTCATTGTCATAGGATTTGATGGTGATTATTTCTTCTTAGAGATCTACTGAGGTGTATCCAAGAAGCTTGATGAGATTTAGAGACACTATGTTCAGACCAAATCCATTATCTATGAGGACACATTTCACTTTGTGCCTCTCTATGTAAACTTTAATGTATAATGGATTATTATGTAGTGGGCCAAGGGATGACATATCACTTTGGTTGAAGGTTGAAGGTTACTTGTTGAACTGGAGCTAAGTGTCAAGCCAAATCTTAAAATTTGTCAAGAAATATGTCATTTGGAACTGTGGATTGACCAAGGAACTCTATCAAGATGTTTTTGTGGATAGTAGATGTACGAAACAAATCTAAAACGGAGATTAGTGATTTCATATTTTTCAGTTGTTCCACAATGTCAAACATATTTTCTTGGACAGTGGTAAATGGTTTGTTCTGAGGTAGAATTGTTAGTTGGATGATGGGTGAAGTGGCACATGGTTGTGGGCCTAGTATGGTAATATTTGACTGTCAAGTTATGATTGCACAATCAGGATTAGATATAAGACCACTATTTCTATTAAATGATGATGGAGTGGGACCATATAAGATAAGTCTTTGTTGTTGATGCACGTGTGCATGGTCATGGGAAAATGATGACTTATCATTATAAGGTCCTAACATGGGAATCCCTACCTTTTGGTTCACCTGTGTGTGGTCCCAAGTCAAGGAAGGATTACCAGAATGGTTTGGTTGATTTAGGATGATTAGCAATGGTCTTGTTTGATTGATACTTGGTCTTATATTGTTGTGGTTGTTGTTTTTGTTGTTGATTGTTATGTTAGGGAAAAGGATTCTAATCAATGCCAAGGCTCTGATTAGAGGTGAAATCTCCACAATCTAATGTGATCTCTCTATTTTCAAACATATTTTAAATTACATATCTAATTTGCACACAATGTTGAAAATTGTGTCCATTAACCCTATGAAAATCATAGAATTGTTTTGGCCTATACTAGTCTAGCATGTTGGCACCCTCACAAAATTATTCTTTCAGAATAGGCCATCTAATTAAGTTAGCTACTATGAGCTTATGAAAGACTGATTCTATGGGCTATATAAGGTCAATAAAAGCATGAAGAATAGGCATGTTTGTCTTTGGAGGAGGGTTTTTTAAAGGTATGGATTGATATGTTTGTTGCATTTATTGCATTGGTCTAGGTTGTTATGCTTGTTGCATGTGTTGCAGCTGCTAAAAAGGTTAATGGTTAGGAGTAAGATAGTAAGGCACATAGGTTGAGTAGATGGTGATTGCACTATTTGGACATGTTGTGACTTTATTACTCCATTTCCTACAACATTCTTGTTACAATTGAATTGCTTGGGTCTGCCATTGTCATTGGCCTATGTCGATTGTGACACTTACACTTGAATTAGATGTTGGTTTTGGCCACTGTTCTAGTTTTGGTGCTGACTATTATTCTGATTTTGATTTGATGAGGCTAGTTTAATAATACCTTTGTTAATGATGGCTCTTTATATCACTAAACCTTTGTCAATGATTTCTTTGAAGGTATGCGCACACTACAACTCTAGATAGTAAGATATCTCACTGTGTAGATTTTTGGTAAATACAGCGACTGGATATTTATCTGGTAGACTATGGGTAAAATGTCTTGCAAGGGATCTACATCGCTATAGATAGCTTACGAAGCTTTCACCTAGTTTCTATTTTACTTGGGTCAAGTCTACTAATTAAATCTCATGTTTGAGATTATAAGAGAAGTGTTACACGAATTTCTCTAAAAGATCATCGAAATCAAAAACTAAATTCTTTGGTAACTTCAAGAATTATTCCAAGGCTTGTCTAGCTAGACTTCTTGAAAACAAAACCAACAAAAAGTATATATCACTATAGGCCACTTGCTGACATGTGATAAATAATTCCATCAAATGTGTTTTGGGGTCACCTTTCCCCTTATATTTGTTGAACTTTTGTGGCTCGTACCCTAGAGAAAATGGTATCTGCAAGTTCTTCATGTTGAAAGGATAAGAACACACATCATCCAACTTGAAATTTTTGACTTATTTCCCAACTTGGATGGAAGCAATTACATCCTTTATTTGTTGTAGTTCTTGTTCGAGAAAACTTGTGAGAACATTGGCATGAGGAGATGGTTGAGTGGTCACAAGGAGATTACTTTGACCAAGGTATGATCAAGGTATTTGATGGGGTATGTTGGATTGGTTAAGAAATGAACTAGGAATATGCATGCATGGGTTAGGGTGCAATTATTGAAATTACACTTGAGGTTATGTGATATTCTAGTTGGGATTGCGTATGTAGGCCTGATGTTGAGAATATTAAGGTTAAAATGGTGGGGTATGGTTGTATTATGCCCATTGAGGTTGAATAGGGACATGTTTTCAACTAATCAAACCTTGTTATTGAGGGGGGACTTGTGAACCAAGACCCTATCTCTGAACTTGTGGCATGTTTTACATGAAAGGTAATTATTACCTAGTAGGTACTAGGGGAACATTGGAACCTCTTATTTGCATGAATCCATGTTGGTTAGTAGATGCATGCTGGAAATTCAGCATCTATTGTTGGCCAATATTTATATGTTATTAGTTAGACATCATTTGATTTTGCATTGGCATGTCAGTCTATGATGAAAGAGGTATGTTCATTGCTACCTGGTGAGGTGGAACATTGATTTCCCTCTATTGAGGTGGAAATATGTTATGCCTCTACTATGTAGGTTGGTTAGATGATGCCTACTATTGTGTAATATTACTTGTCACCTATTGGGGAGGAGTATGATTCATCACATTATGTTGTGGCATGGCACTAGTCATTGGCTAACTACTTAATCTTTATTGTTAGGTTCTATAAGAAGTAGCTAATTGAATATTAGAGGTATTTGATTGAGGTTGGGATGTAAAAAATTCTACTCCCTGAGTTTTCAAACCACTAATGGTTCTAGTTAAAGGCACATTTTGTTTTTGTTTGTTTGTTTGTGCATTAACACCACTTTGGTTTGGATTGGATTCTACTTGCGTATTTTCTACTATGTTTTGTTCATTATTCTGCATAAATTCATAAGACACTTCTTTGATAGTTGGGGTATTGAACATGTTTTTGTCTGAAGTGTTTTGCATAAATGGGTCTAAACCCTAATTTTCTTGACCATTCAATTCCATTAAAACCCCTATTGGAGGAGTTAAGTCAATAAGAGGCCTATTCAACATGGTTATCTTATTACAGTTACGTGTTAGGTCTCGATATGTTTGGTATTTTTTTGCATTTGAATGAAGTGGTCCTCTATAATGCCTCTTTTAGTGATAAGTATACATGGATATTGATATGGTATTGGTACTATGGAATTAGGATCACTAGAAGAGGTTTGATCATTATTTTGATAAGACATGTTATAAGGCCCTATTGATAGATTTTGCAAATTATCATGCCCCACCTGATAATTTGATGATATTTTTCCATAATAAGGTTATTGTTGGACATTTCATGCAATCAAAGGTACACTAGCCAAATATTGGGTCATTTGTTCTTGATCTTTCTCTGTATAAGGGGACATTCTAACCAAATAATTGGTCAAAGGATCTTGACTCGGTTCCCCTATTTTAGTGTTGTATGGTGCATAGGAATCTGTCTCCCAAACAACCTCATCTCTATAAGGGTCTTGAACAAATTCATTTTTTGTGCTAACATTTTCATATCCTATATTGTACATAGTTCCACTACATGTATAGTGATCCATGGTCAAATCAAATGACAAATGTTTTGCAACAAGATGGATTAGAGTTTCGTAAACACTAAAAAACTATGTTTGAAAAGATAAAGGGTTCAAACATGATCTATCTTGGTCGAGGGTGGAGCTAAATCTCCAAAAAAATTGATGTAGAGATTTTGTAAAAAAAATATAATTTCAAATGTCTAACATTAAATGTTTTACACAAACAAGGTCAAGCAAAATGACCTAAAAACAAGATGTCAACTCTAATGTCCAAACGTGTTTCAAATAGATTTAAATTAGGAAAGAGAAATGTTTCTAGATCTTTTGTCTAAATGTGGAGTCAAAATATAGGCTCAAACAGGGTGTGCTAGGACTTTTGGCCAAGTGGCATCAAAATCTAGGCTTGAAACAAAGGATGATGATAATGATTAATCTAAAAAAAATTGAACAATTTGGTAAAGATTATGCACTTGATTCTAGACATAAACATGATATGATTGGTGAAAACACTAAATAAAAGGCATTTTGAAGATGGATTGATTCTATCAAAAAAAGGCACAAACAATAAAGTTTCCAAACTTGAGTAATGAATTAACCTAAGTTATGCAACCCAAAAGAGAAAGATTTGTGTATTATCCCCTACATGTCAAGACCTAAATAGAAATAAATCAATGTTTGGATTCGAACTTGTAAAAGTTAATCAAAGACTCAACTAAGGTAAACTAGGGTTCTGATGGCCAACAAGATAGGTGAATTTGAATAGCGTGATTATCCTAAACAAAGATCTAACAAGGCTCATGATTTAAATGATGATATTTTAGACATAAGACAAGACAAGTCTTTTGAAATAATTTGAGTAGCGTAACATTGTTAGCACTCCCAAAAGATGTGACGATGTTATGTTTTAAAGACTTTAAAAGCATAAGATTTGAAATAATTTGGATAGCATAATGTTACCCATTTCGATCAAGTGTTACAATATTTTGACATGAAAGTTTGATAAATTAAAATCAAGGTTTCAAATAGATGACATAACACCTCCTCAAATAATGGAGTAGTGTTGGACACAAAACTTGTTCATGACATGGTTTAAACAACAAGTTTTAGTTCTAACATGGCAAGCAATAAAATGACAAAATATAACTAAGCATATCATCCTAAATCCTATCAAGGTGTGGCAAAATGGGGTTGACTAAAACCTACAATTTTTTAACTGTCTAGATTAATTTCATGTATACACACTTTCACATATGCACACAAGAGAAGCAGCACGTCAATTGATCCCACATCAATTAAATTATTGTGAAAAGGTCTTGTCTTTTTCATAACCACTACATCCATCACTTGTTTGGTGTAGTGCGATGTCCATATCAATTATTTATTCTGGACTTAACCTATTGCTAACATAGATGGTTTAACCACTCAAACCACCTTCTTAGTGAGGCGATCCCAATTTGTATACCCCCCATGAAGAGAGGTTGAAACACTATTGGGTGGTGAAGCCCCAGGTCAATGCTTCCCTATAGAACTCATGAGAGGCAATGACACCCCCTTCATAAACCAAGATGCATAAAAATAAAAGATAAGTAGAAAGACTTTAGGGTTACTTTTAGATCACCTAATACTATGCGAGTTTTGGGGAGAGCTTAGGCAACGTTCTTTTTACACCTTGGAATAGGAACCAAAATGCAATGGAAAGGCGCTTTTGATCCTGAAATTTCCCTATAAGGGACGGGGGAGAGCATACACATACTATCCTTTTTGCAAAAATAACAAACAACAAATAATTTGAAAATAATTACAAGTGATGGTTGATTTTAAGCACCGAATTTGAATGTGATCATTTGTTTGTTACTAGCCCCTTGGCTTAAGTGCAAAAAATTGAAATAATATTTACACAAAAGACCAAATTAAACAAAATATATTTAGGTTCATTTTAAGCCCAAAGTTGAAGTGTTCAAGATTTATCTTAAGTTTAATTTTAAAACACCGATTTGAAATGTTCAAGATTTAAACATGTGTTTTAGGCACCAAATTTGAAATGTTTCTAAGACTCAGCATGTTAGATTCATTTTAAGCACCAAATATCAAATGCGTGAAATTAAACATTTTCATTTTAGACCTAAATTCAAATGTGCATGATTGGACTAAGTTCCTTTTAGAACCTAAATTGAGATGTGTGATTATTCAAAAATATGCAATTTTGTCTTTAAACCAATCCCTCAACCTACAAATGTTAGATTATAACCCCCTGCTTAGAAGCACTTCTTTGATTGGAAAAATGACGTTTGGATTTGAGCTCTTAGGTTTTATTTTATTTTTCACACGGTAACTGTCAGTTGTTAGAGGTGACCATCGATGATTTTAGAAAACCGTCATCGATTGGTTAACATATAACCATCGACGATCGAGTATAATCATCGATGATCGATAAAGACCATCGACAAAGACTTGTGGACCCAAAGGCAAAACCAAAAATGAGAAAACATGTTAGATTAGACTTAGTTAGTGCAAAGATCAATAAAACCTACAAGGTTAAGTCTAGTTAAGAGATTTAGATGATCTTGAAACTTAGAAATCCACAAATGAGATAATAAAAAGATTCAAAATGCAAGATTTAGGTCCATTTCTCCCTTGTAACCTAATAATCAATGGTTACATAGAATCTCTAGAAATTTGGCAGAATCATCGACAGTTAAAGCCTAATCATCGGTAGTTTCACCTGATCATCAGCAGTCACCGTGTAAACTCAAGAATTTAACAAAAATGAAATCCATCCAAAACAAGGTTATAACATCAATTTTAGAGAGCTTCAAGCATTAAAATGAAAATTTAAAAGCTGCATAATGATCTTATTGATATGTGGGATGTGTTGGGTCCCATCAAACATGACATATGTGATACAAGAATTTGACTCAAGAGAGAAGGTTAGTATGGTGTTAGTTCCAAAAGCAATGAAATCAACACACTAAAAAAGATAACATCTCTAGGCTTAGATCATGGGGGGAGCTTGGTGAAAAAATTAATTAAAAACACAACTAAAAATGGAAATGAACTTAAACACAAATGCAAATTCCTTACCAAAACCTTGATTGCTCCAAAAGTCTTCTTCGTTGGCTTGATAGGATTGTGCTCAAGAGATCTTCATCAATGGGGCTTGGCTATCTCCATCTCTTCTTAGTACCATGGTTGGCTTGGCTTTGGTTTGAATCAATTTTGACATTATAACACTATGCATTTGCTTCATGAAATCCAATCCAACATTATAATTCTACTTTGTTTCAAGCTCTCCAAATGAATAACATTAGGTTTTGTGATCTAGTAATTTGACTCAAGAGAGGATGGTTAATATGGTGTTATTTCTAAAATAAAAACAAAATGAAAGAAACACACTAATAGCATAACATCTCTAAGCCTAGACACTAGGGATATCTTAGTAACAAAAATAAATGATAAAAACAACTAAAAAATAAGGAATAAAACATAAGAATTCATTCACCTTCCTTGGATGCTCTAAATGCTTTTGTATGAGTGATTTACTCAGTGTGTGCTCATGAAGTCCTCATCAATGGAAGTTTGGCTACCTCCATCTCTCCTTGGCACCTTTGGCTTATGGCTTGGCTTGGCTTGGAATCAATTTAACATGGTAACACTAATTGCAATGGCTTCTTGAAGATATTTATGCATGATAACTTTGTACTAAAATAGCTTAGAAATGATGTTAATGGCCTTTTTATTTATAGATTTTTGAGAATGTCTAGAATCAACCTGAACCATCCATCCTAAGATTGAGATGTGTCGTTGAATATTAATTCAATTTTTGAAATTAAGTTTGCAATTATCCTCATCATGACATTAAAAGAAGGGACAATTAAGAGGCATGGAGGGCATCATGGAAGGCATTGATGAGGCATGAAGGGCATGAACCCTGATATTTATGGCATTTATGGCCTAAGAATGTCTTCCTAAGGAATGAAGTCACTTGATGATATAGATATTCAATATTCATTTTTAAAAATAAGTATTCAACAAGTTTCCATATAATTTTTTATTATGCCTTGATTTGGGTTAATTAGCTCTTAAGCATGATTAAGCACTTTGTATATAAATTACTCAAGTTGATCAAAATGTCTTATTATTGGTCCAAAATTCAACTAGATTGGAATTAGAAGGCAATGTCAGATGCATTGGATCCATATTCTCATCTAAGATGTTACCAATAATAAATAATGAAGGCACGCATCTTGTGCAGAAGATTTGATAGAAAAGAACAATCTGGAGAACGTAGGTACAAAATTAGTATTTTGACTCGAAATGATTTGATCAAAGTTATCTAGCTCATAAATTACATTGCCCTATTTAGGGATACCCTAGACAAAATTGGCACTTGAATATGTCATTTTCACATCATTTAGTGTATTTTAGTGTTTTTAAGCTAAATTGTATATTTTAAGTAGAAATTGGTCAAAACCCTGATTGGAGGTTATCGATGACCATTTTTAGGTGTCTATAGATTTGCTTTTATATGTTTTCAAATTAGCTTGAAATGGGTTAAATTCTTACCTTGGTTGGCTTAGTTAACCCCAATAGGTCCAAAATCTCATGATTAGCATGAATAGGTGTGCATTTGAGATATTTTGTATTTGGACAACTTGTAAAAAGGTAATGATTCATTCTTGAAATGCTCTTTAGGATATTGAATTTTCCTTTTTGGTAATTGATTTATTTTCTCATGGATGAATTCAACTAGGATTTTGATTTGATTTACAAGTTAATTAATCCCTTTCAAGGATTTGGACATTTGTTTGATTTAATTTAATTCAATGTGCATTTACCCAATTTAATTGATTTATTTGCATGGTTATAAAGCCAAATTTGAAACTCTTAGAGATTCTTAGACTAAATGTTCAATGATTGATAAGAATTGGTCTAAAGTCAGGGATAAATCCATTGGTTGCCAATTTTAGATGTCTACACTTTCACCTTTCGAACTTAAGGCACAAGTTGTCATAGTGATTTTTCACTAACCCATACACAGTGCAATCGTTTAAGTATACTTGGAGGAACTTGTGAATGAAGTCTTTGAAAGCGGTGATCACCACTTGAGAAAAGATGATTGGCGCATTCTTAAGTCCAAAGGGCATCACATTGTATGTGAAATAACCCCATTCTATCTCAAAGGTGGTTTTGGGCTTGTCCTCCTCAATCTGGACTTGATGGTATCCTAAGAACCCATCAATAAAAGTGTATATCTCATAACATGCGAGGCCATCCAATACTTCGTCAGTAAAAGGAGTTGAAAATGGGTTGGTTACATAGACGACATTCAACAATCTATAGTCCACATAAATCCAGATGAGCCCATCCTTATTTATGCTGATGACCATCGGGATAACTCATTTAGATTCCTGCATGGGGTCGATGACACCTGTAGCTAGCATGTCATCATTCTTCATCTTGACCTTGGTGCAAATATTGGGGTTCATCCTGTAAGGTCGCTTCTTGACAGGGCTTGCACCATTGAATAGCTTAATGTCCATCTTCTCAAGGGATGGGTGTGTGCCTTTCATATCTCAATAATTCTAAGGGAACAAGTCTTAAAATTCCTTTAGGAGGTCCATAATACGTGTCAGCGCTATCATAGACAAATAAGCACCCAGAGTGGCGATCATTGGTTCCCACTCTGAATTGATATCTACCTTAGTAGTTTTTAGCAGTGTGTGGTAGGGTTCATTCTTCTCCTAGTGTGAATCCTTGACTTGTCTACTGCCCTCAGTTATTTCTATCTGAAGATGGGTAGGGTCTTCTTCTGGGGAGCTATCCTCAACTTGGTGCACTAATTTTTTTTTCCCTGTCAAATTCTTCCAGTTGCATGTCTTCCATGTTTCATCATCTTCATCACTAGAGTCACTATTAAGAGTTTGTTCTTCAAATAAGGTTGGGAGCACTAACCCCTTTTCACCAAGCATGTCTTTTAGGCACTCCTCCAATATTGCAATGTCCTCAAATACTGACCATCAAACTCCCTGTAGTGGCTTAATCACTTTAAGGTTTTGTGAATAAAAAGAGGTGTGAACAAACTGCTCCTTAAGTGCATCCCAATTGGCTATCTTGCAATGCATCTCATTAACAATGTACATGCTTGTGCCCAAGTCTTCAAGTTCATATAGAAGGCATGCACCCATAGTTTCCTTAGGGTGTTTTTGCCGTAGACAGTCCACGTTTCTTTGCAAAGGTGCACATGCGCTATAGGGTCAGAGTCGTCATAGTACGCTGAGATGTCTAGGTCCTCGTTTCTCTTTCTGAATTTAGTGCAAATGGGTGCCTTCACATCTTGCCAATTTGGTGAGCTAGGCTTTTACACTAGCCACCATCAAGTGGCAATGCTCTTTAATGTATACACTAGTGCACCCATTCTATCCACCTCTTGTGGGATGCATGATTCAAGGTTTCACACATAATCTTCCACTGGATTACTCCCCTCATATCTTGGAAGTGCTACAAGTTTGCCCTTATTAAGGTGAAACACTCTCCCTTCTTGGAGTAAGGGACCCACCTTTTAGAAGTGTGATCAATCTAGACCCATCTTCTCTTTACTGGTTTTGGCACTTTCGTGCACACCAAGTGGCACCTTCAACTAGCGGTCTCATATGTTTCCATGACCCATCGATTGTAGGCAACATCGGTGGTGTCTGACTCTAATTGTCCATCTTCCCAAAAGAGGACTCCTTGATCATTTGAGTCTAGAGTCTCATATGTGGTTGATGTCATCCTCGATGTTCACGCTCTTGACATAGGGAGGTCCTTGGTCATTTGAGAGGGGTATAACTACCCTCTATTTTCCATTCTCAAATATCATGTAACACCTTTTGAAGCGCAAATCTACATTGTTTGCATAACACCATGGTCTTCCTAAAAGCATCAGGTAGTTGTCCTATTCTACTAACTCAATCACTTCAAACTCAGTGCAAAATTCAATGCCCATGATATCTACCATTGCAATCTTCAAAGTTTTGATATGTTGCACTCAAGGCTTATTAGTCATGAAGAGTACATGAGGGGAAGGCCTCAAGGCTGGCCTACCCATTTTCTCCTAGGCATTCTTGGTCAAGATGTTGACCTCGATACCTATGTCTATAAGGACCTTATAGATAGACCATCCATTAATAGTGGCATCCATGAGGAGTTCTTGGTTGTACTCCGCATTTTTTGTATGTCAAACTTCTCGCACCCTCTCCATGCGTGGCATAGTGCCCTCAACTTGATTTTGACCCACATGCTCTAGGAGAAAGTTCTTCAATAGGGACAACATTTCCTTTGTTTGCAGGAGGCACAGGGTCTCAATTAATTCTTTTATTTCAACTTCTTGGTTGTCCTACTTTTGAGAGGCAACAACGTGCGCTTCTAGGTCTCGCACTAATTGGATCTCCCCTTGCAGGTTTTGGATGACACTCATAGTCTACTACAATACATCTTTCTGGCACGTTGGGTCTAGGTACGATGCAACTTTTGGTTCAGGGCATGTTATACACTCAGTGCAACCCTTCTCATATTCTAAGTGTAACTCAGGGATTGGCACAATTGGTCATTGAGTTGTGAATCCATTATGGGTAGTCACCTGCACCTTGACTGTCTCTATGCGGGTTGGTTGTGCTTTCGGGGTCCATTTTTCCATTTTTGGCTCATCACTGATCATCCCTGCACCCTTGTCTGTGTGTAGCCCTGCCTTGGGTCAACTTTTTGTACAAGTCAAGCATTCTTCGACGTTATGGGACCCTCAACAATACACACACATGGGATGTGTAGGGCAGTCATGTTGATAATGTTATGTCAAACCACACTTATAACATGAACATGAAGGTTCCTTGTACAATTCAAGCATTCTTCGACTTTATGGGACCCTCGACAATACACACACATGGGATGTGTAGCGCAGTCGTGCTGATAATGCTATGTCAAACCACACTTATAACATGAGCACGATAGAAACCTTCCACCACAGCATCCTCCACCTCACCCTCTGGGGCCTTGTTGCATCTTAAATCCTATATTCTATTGAACTGTAGCCTTCATTTCCTTGGTTAACCTACCATCTAATTGTTGCGATGGCCTATCTTGTGCCTCTTTCCATGTTCTCGCACATTTCATCAATCCTCCGACAATCAACGGTGGTATGGGTGTAGGCATCGCACAATCGATAATAGATGGTTGTGTTGCCTTGGCTGGCATGTTGTAACAAAAGTTAGTTACAAACATCATGCACCTCTCGACAGACTTCGCAACTTAGAAGCAAAGTGCACACATTCCTTCGTGGGTAGTTAGTCTTATTATGGCCTTTTGCTTCATAGTCAATGCTCCATAGTCCACTTTGAGCATCATGTTATGAGATAGTGGTAAGATTTTAGCGTTGGGAGGCCATAAATGTAATTTATGCCTCCATAAATAGGTTGATCTTGGTATTTGTGCTTTCAACTACCTCGGCTCTAAGCACAACTTCAAGCGCTTCGTGAGGATTTGTAAAAATCTTCATGGAAAGTGCTCTTTAGAATGACACTAGATACCCTCTAATGAACCATTGTGCATGTTAAGAAGGGTGAATATCATACAAGAGCTTCTATAGGAGAGTCTTGAACTTTGCAGCATACAGGTGCACATTTTTTAGAGTCCTTGGGTAATCTCTTTTTGCACAGTGATGCTCTGTTTGTCAAAATCTAAAATGTCAAATTCCTTTAGGAATGCATCCTTTAGGGTATCATAGTCAACCATTTCCTATCTTAGTTATGGACGCGATCAAGTAAAGTGGTCACAATTAGGTCACCTTGCGCTCTGATTGGGTTATGCCTTGTGCACACCATTGTAATGCACACTTCAGCGCATGCTCTACGACATTCTCCATGTCGTGATACGTTGGTTAGTGTATAGTAGATTTGTTGCAGGGGGCAACTGGGATTTGAGGCACTTGTCCCATTGGCCTCTATCTTGGTGGTGGTCTTCCAATTGCTCCAGCGACTGGGTTAGGTGTTGGTCTCATCGTTACTGCTAGCGTAGTTAATGTCGATGGCGCTATACTACTTACTTGTGGCACTAGACCACTCCCTGCAGGTTGCTACCCACTTTGCATTGCTGACATCAGATGAGCTAGGATGCTTGTGCTCACATTTTTTGTGGTGAGCTAACACTCAATGGTTTTGAGGTAGTTGCACTCACCTCCTTGTATGGAATGCTTTGTTCAATCACAAGGTTGCACTCCAAAGATGTAAAATGTCAAAGATCTATGTCATCAATAGGGTCAATTATTATTTCTATACTTTCTTTAAGTGGGGGATCTAGCACGTGAGCATGCATCATAGGTTGAAAGGGGATAGGCATGTCAAGTGTATCTTTAATCACCAAATCCTGTAGGAACCCAAC
The DNA here is from genome assembly GCA_037957365.1 of Torreya grandis. Taxonomy (NCBI): domain Eukaryota; kingdom Viridiplantae; phylum Streptophyta; class Pinopsida; order Cupressales; family Taxaceae; genus Torreya; species Torreya grandis. The sequence goes on from JARHVA010002019.1 coordinate 2,708,700, forward strand.
AAATTCTACCCCTATCAAATGTGGAGCTCAATCCATCACTTCATTATATCTCTCATCCTCGTGCTATTGTATTTCAAAAGCTCTATACCCATGCCCTCCCTACTCATTATGTGTTCTCTCAACACTTCCAGGGTCCAAATCTTCCATCAATCTGCATCGCCTCTTATTATAGACCTGTCTTCGGAACTCTCAGGGGTCAATCTGTGCGTCCCTTCCATTACGCTTCACCTACACATCCCCTTTTCCCCCTTTATGTTGTACATACATGAAAGGACTTTAGCCTTCCATCCCTAAGTTTCAAAACCGTAATCCACCATTAGCTTTTTGAGCTTTGCACTGATTTCCTTCACAAACGTGCCTCTAAGGTCGTGCAAAAAATGGTGCTCTGCTTCCTCAAGGCATAAGTATGTTGAGACTACGAACTCAAGTATGTAGCTATTCAATGCTCCCTGCCACCATTTATCCACTGCTCTAGTCCAAGTGGCATCTAAGGTCTCAAGCCTCTCTAGACGCTCCATCCACTCAGAGCATTGTCCATAACCCTTGTGGGTTGAATACGCAGCAACCACCATACACATGCTCAGGGAGCTCGCAAAAAAAGACCTCGTACAAAGCATAATATAGGTTGTCTTGAACCTATTTTTGTGGTTTTTGTCCTTTGTAGGTTGGATGCTTCAACACAAAGCTATCTTCCACCTATTGCAGCGAACGCTTGATGTTTTCGAGGGAGAGTCGGTACATCGTTTTGATGCACCATCGTAACAACAAAATTCAATGCGAGTCCCAACAATGGAAGCAAAAATGTTGTATAAAAGGGTGCCCAATTGTCTTAAACGGTTCTTGGCTTATTACAACCAAACACAAACATGGAATATTCTCTTTGCGCTCTAACATTTCAACACCCAACTGCGTCGACATCAATCCACATAAAACACAGGGCTTATGTGCTCCCTTGAAGCGCAGCTGAGAAGGAATTGGGGCCCATGTTGGGCTAGTTGTGCCATGGCACAAGATATCAATTATGGGACTTGATCAACTCAAAGAAGGCTCTAAGTAGATCTATAGGCACAATCCTTTAATGGACTATGTCTAATGGCCTATAGGCACAAGCCTTTTGGTGGACTAATCCTAGATTCATATGGATGCAAACTTTTGTTAAACTAGGCCTAGCATCATATCGACACTTGAAATGTCATAGGGTTGCTTTCACTTTAAGTACTCATACTAGGTTTATGCTTTTAGCAAGGATAGGAACGCTTGGCTCAGGGTCTATCCTTATACTCTACAGATTTACGATAACATCATTTACTACAGGGAATCTATCAACGACACGAACCAAAAGCTCATTACCATTCCTTAACATAAATGTATTGAAATTACAACATTACAATCATTTCGCATTCAAATAGCAATTCAAAAACGTATAACCTAGACAATACAATTTGATGCAACAATCATTACCATTAATCAAAGCTTAAACAATACAGAGTTCATAACAAAAAATATGTTCAAGTTTATACTACGTAATGACCCAGATACTCACAGACAAGCTTGGGTGCTTCCAAATGGAGCCTTCATGGCGTCATACCACTCCTAAGTCTAATCGCAATCAACTAATATATAAAAGGCAATTCCAATTGGCCAAAGATTCATTGCACTATCTTCCGTCTCTTGCATCAACTGGTTCGAGCTCTTTTTATAGCGTTCTAGAGCAGCGTCGTCATGGTGGAATGTGCATGTTGAGTGCTACGCTGGAGCCTTGGTGATCATCCCTACCGACTCCATCACCTTGTGAACTCTGCAATGTATCGCCAATCCTAGAAGATGCCTTGGAGGTCCGGGAACCAATTAACCGCCTACCAACACACACAAGGTATGCACTATACCTCTTAGTTGGAACCAAAATGCTAAAAAGGTATGCACTATAACTCTTAGCTGACACCAAAATGCTAAAATGTCAGCATTACGCAAAATGATCGCCTCATGCAAATGTGGATATCTTGTTGGCATGAATCCTTTATTTATCGAAATAAAGGGCCCAACACCTCTCGTCACCTATGTGAATGTCGTGCATGTCTTAATAAATTTACTATATAATTTTGCTAAGTTGTGAAAGCTTTGCACCTCAAATGTGATTCTTGGTGGCAACCATTATGATAACATGCACCTTCTCCATATCCATATTTAAACGAACATGGGATATCAAAAAACCTAAGTGCATAAGTTCCTCCACATTTGTCAACAACTACTCTTTTCGAAAACATTGTAACACTTTTCTTAAATGTGATAAGTGTCCCTCTTTCATTTGGCTAAATACTAATATAATATAGGTATACAATGTCAAATTTTCTTAAGAATGGATTCAACACTTCATTCTTGAGTCTCATGAATGCGTTTGATCTATTTTTCAACTCAAATGGCAAGAGCATTCACTCATGCAATCCTCCCTGTGTCTTTAAAGCATTTTCCCATTCATGTTTTCTTGATTCTAATATGGCGAAACCCACTTTTCAAATCTATTTATGTAAAATATTAATATTCCATTTAAACAGTCCATCAAGTCATCCATGTAAAGCAATGGAAACTTATGCTTGATTTATCCTTTCAATGCCTCTCCATTTTGTGGACATGTGCCACTCTTCGTCTTTATTCAGTGCCAATATTGCAGGGACTTTGCATAGGGTACGGATTTCTCTAATAAGCCCTTTATCCAACAACTCTTACACTTGCCTATGCATCTCCTCATTCTTCTCAAGTGCCAATCAATATGTAGTGTTGTTTGGCGAACTCGATCCAAGGATTGAATCGATATGATGATTGATACTTCACATTGGCAACAACCCCTTTAGATAGATCGCTCGAAACAATTTCTACCAACTTGTTCATTATCTCCATTTCACACAAAAGTTTTTCATCCTCTTTTATGCCAGTGTGCTTGTCTTGCACCGACTTAGCATGACTGTGCAACATGCCTTCTCTTATGCCACCTCTTTCAAGTATTCATTTCCCTGATACCATTAATATTTACATGCAAATTTTATTACACCCCTCCTCTTCCTTTTAGCTTTAATGCACTCAAAGTAAAATTCTTTACATACTTATTCGGAAAATATAAATTTGACTTTTCATCATGTACAACATTTCTATCAAATTATAAAAGTCTGCCCAAAAATACATTAGACATATCCATTGATATCACACAATACTTTATCCTTGTATAAACATATCTATAACTTAACAAACCATTGCTCATACAATAAACCGTGATAACCCTTTTGCAACCACGACAATTTGTAAAGGTTAGGGTGCACTACCCTCTTCAACCCAACTTTTGATGAACCATATATTTTAAGATCTCAAAAAATAGAATACTTTATTTCTATAGTAATTGAATGTCCATTGAAGAATAATTCCTATAACTTAACAAACCATTGCTCATACAATAAACCGTGATAACCCTTTTGCAACCACGACAATTTGTAAAGGTTAGGGTGCACTACCCTCTTCAACCCAACTTTTGATGAACCATATATTTTAAGATCTCAAAAAATAGAATACTTTATTTCTATAGTAATTGAATGTCCATTGAAGAATAATTCTAAAAATATTTAATTTTAGTTGATGTTTTTCTCCAAATGAATACTTTCATTGCCATCTTTGTAAAGTCCTAAAAGAAGTCACTATATCATACTGGAAGCTTTCCTTTAAAATACCAAAATGCTAATGAATAAGAAATGCTACTAGTAAACTATACTACTGACTATGTGACCATCATGACATCCCCCCTCAAAAAAACACAAAGGACACTAAATCAAACCGGAGGCTTCCTTTAAAATACCAAATGCTGCTAGTGCTAGTGAATATGACTATTCTTGGTTCTGGTGTATTATACGAATCGCATGTTATCTTCAAATAAAAGTAGAAAAAGACTTGTCATTAATTTCTAGATCACAATGCAAAAATACGAACCAACAGTGATAACGAAAAAGTTAAATTTATATTACAATCAAAACCATTTCACTACAAAAAGTGACCGAAAAGGCAATGATTCTTACTGCATATAGAATGCAACATAATTCCTAGCAGGGTTTTTACCAAAATAAAAGATCATCTTTCTCAAGGAAAATATGTAAGGAGTGGATGGGCAGGTAAGTCTGACAATGGCTCCAACACCAACTGAAAAACAATTGTCAATCGACAAGTATATCAGACTACTTTAAATTCTTGCCCCTTTTCTTTTGAGTATTTTGTAATATTTATTTTTAATTTAATACAAATGTATTTCATCATTAAAAATTAAAAAACAATATTATAAATACTATATTTTTTTATTTACAATATTATAAATACTATTTTATTTTAATTATTTATTTTTGAGTCATACATATATTCTTTCATTTTCTAGGGTTAGAATCTGTGAAACTGCCACTATAACTTTCGTCTCAACACAGCCCGCCTCTACTCCATAAACACCGCCTGGACTAAAGAAGACCGCAGTAGTTCAGTTTAGAACTGCCATCATCAGGCTAGCACTTACTCAGCGAAGTCACGTAAATCTACTGCCGTTACCCAACATAACTTGCCATTAAGGTTTTAAACATAGATCTCCTCTTAGTAAGAGCCAAGATCTTTTTGATCTATTTTTTTAATTAATTCTACCATTGAGTGCCTGAGAACAAGAACCGCGTGAAAGTGTAGGCTAATTGCAAAAAAAACACATTTTGTAACTGGAATTTTTCTTGAGAATATAGTTTGTGTAGGGCTTTTGTTTAATTTGTTCTTGTACGGAGAAGCTTTAAGATGTTGTAAAACAATTGGACTACCGAATCTAAAGGACCAGGAATGCAATAGTGCAAGCAATCCTTATCGTTGATGTGCCCATCAGGCCTCATGCTCAACATCCCATCCACATCCATATAGATGTACCCATTTTCCTCTACAATCTTCTTTGCCAAACCATTTTGCCTCTCAAATTCAGACCAGTGGAACTTATCTTCTTCTTTTCTTATGAGCTGCCGTTGTGATACGGGTCCACTGTAACCGCTACAGTTTACATGTCCTGTTAACAATTATTCATCAATACTTAAATCAATGGAGCTTCACTGTGCATGTCAATCTTCCATGCAAATCAAAAAAAGATGAAAGAAGAAAAAAGTACCAGGTGGCGTGTTGCGAAAGACTACAAGGAGATTAGGATGGATAGAGTGAAGCAAAGAGAATGTTGTACGGAGAGAATGAGTACAGATCTCGTCTGCTTCAAAATGTGCTCCCCTGTTTAAGAATAAGAGGCGTATGTCCCATTCTTTGATGAGATGAAGCCATGGCCATTCTAAGAAATTGTTAAACGTATCGCTGCTGACATTGGAGATGGTGGAAATCCGATCATTCCTCACAAATCCAACCTTGAATCCCTTCTTTACCACGTCGCCGCAAACCTCAAAGCTTGGGCAGGTTCTACAATTAGAAGAATCAACTACCACTGCAGGGTCACTCCTGTTGTTCAACAGATTGTTGATGAGCGACCACTGCACAAGGTGATTAATGGAATCCCCCACAATTAACACATTTCCATAAGCTCCCATCAACCTTCAGAACAGAGAGGCAACAAAATATTACAACTCTAAACAATTCTTAATGCGCAAATTTGATAAAGATTTAGACTTATGAGTACCTGCAAAGGTCATCTCTGTCTAGAGGAACCAGGGGACACTTATCACCGGTACTCCATACCCATTTTAACTCTTCCCTAACCTGAAACATCATGAAAAATCTATTACACTCTTTCAAGGTACAAATTATATTTTTCACTGCTCTCATACAGATCTTGTGAGTTTGTAAATGTTACCGTCCAGTTTCCTCCTTGAGAGGCCAGTATGTCAGCCCATTCGCCCACAGCGTTTCCTGCTACAGCTGAATGACGCCCATCACATTGGCTGGCATATTGATCTCCAGCAGCGTTCCATGGCAGCCGTCTGGGAGTCGAATTAAACACCCAATTTCCTGACTCGCTTCACATTAATTAATGGCATATACATTTCAGCCGATTTACCTACAGATGAATGAATTCAAGTAAAGACTTACATCACCGGATCTAAAACTCGGAACCAACTACAAACAAAACGATAAAATGTGGCAACAAGAAACCTGAAACAGTGAAGATAAGCCCTTAAGGACTCTACTGCCTTTCCTTTCAAAGGTGTCCCCCGAATTATGGAAATCTTCTCCTGCTTGAGGGTTTTAGAATATTGATCCTCAGAGGACACTTGTAAGCTATTTAGAGACTCTGGTATCCGAATTATAGAAGGAATTTCCTCGCAGAGCAGCAGGAAGCATAAAACAAAGAAGCCCATGAAAGGTGTCCATAAAACAAATGACCTGAGATTCATGCTAAATTTTGGACATCCACTATACTCCTCTTGGCCGGTAAGATATGAGATTCGTGATCTTCTCTTCTTGGCCGGTAAGATATGAGAATCATGATTTGAAATGTAAGAAATGTTGAGAGAACCGAGTAAACCCAGAAAAGATCGTCCCTACTTGACCTCGAAATGGCTGAGCTTTTTAATTACTGTGCCTTCGTGAATGTAAGGAATCTGTGGTAACGTGTCCCGAATCTGGTAAGAAGGGACCAGTAGCCGTATAGAATTGAATGCTACTGCGACACCTTTCATAACATTCCTTTAATTGCGGTCCCATCGAATATCTGCCCTGGATTTTGGTTTTAACGATGAATCGATGCTACCTAAGAACTAGCCAACGCTGGCTTCGGGTTAATTTTGTTTTTAAAGGCTTTGGTACGTCGCCAAGTGGCTTAAACGCTCCAAACTAGCAATTTTATTAAGGTGGTGTAACAGAGACGACGCCCCATAGGGTCCAAATTTGAACCCGTCAAAGGGCTTCGAACCCGTCCGAGAAGTGGAAAAAAAAAATGGCCGTTAAAAAAACATGTCAAGTATATAAAGTGCGTGAGTATGTAAAAGGGTTGGGAAATTATTAAAATGATAAAATAAGGATAAGGTTGAAAAATGTTTCACAGAAAATGATTCAACGCCTTGTTACAATCATTTCTGGCCTCGTTGATATTTTCATGATTGTCAATGTCGAGTTGAGATGTCTCGCCTACCTACATCAAATTAAGGGATCCACATGCCACTTCAGCGCCATCGAGGGATATGACCACCAGAGGTATTTAATATGTTATACTATCTTGTATGAATGATAGATAAATTCATGTATAATATGCAACAACTCATCCACTGACGCCAAAGGCGATGGGTGGGGATAAAATAGCAACGACGAAGATAGAGCTTCTAAGTTCTAGAGTCTTCTCGGATCTAGCAGGGACGACATTTTCTCTTCCTTTGTAATTGTGGCCCAATGGGACTGGGGAAGGGTTCGAAATCTGAGTTGGGGATGCGGAGCTCACGCTGTTAGAGGGAACATTGGGGAGGAGTTCCGCCATTTTTGGACAGGGAAGCAGGGAGAGAAAAAAAAAGGGAGAGCAAGCTAGGGAATAATCTTCCTTTTTACAACCCCCGGTAACCCTGCAAGTAAAGGGTTTTTCTTTTGTTGAATGCAAATATATTGTTGTTCGAATTGGTGGGTTTTTCCATATTTAATTATGCAAGTTTTTCCCTTTATCAATTTGGCATTTGGGAGTCGTGGATGCTTGAATGTACGCAGTAACTAGGGTTTAAAAATTTATGATAAACAAAATCACAAATTTGTAGGGTTAAGGGTAACTAGGGTTTAGAAATTTATGATAATATAGGTTATGGGCATTGGGTATTTTGATTTGACTGTGAAATTGTGAAGATATGTATAAAAATGAAACAATATATATTCACAATTTTAAATAAAGGCCACTGTCAACCCTTCAAATTTGACCGTTGATTGGGGGGTGCGACCCCTGGTTAGCGTGGCACATTCTTGATTAGGAAGGTGTCTATTTGGAACCCCTGTTGTTGTGTGGGACTTGGGAGAGGCACTCCCTTGCTTTTGAATGGATTTTGGTTGTTTTTTTCTCCTTTCTGTTAGTGGAGGTTTGTCACTCATTGGGGAAAGATTCAAGCCCCCCCCTTTTTTTTAAATGCCCAGTTAAAAATCACCTTCACTTATTTTTTTCAGGGCCCTATTTTCATCCGGGAAATCAGTATTTTTTAAAAAGTGGCTAAGATCAGGGTTGGGCTCTATGTAGGATCTCTCTGCACACCTTTTATTGCTCTGTTCCACAAAGGCTCCGTTCGAATGCATGGCATTGTTAATCCTATTTGGTTTTATAGTCCACCAGAGTTGCGTTTGGTATGTTCGACCCTTGATCTTAATTGCAAGACCCAAGTTTTATTAAGTTTTAGAAGAACATCATTTGATTTCACTATAAACTTTGTTAAGAAGGATTGATTTTTATAACAAATGGCGTAAAGGGCCTTCCATTTTATTATGTGTTTTAGAATGATTTATCCCTATTTAGGGCTCCCTATTGAATGCATTAATGGTGTTAAAAACCCAGTTGTCTTACATGAAAGTAAGCTTTTTCTTGATTTAATTCAATAACCTATATTATCATAAAATGAAACAATATTCACTGCAATCTGCATATTAGTATTGTGTGTGTGTGTGTGTGTGTGTGTGTGTGTTTTCATTTTTATGAGACCAATCTGAATGTAAATTAGTAATCTCAATTCTCATTGTAAATTAGTAATATAAATATATAAAACCACTCATTGTAATGTATTTTCATTGTAGTGTATAAATTAATATATTCCCTGCAAATTAGAATTATAAATATATAAGTCAATTTGAGTGTAAATTACAATCTTAATTCCCACTGTAAATTAGTATTATAAATATATAAAACACTCTGAGTCATTGTAATATATATTCCTTGCAATTTTGCAAATTAAAATTATATATATATATATATATATATATATATATATATATAAAGTGAGATTGAATTGTGTCTCATATATATATATATATGAAACAAAATTTCAATCTCACTTTAAATTAGTCTTATAAATTTATATAAGTGAGATTATGAGATCAATCTCACTTTAAATAAGTCTTATAAAGGGTGTTGGCTCTGATTACAGATGCAAAATTGGGTATTTTAAAAGATTTTGTTTATATTATATATATAGTTTCATTTTTATATATATTTATAATATTAATTTATAGTGAACTGTGAATATATATTTTTCATTTTTATATATAGTTGTTTTGTGTAGTTGCTACGGGCTCTTGTAGCGATGCTACGGGCAACTACTCCTTCCGCTGTGGTGATACCGAGTGGCTATAGGGAATTCTTTAGCCCAACATGAAGTCATGATGCTATGGACATGCTCATTGGAGTCTCGTGGTTCAGGTGTTGTGGGCAACTTGTAGGTATAAATCTAGTTGTTGCGAGTAGCCCCTCCAGTTGTTACGGGTTGGGAGTCCCTTTGTTGCGGGCTCGTCTATAGGGGTTGCAAGCAAACAAAAGAACTGCAGTCTAATTTAACCTTTCGAGTACTTGTCAAATAAGATTACAAACGTACTATCTTACTAAAGTAAAAGCATTATTAAATCATAACACAACATGCATATATCAATGCACATATGTAATCATTAATTTCTCTATACATTCACACAAGTCATGGAGAGTTTAAGTGATTTATACAAGGGAAAAGATATAGAAATAGGTATGGATGACGCTATAAATGGGACAAGTAATGGCCTCATCAAATGATATAATTTCATTGAATAAATTTTGTAAGTTGCATTTCCAAAATTTTATTAAGTGTTTTATTTTTGTGTTTGAATCGTTCCCCAACAAATTGAAATCAAAGTTTCTTTAGTTCATACTTTTAGTGACATGTATACAAAATTTCTTCTTGTCAATCGAATGACAACTAAATATACTATTGTCAATTGAAGGGCATTTAAATTTACACTTGTCAATCAAAGGGTAACTATTTTTTACAACTTTTCATCACTGAAAGGTTGGATAGCTTGAAATGAAAGATAGCGCTTCAAATTTAATTGCTACCCCCAACAAAAAAAAAAAGCGCTTCAAATTTAATTGCTACCCCCAACCAAAAAAAAAAACACTAAATGAAAAAGTGTTTATTACTCACTCGAGAGAGAATAATTTCTATGATTAATTTGTGAATTAAAGAAATGTAAACTATCAATAAAAAGATGACAATAACTTGTATTTATAACAATAAGAATAATGTATAAATAATGAACAATCATCTTAATAGTAATGTTTTTGATTAATTAAGGTGGCAAACCAGGGGCCGAACCCTATACAGTTAAAAAAAACAGGAAGGCTGGCAAACAAAAGATGCCAGCACCGAACCAACGACACAGCGGAGAAACAAAGTCAGAAGCAAAACAAAACACTGGAAAGACCAAAGTCAGAAAAGACGAAACTACATAACTATAGAATTAACAAGATCCTTAAGATTCTCAATGTCTGCATTGTCAGCATTCCCTGGATTACCCAACGCTTCCATGATCCGCAATGGCCTTCTCCATGTGGTCCGCCTTCGAAAGCTATCTTCATCATCAATGTGCATCATTCATGCTCCGTCATATCCTTCTGAATGATCTCTCTAATGTTTGGGGGTATATGAGCCCCTTGTCACCATACCCTCCATCCTGAGAATTGTTGACCAAGGTTGGCACAAGCATCAGCGACCCTGTTACCTTCTTTGTAGGTGTGGGTAATCTCAACTTCGAAAAACTTTTGTAAAAGAAACTGGATGTCCATAATGATGTCTTTTAGATGGATACCAACGTTAGATGCTTTATTAACGGCATCTATGATCAACTTAGAATCTCCCTGAATATTCAAATTTCTAATTCTTAGGGATATAGCTAACTTTAATCTCCAAAGTAAGGCCATAACTTCAGCATAGTTATTGCTCTAGCAACCCATGCCACCAGCATAGACAGTAGACATCCCTCCTTTTTCATTTCTTATTATTCTTCCTCCACTTGCTTTACCACTCAACTTGGATGCCCCATCAAAATTGAGTTTCATCCAATTGGGTTTAGGTGGTATCCATTTAGTACGAAGTCTCTAAAGAATTTTGGAATTATCATGCCCAGGGATAAGGTTTAAAGCCTTCCATTTGGCAGCAATTTGACTTTCAAATTCAGATAGGGGTTTCTTCGCAACACTAATATGAGCTGTTGTAACACTTTCCAAGATGGTCCTAGCAAAGGAGTTAAACACCTGAGCAACATTTCTAGCAGTGTCCTTGAATTTTTTTTTTGATTTCGCTATTTCCATAAAGTCCAGCTCAAGCATGGTAGAGCTTGCTTCCATAGTTCCTTAATCCAGGGATGTGTGAAGGTTGAGTTCCAACTGAGAATTACTTATTTAAAGTCTGAATTGCAAATCCATTCAATGCCAAAGTTGTTAAGTATTTTTCCCCATAAATCTCGAGTAAACTCAGTGTATGAATATGTGTGAAACTGATTCCTCTCTAGAACCACACAGAAAACATCTGTTGACCAAAGTAAGCCCCCTCTTTTGAAGGTTGTCCTGAGTAAAGATTTTGTTATGGGTAGCAGCCCACCAAAACAAGTTAATATTTGGAATGAGTTTAAAATTCCAAACCTTTTTCCATACCTCCTTATTTTGAGCTTCAAGTGTAAGTAGATGATAGGCAGATTTGACAGAGAATGATCCATTCTTATCCGGCCACCAGTATTGTTCATCCTCCCGAGGGAAGAGCGAAATTTTGATCTCCTGAACACATTGCTGGATCTCCCAAATTTTTGGGATAAGCTCAGGCCTGTGCACACAACAATCCAAAAGGTTTTTCCAGCGCCTTATCCTATTGTTATTTTCCATATAATCACTAACCCTATCACCAAAGAATTGAGTAGTCAGGCCTATAATTTCTCCATAGTTTCCTTGGGAGATGAGAGGCTTGTCCCTTAACCAATTATCATCCCATAATTTAATCTGCCGGTCATTTCCAAGCTTCCACCTAATTCCCTGTTTGAGAAGACTTCTACTTTTTAGCATTTTATTCCATATCACAGACCCCTGGGGTAATCCCACCTGTTGAAGAAAGTTGGAATCATCAATGCTATGCATGTATTTGGCATACATTATTCCCCCCCACTCACTATTGTTGTGAATCATATTCCAACTAACTTTTGAGAGGAGGGATTTATTCATTTTCCTGATGGATCTTATATTAAGTCCACCATGAGATTTTGGGAGACGCACTTTTTCCCATCTGACTAAAGACATTCTTTGTTTGTCTTCCACTCTGTCCATAAAAAATTTCCTTTGGATATGTTCTAACTTTTTAGCTAAATACGTAGAAATTTTAAAAAGAGACATGAAGTAAGTAGGAATATCTTGCAAGGATGTCCGAAGAAGTTGCTGCTTACCCACACTACTGAGTAGTTTCCCCTTCCACCCAAGAAGTTTCCTCTGTGTACGTTCCACAATACCATCCCAAAAACCTGAAGATACCTCTTTGACCTAGAGTGGGAGACCTAGGTAGGTAGCTGGTAGGCCAGCCTCAACACAATCTAAGATATCAATGATTATATGTCTAAGTTCATTGGGAGTGTTGAAGAAGTACACATTGCTTTTCTGAAAATTTATTCTTTGTCCCAAGTCTCTGGCATAATCATTAAGTATATTCTTCCATCTTCTAGCTTCGGTCACCGATGAAATACCAAATAAGATGGTATCATCCACAAACTGCTGTATAACCATATGATGAAGGGAAGAGGTAGGTTTGATGCCTACTAGCTTTTTTGAAACTATATCAGCTTGTATGTATCTTCCCAGTGCCTCAGCCATAATGATGAATAGGTACGGGGAGAGACGGTCTCCCTGACGAATTCCTCTCGATGAGGAGAAAAACCCTCTAGGAACACCATTAACCAGCACTGAGAATTTAGCAGAAGAGACCGCATTCCATAATAAACAAGACAATTTATCATTAAACCCAAATTTTCTAATCACTTGGAATAGAAAAGTCCATGAGACTCTATCATAAGCTTTGGATATATCAAGCTTGAGGGCCATCCCAGGGATTATGCTCTTATCCATGGAGCGGATAGTCTCATGTGTGGTGATCACAGCATCAAGAATCTGTCTACCCGGGATGAAACCTTAATAGTAATGTTATATTAAAGAAAGTATTTAATTTTATAGAATCAAAATCATAAAAAAATTATAGAGTTACGCAGTACAATAAACTTATGATGAATTGGGGTAATATAATTTACAGTTTTTTAGAGTATATAAAATTTTAATTCATTTATTTTGAGTAATTTAATATAAAAAATTATTAAAATTATATTCAAATAGATTATCTAGATTTTTATCATAATTTAAAATTTAAAAAAATATATATTATGTAAATAGTAAATATATAAATCGATGAGTAAACTTTTTGCATGACATATAAAGCTAGAGTCTATCTTAAAGAATCATTTTACTCTTGTAATTATATTGTATAAATATAAGTCCCGTGCCTATAAATGTAGTCGGATAAATGTTGCTTATATAAAATATATTTTTAATTATTCTTAAAATTTAATCCCTGAAATTGAATTTCTAGTTTAGGTAAACAATGGGTGGATAGACAATGATTTCCCTGCTTTCACACAATAGAACATATAACATTTTTTTTTTTAATTTACAAAATATATAATCAAACATTTTAAAATACAAAATATTTATATGTAAAAGAATATTGAAGATTACATAGAAACCTAATTTTTTTCTTTATATAACAAATAATCCTCACCTTTTATATTTTCTTTCTCAACATTTAAAACTTAAAAAAAAAATCTCTTTATTTTTTATTGATTAAGTTTTCAATTTAATGCCAAAAATTTTGCAATTTATTTGGAACCAAACAACATTAATAAGAAACAAATGACATTTTTGCCAACAAATGACATTTTCACCAAACTTTGCTTTGAAAATTTCCCAACGTTCAAATTTTGAAAATGTCTTTCCTTTCTTCATAGATTGAATAAAAATTATTTGAAAAGAGTAGTCCTTTACATGCTTTTAACACATGTCAATAAACCATGAATAATGTTTAAAAAAATGTATTATGGCACGAGCAACAGTGTTAAGGAAGACTAAAAACTTCCCAAAACTTCCACATTGCTACTTACCCCACACTTATATTCCTTGCAGGATAACAAGACTTTGCATTGCATACATTCTCATTGATACAACAAAGCACTGAATTGCCACGTGTGTAATAGAACAAACTTAGCTTCCTTCAAATATAATCATCCCTCCTAATTCCTTCCTAAGTTGTCATCATTTAACATGTTGGTTGTAATGAAATTATTTAGATGTTCGCATAGTACAATAATATATTGTAGAAATGAGAGCAAAGATAATAGATCCACACAATATGTGATAGAAGAGCACAATGCTTGATAAATATAACTGATCCACTTCAAGGGGGCAACCTTCACAACAATGCAATGAGAGCAGAATTAACAATATGATGATAAAAGATTAACCACTACCTCCTATATATACTCTACTTAGCCATGGTTATTCCATATGTAGACTTTACTAAGAACGTTAAGAAATGTAATAAGATAATATGAAGGTATGTAAGCGACAAGTCGGTGACACATACCTCTAGACACACTATAGGCTAAGGGTGTAACATGCCTCTCCCTTTCAGAACAACATTGTCCTCAATGTTGAATCAAACCAAGATGTTGCTGCAAGAATGCTTCATCCTTCTATGTTGCATCTTCCGAATGTATATTCTAAATACTCCTTAATCACTCTAGTCTGTAGTTACTTAGTGTACATGTGAAGGATTTCTTCAAGCTCCAAAATGAATCAAAATTCTTCATCAAATTCAGGTAACTCACTCTAAGTAGAAACTCTATGTCCAATTACCTTCTTCAGGTAAGTTACATGGAATACCAAATGTATGCGAGTGGACGGGGACCACAGTACCAATTTTATGCAATATTTGATAAGGTCCATAATACTTAGGGGATAGCTTATTGTCTTTTTTTAGTTTCTTTAGAGACATCTGTTGATATGGTTGTTAATGCACAAAGACCTAATCACCTATATCAAAATGTCACTCTCTACGGTGTTGATATGTTGCTTCATTTTATTTTGTGTCATTGCTAAATTTTCTCACAAACTAACTAGTACCACCTATTGATGGTGAATGTGTTTCTCAACAATTCAAATCTTGAGATGCATTGTCAATTTGAAGTGATGGATTGGGGGTGATATCCATGTAATACAATAAAGGAAAAAAATTTGGAAGAAGTGTTATACGACCATTCAACAAGTGGTATCCAATGAACCCATTTGTCTTGTTTGTCAGAAACAAAATAATGAAGATACCCTTATAGACATTTTTTGACTATCTCTATTTGTCCACCACATTGAGGATGATAGGACAAGTTATTAGTCAACTAGCTGCTCAAACATGCAAATTAATTTAGTCCAAAAATTACTAGTAAATATGGGATCTCGGTCACTTACAATGATCTTTAGAGTACCATGCAATTTTTGAACTGTATTTAAAAAAACAAAAGATACTTTATTGACGATAATTGGTTGTGATAAGAAAAAAAATGAGCATACTTCGTGAGTCAATCTAGAACTACCATGATAACATTTTTACCCTTAGATCGTGATAACTCGATAATGAAATCAATGGAAACATCCTCCCAAAGCTAGCTAGGGATGGATAAAGGCTAAAAAATCCCAGAGGTTTTAATGGTTTCACCTTTGTTCTATTGACATACCATGCATTTAGCCACATATTTCTAGGCATCCCCCTTGAGTCCTTCCCATAAAAAATATTGCTTAATTCTATGATATGGTTTTGAAAATCCCAAGTGACCTCCCAGTGGAGATGCATGAAGTTCCTATAGGATTTTATGTCTGAGGAGAGAATGCTCATAGATGTATAGTCTATCTTTATACCATAATGTGTTCCCCTTCCATGTAAATTTTTTAGATCCCCCAAAACCCTGCTGAAGATTTTAAATCAACTCATGGGTAGCATAGTCATTCTCCCATTCTGATCTTGCTTCCTCTAGCCAATCTTGATCCACAAATAAGATTTACCCCCTTAGATAAATCAATTAGTTTTTATGAAATCAGATACTAAAAAATCTCAATTTCCTTAAGTACATAGAATTGGATGTGGGATTCTAGGAATGAATGAAAGTGACTAGAAAACTTTGTAAACTCATTTCTTGATTTAAACTCCTATTTTATGTCATTTTACAACTTTCTATACTTTTCTTCGTTATCTCATGAATTCTTTCCAAACTGAATTAATAAATGAAACATAGAATAAACTGAAATGGAAAGTGACACAAATCTTGATAATGGAGTTCACCCTTTTACGGGCTACATCTTCAGGTTCATAATCACAAACCAATCCATTAAAAAGATGCAAGTATTAACAATTTACAAACTTACATCAAATTAGAATTTAGACCTATAAATAATATCGAACCCTAGCTGTGTGAAGAATCTTATTTTCCATTAGCACAACGTCTTTCCTTCATCAATAGTATATATAGTGAATCTCCATGGATACAACATTGATTTATCCATTAAGAGTATATGAAAACTCTTAGAAAAGGGCATTATACATCATAGGAGTGTCTTTGGTTTTCGTCAGACCTGCAACTCCTAAATTAACCTTGCAAAGCCCTCACAACAATCTCCCATCATGGCCAAAGGCCTTACAAAATCAAAGCGTTGTCATCACAGGCTCGGGTCTGTGTCTACAATACCCTGCAACATAAATATAGTATTCGCTCATGACCCAAGGGCCTTACAAAATTTGCATATTCCTTTTTTTACATTTGGGACTATGTGCCTACAAATATACAGTCATCCTTCACGGCCAAAGGCCTTACAAAATTGATGCATAGTCCTTACAGGCTCGGGTCTGTCTCTATGCAAATATAACTTTACATATATGCATAACACTACCCAGATCGTGGTCCAATGGTGAGTCTATCCTTTTGAAAGCATGAGAAGCGAGGTTCAAATCCCCTAAATCCTCTAATTTGGGCCCAAATAAACTTTAAATAGAAATAGGTCTGCACGCTACCTGTTTTAAAGTCATGGCCTAACGGCCATGCATCTTAATTTTGGAGCCCAAGGTCAAGGGTTTAACCCTTAACTGATGCCTTCACATTGATCAATGGGATAATAATCTCACATTCATCATCCTTGAAATTGGTACACATATCGTGGCTTTGGCTACGTCTGTAACATTTTTGAATAGCTCAATATTATCAGGCCATGATTTGTCAGCAGTTGGTTGAGTTGGTTTCAAACCTTTGAGCTCGATTGGAATAAGGACTCGCACTGACATATTTCAAACTTGACATATCTCAAGCTAGCTGAATAGCTCAGTCATGAGCTATGTGAAATGTAGTCTCGAACTTAGTTGAGCTGGCATGAACAAGTGTCTCGAGCTCACCTGAGCTGGCATGCATATAATTGTGAATTAGAAATTAATACATGGTATTTGGTTTATCATAATGGGATTATTAGTCCCACATGCACCACAAAAAATATAAAGACACACACACACACACACACACACACACACACACACACACACACACACACACACACACACACACACACATATATATATATATATAAACATTACAATGGTAATATGAAGTAATTGAGGCAAAGGCACCTCTTCACAAAAAGAGTGTGTCGACTCTAGCTGAGGGTCCCCAACCAACAAATAGTGAGACGTATTTGTCTAAACACGAATGTTGAAGACTAGAGGTGAAAACCAAAATACCATTTTACCATTGCATTCCCATGTGTCACATGTCAATTGGTCCACTTGGCAGCCATACACATATCCATGTCACTATTTGACTGTTGACCACCTTTGATCCAAACTTTGACCAATAGTATATGGAGCATATTATGTCCATTTTACTCATTCCAATATTTATTGGAAAGCTCTCAGAATGCTCTTCCATACTGTACTAGTTTTGGGAGATCTTGGGAACTTTTGATGCCCAAAAATGACCTCTAGATCACACCTCCTTAATAAGACCCTTTTGGTCTCTAAAAGGAGAATAATCCACTAAATATGCTAAATGGATTTATGCATCACAACAAAGTATAGAAACCAAAATATAACAAGTGAAGGTGTTATGAAGTTAAGCTATGCAAATAAAATCTATTTAAAAAAACACCAAGTTTACATCAATGAAATAAAATGCTATAAAACTTCCCTACAAGAAATTAACTATCCAACTGAATATTGTACCCTGATTATGGAGAGTAAAACAAACTCTTTACCCATTCTGCCAAAATGACTTGCTACCCAAAATAATCATAACATTGATTGATTCTCTCAACCCCTGCGCTACATGAAGGCTAAGGTGTTCTCCTTGTTATTTCAACATCACACAAGGGAAAATCACATGCTACATACCAAATGATGTGATAGATCACCTATGTAAAAAATGCCCCAAGGAATCTTACAAACAACTGCAACACATGTATACTTACATTTACAAACATTGCCTGTCTATAGGTCTTTGAAAGTACATCTGCATGATGTGAATGAAAATCATACATGTGAGTGTACAATAGTTTTTACTATAAACATTACCCAAGATACAGTGGGACTTAAATGTGTAAGATGTCAAGCATATATGAGTGCAACTAATTTTTCCATCCTAAGGTTATTAATGCATAATATGCACAAATAAGAGCCTCTTTACCAACTTACAAACTCTGTAAGTAACTATAAAACATATCATAAATGTGAAGAGAAAACTAAGAATTTTAACCCTGTCTCGAAGTTTCCTCACTACTGACTGCTCCTTGATTCATACCTCCAGAAATAATCAAATTGAGTTAGTTTCCAAAAATCTTATCACAACAGAAAACTAAATTAAGAGGTAGAAAAAATATCCTTCCAAACACAAGTTTATCAAAATTCCTTCCTAGATCCATTAGTTAGGAATTCTCTAAAAATAATGTTGAATGTGAAACTCAAACATACTAATAAATACTATATATATGCTTATCCATAACTATCCAAGTTAACCATTTTATCAATAAAGGTTGTTCCCTCTTCATGGTTTTAACAAACTGAATAGGAAGTTTCATCTTATAAACTCTATCTTATGAGAGTTAGATGATCCACTCTTCATTTTTTTTCAATTTTTTTTTAAACAATTCCACATCAAGGCATATTTTACTTCCAAAGTAACCCACACAAAGGATTCAAACCAAAATTTTGTTACATAGTTACATTGAAAATATCTTATGCCTCTTTAGAAACTGTGAAGTGCACCTATTGAGTACTAGTTGGCATATTATTGGGTTTAAACAACTTCCTGTTTGCTTCCTACAACTCTTCACAAAAGTTGTGCAGACATAAACCAACTTCAACCAATTCATGCTCAATAGTCAATATGCAAAAAATTGTTCATTCCGAAACAATGCCCTATTTTCCATTTCCATATCTTACCATGGAAAGTGGTCTTTTTAGTTGATCCTATAATTAAGGACATATGCTTCCAAAATATGATTATTAATCTAAAAATAAAGGCTACATAATTAGTTATCATTACCAAAATATTGTGTTAATACTAATGTGGAATCATATCACTATCATATCTTATTCTACCCTCTACGTAAGAATGATAATAGGATTATAATTGATTCCTCTTGGATATGCATCACTAAAAATGCCTTGCATTTTATCTGAATGTGTCTCAAGAAAGAAAGGTTGATCCTCTCTCAACATCATTTCACACCTTCAAGTGACAATTGCTTGTTCATCATCTAGATTGAACCTACAGGACTAGTGGTTTCAGAATCTTAGTTGTTAGAAGCTTGTCTTCTTCTAGTGAATTGGAAGACCTTCCAATTTTCCTTTGCACTAGCTAATCATGTATAGTCAAATCAAATATAAGAACAATACCAAAAAAATATGATATCTAAAAAATCTAAATTGAAGTATATCAACAACTGAAGCAATTCATATATCAACCTGCTTTAATACCAAAATTGATCCAAAAAAAAGATTTACCCCCTTAGATAAATCAATTAGTTTTTATGAAATTGGATACTAAAAAATCTCAGTTCCCTTAAGTACATAGAATTAGATGCGAAATTCTAGGAATGAATGAAAGTGATTAGAAAACTTTGTAAACTCATTTCCTAATTTAAACTCCTATTTTGTGTCTTTTTACAACTTTATATACTTTTATTTGTATCTCATTAATTCTTTCCAAACTGAATTTATAAATGAAACACATAATAAACTGAAATGGACAGTGACACAAATCTTGATAATGAAGTTCACCCTTTTAGGGGCTATGTCTCTAGGTTCATAATCACAAACCGATCCATTAAAAAGATGCAAGTATTAGCAATTTACAAACTTACATCAAATTAGTATTTAGACCTGTAAATAATACTGAAACCTAACTATGTGAATATTCTAATTTTCCACCAACAGAACATCTTTCCTTCATCAACATTATCTATACTCCATCTTCATGGCTACAACATCAATTTCTCCATTAAGAGTATCAAAACTCTTAAAAATGGGCATTCCACATCATAGGTGTGTCTCTGGTTTTTTTTAGACCTACAACTCCTAAAATAACCCTACAAATCCCTCACAACAATCTCCCATCATGGACAAAGGCCTTGAAAAATAGAAGCATTGTCATCACAAGCTCAGGTATATGTCTATAAAAACCATGCAATGTAAATATAATATTCACCTATGGCCCAAAGGCCTTACAAAATAGTCATACTCTTTTTTTTACATTTGGGATTGTGTGCCTACAAATATATGGTCATCCTTCATGACCAAAGGCCTTACAAAATCGATGCATATTCCTTACAAGCTTGAGTTTATCTCTGTGCAAATAGAACTTTGCATATATGCATAACACTTTCCAGCTTGTGGTCTAATGGTGAGTCTATCCTTTTAAAATCATGAAAAGTGAGGTTTTAATCTCCTAAATCCTCTAATTTGGGCTTGAATAAACTTTAAATAGAAATAGCTCCACATGCTACATGTTTCAAAGCTATGGCCTAATGACCAGGCATCTTAATTTTAGAGCCTAAGGTCAAGGGTTTGACCCTTAACCAATGCCTTTACATTATTTAATGGGATAATAATCCCACATTTACTGGTGTAAAACATAATAAAGGCTTGAAATAGCCTTGAAACCAGTACACATCTCGTGGCTTCGGCTACATCCTTAGCATTTTTAAATGCCCAATATTATCGGGCTATGCTTTGTCAGTGGTTGGTTGAGTTGGTTTCAAACCTTTGAGCTCGATTGGAATAACGACTCGAGCTGACATATTTCAAACTTGGC
This sequence comes from Torreya grandis, assembly GCA_037957365.1. Taxonomy (NCBI): domain Eukaryota; kingdom Viridiplantae; phylum Streptophyta; class Pinopsida; order Cupressales; family Taxaceae; genus Torreya; species Torreya grandis. The sequence goes on from JARHVA010002019.1 coordinate 2,730,093, forward strand.
ATATCTTGAGCTGGCTGAATAGTTTGGTCACAAGCTATGTGGAATATAGTCTCGGGCTTGGTTGAGCTAGCAGGAATAAGTGTGTCGAGCTCACTTGAGTTGGCATGCATAAAATTGTGATACACACACCCACACACGTGCACACACACACACACACACACACACACACACACATATATGCCTCTTTGTATTTTGTGTGGTGCATGGGGGACTAATAATCCCATTATGATAAACTAAATACCACGTATTAATCTCCAAGTCACAATTCTACACACACACACACACACACACACACACACACACACACACACACACACACGTTACAATGGTAATATGAAATAATGGAGGTAAAGGTACCCCTCTGTAAAAAGAGTGTGTCAACCCTGGCTGAGGGTCCCCAACCAACAAATAATGGGGCCTATTTTTCTAAACACGAGTGTCAAAGACTAGAAGCAAAAAACCAAAACACCATTTTACCATTTCACTGCCACATGTCACATGCTAATTGGTCCACTTGGCAGCCATACACATATCCTTGTTATTGTTTGACTATTGACCACCTTTGATCTGAACTTTAACCAGTGGCATCTGGATCATATGATGTCTATTTTATGCATTCCAATATGCATTGAAAAGCTCTTAGAATGCTCTTCTATACTATACTAGTTTTAGGAGATATTGGAAACTTTTGACACCCAAAAATGACCTCTAAATCAAATTTTCCTACTAAATAGTCATTACGCATAACAATGTCTCAATTGATTCACCCCTCCAAGATAGTGCTCTACCACCACATTATATTTTCCTTTCTTATAGACTATTTAAAAATCATAACCTAACATTTTAGTCACACATTTTTGTTGTTCTTCAAAAGACAATCATTATTCCAAAAATATTTGAGGCTATCATGATCAGTTTTTACCTAAAAGTGATGACCCATTAGATAAGGTCTCCATTACTTGACTACCTGAAAAATATTCATCATATTTTTATCATAGATTGGCTTGAGCCTATTGTTTCCCTTTAGTTGGTGACTCTCAAATGCAAGTGGTCTGCCTTATTGCATGATTACAACCTCCATGTTATATCCTGATGCATCACATTCCACAACAAAGGTTATAAAAAATTTAGGAGTGGTGAACATAGCCATTTTTAATTATTCAAATGCCTTGGTAGTTATATTAGTTCATTGGAAGGACTCTTTCTTCAACAAAGATGTGAGTGAGGTTGTAATTCTACCATAATTATTGACACACCTACGATAATAATCTGTTAGCCCCTTAAATCCTTGGAGGTTCTTGAGTGTCTTGGGAACCTGCCACTCCATCATTGCTTGGATCTTCTTAGGATCAACTTTCACTCCTTCATTTGAAATAATATGACCCAAGTATTCCACCTCTAGGGTGCCAAAATCACATTTGAAATGTTTTTCACAAAGTTGATGTTATTTAAGAATTGAGAGTATCTACTTCATATGCTTCAAATGGTCTTCCCATTTTTTGTTGTGAATGAGGATGTCATAAAAAACACTAACAGAAACTTTCTCAAAAATAGTCTGAAAATAATATTTATCAAACTCTGAAATGTAGATGGTGCATTTGTGAGGCCAAAGGCATGACCATAAACTCATAATGGCCTTCATGAGTTCTAGAAGTTATTTTAAGGATGTCCTCTTCTTAGATTTAAATCTGATGATACCTAGAGCGAAGATCTAACTTGGTAAAATAAATTGCACCATGAAATTCATCTAGAAATTCATCAATTACTAGAATATGAAACTTATCTTTAAAGGTGTACTTATTGAGTTCTCTATAGTCTGAGCACATCCTTCAAGTTTCATCCTTATTCCACACCATGACCACTAGGGAGGAATATTCGCTTTCGCTGTGTCAGATGATTCCTGCCTCCAACATCTCATGTACCATATTTTCAATTTCACTCTTATGGGCATAGGGTAACATATATAGTATAATTTTATGTGGTGTACTTATAACATGATATTTGATGGCATGGTCATGCACTTGGCTTGGTGTAAGTCTTGTTGGCATGTCACTAAAAACAAAAAATGGTCATCCAACACCATTTGTAAATCAAGATGGGTAGAATCCTTGGTTGATTGAACTTTGATGGAAAATAAGTGTGACATAAATATTTTAGTACCTTTACTAAGAATATTTGTCATCTGATGGGAACTAACCTATTGTGGAGATTTAGCTTGTAATCCATGCAGCTCAAATGTCATGCTTTCTAAATAGAAGTGTATGAATAGTTCTTGGAAATTCATCTCAGTAGTGCCCAAAGTGGTGATCCATTATGCTGATAGAACAATGTTAGCCCATCCCATGGGAATATCAAACATAAGATAATATAACAGGTAGTCTCCCATAACAAGCTTAATACTATGGCATTTTATAGAATAGTTTATCGTACCACTATCTGTAATCATGACTTGAAATTTTGGAGCTAGGTAAATGAAACAATTCAAATGAGTAGCCAACTTAATACTAATGAAGTTGTGTGTATTCCCAAAGTCAATCAACACAGTCACCTTTTGTTTCTTGAGGAAACCCACCACCTTAAGAGTTTGAGGAGTAATAATACTGAAAAATGCATGACAAAAAATAGTAGGTTGTGAATATTTAAATTCATCCTTAGGTTAGTCTTAATCTGCGCTTGAGGCTTCATCAAATTTATCATCCTCATTGGCACCTTCAATGTAAAACTTCTTTTTAGCACATTGATGTCATTTGATAGATTTGTTATCATAGCCAAAACACAAACCTTTTGCACACTTCTCCTCAATTTGCTAAGGGGTCAATTGGGTATGCTGAGGAAATGATGCTATTGGGAAAGTGTGTTCACATACATTAGTGAAAGGTCTTAATTTGAGTAACTCTTTTTAATCTACCATGAATTCCCTTGGGATGGATTTAGATACGAAATTGGGACTAAACATGCAAACATCCAATTGAATGCTATCCTTGAGGCCACTTAAAAATCATTCAGTCATATTTTATTTAGTGATGTCTGCCACACGTAAGGAGAGATTATGAAATTAAAGAATATAATCCTTTATAGTCCATGTTTGGTGTAGTTTTTATATCTAGCTAAATTAGTTTTCTGACATATTGTTGTGATAGTGGAGCTGCAGCTCTTTAGAAACTACAAACTAGGAAACTGAGAGACCCTTCTTTTTATTTTGAGCACACAATCATTGATACCAAATGAACTGCTCAAGTTCTAGATATAGAGTCTTTATGAACACCTTTTAAAAGAAATGAGTATAATGTAGATCAAATAAAATTTCAATTTGAGTGATCCATGTGAGTGGATCATTACCATCAAACTTGCACAGGTCCACTTTTGGCAACATCAACTTTAGACCAGGATTGGTGTTGTGCTTATTTGGAGGAAGAGAACCAAACTGGAGTGGTGGAGGGTTATTTTACAATAGATAAGTTGAAAATTTGGCCAATTACCAAATTATTTATTAAAATTGATCTCACAAGCTATTCATGTCCCCTCTCATCCCCGTGATGTCCCATTTAACCATATCAATATCATCTTGTTGCACCATCCATGCAATTTTGATTGAAGTTGTTGAATTGCCTTTGAAATATATAGATCAAAAGTTATGGACTCCATTTCATCCTTGTGAGGAGTTTCAAGAGTTTCTTACCATTTCCCATGTCTACGAGTGTTAGGACCAACCATGTATAAACCCTACAGTGGTTTCAGCCCCCCAAAAAGTGTATCAATAAATGAGACCATTATGATTACCTCATTGATATGAATCTAAAGACTGTTAATGTGCATAAGTGTGAAAATATTTAGCCCAAAAAAGTATAATGGTGGAATACACCATTCCAATCATCCTCTAATGACTGCTAATTTACACTAGATCTAGAGAAAAACACCATCATAGAAACTTGCCTAAATCAAAGTTCTAATACCACTCGTAATGAAATTACTTATATGTTCACATAGTAGAATCATATATCACTTAAATGAGAGAAAATATAATAGATCCACACAATAATTGATAGAATATTATAATTCTTGATAAATATAACTAGGCCACTTTGAGGGGGCAACCTCCACAACAATGCAATAAGAACAAAATTTACAATATGATGATAAAAGATTAACCACTACCTCTTATATATACTCTATTTAGTCATGGTTATTCCATAGGCCAACCATACTAAGAACATAGAGAAATGTAATAAGATAATATTAAGGTATATAAGCCACAAGTCAGCCACACATATCCCTAGACACACTATAGGTTAAGGGCATGACACCTACAAATTCAAGTTAAAGGTTAAAAAGATATAATTTAGAATGATCAAACATTATCATCAACATGATTTTTATGTGTTTTAATTAATAGTTTATTGGTAGTATATTGGATTAGGGTTTTTAGGTTGTTTTTACATATAGGAAGAGAATACCATGGCTCGAACTATAGGTAGGACTTTGGGAAGACCACTAGTAATTTTAAAATTTATATTGTATATGATAGTGTTTGCAGTGTGATCATAGTTTGGATAATATTTAAGAAGTGGAATGCAATTATCTATTGTATGATTTTCCTAGAAAATGAAGTAGATGAAGATGTTCTCAAGAAAGAGTTCCCCCAAGGCATACTTTACCACCCAAGGTTCTACAATGTCTTGGTATTTATAATTCATTTGTGTTACTGTTTGTGAATATGCATTTGTTCAAATTTTCATGTGTGGTATTTTTTATTTTGTTATTAGTATTCATTAGGTGAAATATGGGTGGTGGTCTATTATTATTAATAATAAGAAAACATCTTTTTAAAAACTATTGAGGATTAACAAACCATGAAAAGACTATGTATAGGGTTATGAACAAATTGTCCTTGATGTAATATTATTGTATATATTATTTCCTAATTCCTAAGAGTAGTTGTTAATTTGATTTCATCTTGTATTGGTTAACTCAAGAGTCTCTTAGGTAGTTGGAAACACATCTTGAATATGAAGTGATAATCCATTTCATGGCTTATATATTTGTAATTGGTTGCTCATTCAAATTGAATCATGAAATTTTAATTTCATTATCATTCTGAATATATTATTTGGCATGTCAATGATATCAGGGCCTAGAACTTTAATTTATCAATTCTTGACACTTTTTCCTCTGTTAATCTAGCCACATGGCCTACATGGTATGGTATTAATTCAACAAATTGGTTTTGCTTGACAAAGTAGTGACTGTTGAGAGGTGTCTCAACTAAGTGGGATGTTTTATCTACTATTATGGTGAGATAGAATTGATATCTCTTATTTTTTGAATTTATACAACCTTAAAAGAAGGTATTTTGGTTGAATGAAACATGGCAGTAGCATGTTCATATCTATGTAGTCAACAAGGAGGCATTTTGTCTCAAGCAATGCAATTTTTTACTTGTTTAAGACTACGTATTAATCTTCTGACATCTCTCAATATAGTAGATGCTGGTCAACTATTAATATGGTGTTTTGATTTTATTCTAACATACCTTATACCTGTACGTGGTGTTTGGAAGAGTGCTAATTTTTGAAAAATCTTTGTCATTTTTAGTTTCTTTTTTGACTATGTTGGGAAGATGTTTTGGAATTCTAACTATTGCATGGCATTTTTTATGGATGTGTATAATTATTCCTTCTCTGATTGCATCCCATCTAATTTCAATCTTGTTTGATTAGAAAAGTGTATGGTAATTTTTTTATATGGTAGCATTCTTCTATAAAAGTGCACATAAGTCAGAATTTTGAGATTTCAAACAAAAAGAGGCCATACATTTTCTATTTCCAATATTGGAAATTATTCCACATAAGACAAAATAAGGAAAGAGGTATTTCATTTTTAGCTTTTTAAATTCAAAAAAAGTAAAGTTTTCCTTTTAAATGCCATTTTCAAAATTTAAAAGTTCTTTTTCAATTTAAAAGCATTTAATGGCCATTTAATCTAATAATTTTTGGGAAAAAAAACCAAATTTTACAAATACAAGGATAAATAAGGAGTGCATCTCTTTTACCCATTCACTTCTGTCAAAAAATGTAAATCCAAAAATTAAGAAAAACTGAGTATATCGATGTATGAGGTTTTCTTGTTAAGCCAATGTTAATGACAGGGAAAATCATTTTCATGTGCCACCTAAGTATAGCATACCACATACCACTTTACACTCACGTACCTTAAATCCTCTTTCACGTACTATCAAATATATATAAAGGGATAGCTTCTTCCATGTACCAACATGTATATACAAAGGGTGGGTATATAGAGAGACTTGGTATATCAATCTAGGGGTATATAAAAAAGGGACTATTTTGGAGTGATAAGGAATCAATTGGGGACAATTTTGAATTTGTCTTTTGTGAGACTGCAAAGGACAAAGAGAGCATTAATCGATAGCTGAGTTGACTTGATAAATATGCAAAGTTTGATGTATACAAAGAGAGTGATTTGGATTTTCCAAATAAGGAATGGGGGACACATAGTTGGGAATCTATTGATTTTATATTGTCTCCTATACCTTATATTGAAACTCATCTTAAAGGAGAGAGTGAAACTTTATCATATAATGACCAGGGGATACCAGAACAAAGGGTAGAAAGTGATGGAAATTTAGAGGATGAACTTGAAGCACCTAAAACATAGAAACATATGCCTAAATGGACCACTCAAACATTGAAAGATATGAAACCTTATGAATTTGGGAAAATAGACACTGGAAGTGCACATGCAGTCACATCATAGTCATAAAAGTCCCTTGAATAAATTCAATATAGAATTGAAAATTTCACCTTGAATGATTCTCCAAAAGAATAAATCAATGTTGTGTCTGATTTAGAACTAAATTCTTTAATTTAATTTTTTGGGAATAATGGAGTTTTATTCCTATTTTAGTTAAGCGTCTGGATTAATAAATCAATACAGAATATATAAATAATTACAATCTTGATTAGTGTAATTATTTATCTTTTTCACCTTTCTAAATATAGCAATAAATAAGAAGAAATATAACTTAGCTGAAAATAGACTGAGACGAATGATACAAAGGCTAAAAATGGCTATGTCGGATTGGGTGTCGTAAACCTGAATCTAGATTTTGTTTGGTAAAAGGATAAGAGTGCTAAAAAATAGACACTTTGGTGTCTAGAGCTATTGTTCATTCTTGCTGCTATTATCCAAACTGATCACAGAGACCTAAAACTTTTTGGGTGGTTATGTTATGCATGTATGAGCTTGCTTGTGAAAAATCAAGTGTTGGTTGCCGATGGAATTTGCTATAGAGCTGATTTTGTCTCAAAACCCTAACACTCCATCATGCTTGATAAAATAATATTTGAGTCACTTGAGAAAGAGTGGGGTTAGTGTATAATATGTATTGAACATGCAATCCATACCCCTTGTGTGGGCATGTTGCCTACATACCAATACTTTGAAGAGGGATCAAGCCATAAATAGTTCTCCCACATAGTGTGCTTTGTGTAATAGTGTGATGTGGATGCAAAATGCCAATTTGATAGTGTTTGAAGTGGCTAGGGATTGGTATGAGGATTTGGATATGTTTACAGCTATTTTGGGTTGACTATATGCAAAGAATAGGGAAGTTTACCTTAGTGCTTTGTTTGTGTTCTTGCTTGCTTTGTAAGTTTGGTCACCTCTTTTATAAATAAAATTTGAGTGGGATTTTATAGGGAACTATTGGTCATGGGTTAAATGTATTCATGCTAAGCCAACCTAATTAAGGATAAGGACAAGATGAAAATGATCATTGGGGCTCAAAGTACAAAAGGACATGAGTGCCAAAAATGAGACACTTTGGTGCCCGGTGCTATAGTCCAAGTTTAATGCTCTTGTCCTACAAGCTTGAGACCTAGGGAAACATGATTGATATAGGGAATATTGTTTAGCTGAGGTGAAATCAGGGTTAAAAAGGTTTTAGATGACTGGTAATGAGCAAAAAGGTGTTTTGAAGGGTCATAAGAACATGCAAGAAGGACCTATGGATGGGGTCTCGCAAGCCACACTCAAACTATCAATTTGTACATTTTATATGACTATATTTCCCCCCCTTTATTCTAGTGATGCAATAAAGTAAAATACTAGGATAAAGGAAAAATAAAAAGAGTACTTGAACTTACCTATAAGGGTGAAGTCCATGACGATATGTGATGTTGAGTGTGTATAGAGAGAGCACAACGTGAAGCATAAATTTGTAAAAGAAAAAAAGGAGTAGATCAGTTCTTACTAGGCATGCTATGTATAAAATAAGAACGTATAAAGGCTAGGTAAAAAAGAGAGGAAGAGAAAGGAAGAAATACACCTCATCGGGTATGTGAACCAATACAAAACTTTTTGTGATGTTGAGTGATGCTGAGTGATGTTGAATGGTGTTGGGTATGTGTTGTAACAAGAGTAATATCATGAATGGAGCTAAGTGCTCCAATTCCCTAAGGGTGGCTCAAGAATACAAAGGTTAAACCTTTGGCTCCATTGTCACCTACTAATTGAAGCTATGTGATCATGCATGTGTTAATCAATATTTAGACTGTGGGTCCAATCCCTCTGAGTCGGTGGCTCAAGAATACAAAGTCTATCTAGTCCTTAGGATCCATCATTGCTCACTATGTAGTGAACTATGAACTGATAATGGTATGAATGTGTGTCATATGGGATGGCTCATGAAGCCCATGAATGCTCTATAATATGATAACGAGGCATGGATAGTCAAATGTGTACTGAGAACTAGGCCAATCTTGGCCACTCCAAAAGGTAGATATTAGGCTTGTATGAAAGCCACTTCAAAATTGAGAACTAGACTTATATGAAAGCCACTCTGAAATGATGCCAACCACCTACAAATGAAATAAGGCATGCAACTAATGAGAATACTTGGTTAATACAATAAAATAAAAATAAAATAAGGCAAATGTGCCACGCACATTTCCCTCAATCAATGGTGTTTGTAACATGGATTCTAATTTAGAAGTTATACCAACTACCCAATCTGAAACTAGAAGTGAGAGCCATTATGCCATGCATGATACCCCCTATATCTGGATACTCTGAGTAAAACTATACTAAAACTACGCAATCTAAACTAAACTGTAGCTGAAAAAACTATAATTGACCTTACCTTTTTGTCTATTTCTAAAAATTATGGGTTTTTGGTTGTTTGGATGGGAGCACCAAAAAGTAGACACTTTGGTGTCAAACACTATTGTCCAATTTTGGCACTCATGTCCTTTACTATTTTTTATGACTGTTCTATATTTGTCACTATTTTTATGGTCTATTCTATGTGTTTTGATCTTTGATTATTGTTCTGAGTGTTTTGAAAGTTGATTTTTGACCTGTAGAGGTCTGATCTCTATGATAAAACCCCTATTTGTTGCCTCCTCTTTTGAGGGCAGGAATGAAGACCCTAAAATTATTTTCCTTAGAAGAAAGATCCCTAAAAGTGTGTTATGCTATGAAATACATGATATAGAAATGATAATCCAAAGGATGTCTCAAGATATAACATAGTTTGTATTGGATATTGTTAGATCAACAGGGGTATGCCTAAATATATGTAACAATGTAATAACATGTGTAGTATACTGAACTAAAAATGAAAATCTACTTAGTTGTTAAAGAGAGATGGAACATGATGTCCATCATGACATCCAATAAGGCAAGATAAAGCATGATGTGGATCATGGCATTGCAAACAACTGAGAAGCAAATAAGCAAACAAGCACACAAGGCAAGAAACAAGAAGCATACAAAAAAGTTCAAGGGGCCGAATAAACAAGGGACATGGGCACATGTCACTCAAACTAGAAAAAACAAGCATACAAGGTATGCTTAAATGCCCACATACACATACAATTGCAAACAAGCAAGATTGGAATGAGGGCCACAAGCACATACAAGAGTACAAGCAAAGGACATTGGTAAATGTTCTAAGGCACACACAAGTAACAAAATAGGAACTGAGAAATGCAATCACATATAACTACTTAAAGCAAGAAAGGAAGGCATGTAAATGTTGGAAATACTATGGCATCTAACTAATTAAAGTAGGAAGTGAAAGTATGCAAAACATGTAGTATAAGACTAGGTAGATGCTAAAAAATACGTAAGTATTATATACTAGTGAGTGTTGATAGAATAATCTGTATAAGCTAGTAATTAATGTAAATCAACATGATAACTAGAGTGTGGTGTGTAGGAATAACATAACCTAGATGGTATAGTCATGTAAAATATACCCCCAGTGGGTAGATATGTTGATGTATGTCTCAAATGTAGAAGTAAGATGCCCCCTTAATGGGTAGAGTGAAGCAATCAAGGATCTGGGTGTTACTACACAAACTTAAATAAGATCAAGTGAAACATGGTAACGTAGATGAATCGACAAACAATAACATAGAATAGTAAAATGTAAGTCTAGCATGGTAGTATAAATTAAAGGCATGGATAATGCATATAGTTGAAATGTTTTTGGTATTTTGAGTTATGTGAATGTTTTTTTATTTTGACATGTTATGTTATTTCTGGTGTTTTTGAAATAAGCTATGTATAAATAACCAAAAAGACACTATGTACAAGAAATCATAAAGAAAGTATGTACAAGTAATCCAAGAAATTATGTATAAGAAATATTGAGAAGAAATGATACTAACTGATGAGTCTCATTAGAGACTCCCTATTATAGTGTCCTATATCAAACAAATGAATCATGTGTGATTGTGAAGCATGAGGGAATGGCTGAAAATATGACTCTAAATATTCAGATTTATTTTCGGTATCTTGGAAATCATAATAACTTATATTATTCTACTCATCGTTATCATCTTGATTTTGAACCAATGGAATACTAGTGTTGACTTTTTTTTAATCTAGATCTTTTTCTTTGATAAATTGTGTCTATGAATGATTTGCCTTAGGATGCTCAATAAATACCAAACCTTGGTGACAAATATTATCAACTACTAGAATAGGAGTAGTGATGCCTTGAGCATGCTTGCCCAACCCTTAACCTTGATAATCAAACTATTATAGATATTTTTGACCAAACCCATACTAATTTGAAAGTTGAGCCTCATTTTGGAGAGGTAGACTTGCATCTTTTTTGTGCTTTACATGTGCTTGTGATATTGTTTCTTGCTCTGATTTTGCTTTTTGATCTTTTTATTATTTTGAGTTATGTTTTGGTAACCACTTTTGTATTGTTTCTAAATTTGACCCTTTATGAATGTGTTCTTGTGTCACTACGGATTGCTTGACTAATTTTCCTTGTATAGGGTCCTTATTATCAATTATTTTTTGTATATGTTTTTTCAATGCCAAACATGAATCTTTGTGATGCCCATGCATTCTATGATATGCACAATAATATCTGGATCTTCTCACTAGATGTAGATGAGGTGGTTTGATAAATTTAGATTTAATCATTTCCTTTAGTACCTCACTTGAAATATTATTTGATCTTTTAATGCTTTTTAAATCACTATTTGTAGAGTTACTTTGTTGTGATTTCTTGTTTTGATATGTAACATAGCTTGAAACCAATTGACTAGGTGAAGGTGCATATACATGATTGGCACTAGGGTGCCTTTGAGGCTTTTGTATTATATTCTAATTTTCCAATGTTGTGATCTTTTCATGTAATAGCTGATTCTACATTTGTAAATTTGAAATTAACTTGCTCATGTTAGTGATTTGATCCTTAGAGTCTCATAAATGCAAACCCTAGTTGCTTTTGATTGAACATGTAATCACATATGTTGAATAGGGTTTGAAGAAGCTATAGGTTGAATGTATGCATTAGGAATAATAGTATAGTCTACCTCACCTTTTGGAGGGGTGATAACATGGATCTAGTTAGAGGGAAGTAGTTATTACCCTCTTGGGGGAGAGGAGGAGAAGAAAATTCTTTCTTGTGCATAAGATATGACATTGAAACTTGACAGGTGGTTGTTAGCATATGTAATGGATCCTCTAAGTATGTAAGGATTTTTTTTCTTAATTGAATTACACATAATAGAGAGTTAGTATGTTAAAGAAGTAATGAAATATGACATATATTTGATTGGTCTTAAAATAACATATACATATGTATTTATGTCATTTTTGAATTCATGCCAAATGAAAAGAAAAAAGCATGCAAGAGAAATTAAAAAATTTTACATAAGTAAATCACGATTAATAAAATTGGGATATTCAACCTAATGTGCAAAAATCAAAATTTTAATTTAGAAACCCTAGGCTAGGGTTTGAAAATATCAGGACCTAGTATAGGCAACTAGGATTTGAAATAAATAATTTTTAAAAATTACTATGGTAAATTTTAAAAATTAAATGTAAAATTCTGATTTATATATGTAAGAAAAATAAAAAAATACTACTAAAATCAACAAAGAATTTTACTTAGGGTTTCTAGGGTTTTTGGGGCTCAAAGTGCAAAAGGATAGGAGCACCAAAAATGAGACACTTTGGTGCCTGACGCTATAGTCCAAGTTCAGTGCTCTTGTCTTATAGGCTTGGGACTTGGGGGAACAAGATTGGCACAGGGAATACTATCTAGCTGAGGTGAAATTAGGGTTTAAAAGGTTTCAGATGATTGGTAATGAGCAAAAAGGTGTCTAAAAGGGTTTTAAGAGCATGTAAGAAGGACCTATGGATGGGGTATTTCAAGCCATACTCAAACTATCAATTTGGACATTTCATATGACTATAATCTTTCAAACAGGCTAAAAATCTTGAATCTTGGAGAAAAGTAATGAAAGATGAGTATAGTGTATTGGTTAAAAATGGGACTTAGAAATTGGTTGATCCTTATATGGATACAAACCTATTGGCTGAAAGTGGCTATACTGTAACAAATACAAGGCTGATGGCTCACTTGACAAGAATAAATCAAGGCTTGTCACAAAAGGATATGCTTAAAAAGAAAGAATTGACTACAATAAAACCTTTGCACTTATAGTAAAATGGACTACCATTCAAACCATGTTGGCTCTAACAACTCACAATAGATGTTCACCAAATAGACATCAAAACTACATTCTTGAATGGTGACCTCAAGGAAACTATGTACATAACACAACCTGATTGTTGCACAATAAATAGACAAAAGCACAAGGTGTGAAAACTAGAAAAATCACTATACGGTTTGAAACAAACCCCTCGAGTATGGTATGACAAACTAGTTGAGCACCTCATGAACATGAACTTCAAATGTTTTGAGTTTGAAGATGCAACTCTTTTATCAAAATAGTTGACAAAATAGTTGTATCTATGGTGGTGTATGTTAATGATTTGATCATCACAAGGAATAATGAATGGTACATTACAAAGTTCAAATCATAGTTGATGAAAATATTTAAAATAACTAATTTTGGTTATTTTCATTACTATTTGGGTATTGAAGTAATTCAAAAACCAAAGTATTTATTCATCATTTAGCATAAGTACATTGGTGACATTCTAAGAAAGTTTGGAATGGAATATTTTAAGCCTCTCAGCATGTCCATGAAACATAATCTCAAATTGACATCTAAAGATTTGACATATTTGGTTGATGCCACTAAATATAGAAAACTCATTGAAAGTCATATTTATGTGACAAAAACTTGACTAAATATATCATTTTATAGTTGGTGTCCTCTCAAGACTCATGCAACAACCTAGGGACATTCATTGGGTAGTAGCAAAAAGGGATATCTCAAAGGAACACAAAATTTTGGGCTCAAATATTCAAGGGTAGGAGACTTCAAACTAGTTAGGTTTTTAGATTTTGAATATGATCATGATCATGAAGATGAAAAGTCCATCTTAGGTTTTTTGATGAATTTGGGAATGATAATTATCAGTTGGAAATCTAAGAAACAATAAGTACCAGTAATTTATTCAACAAAAGTAGAATATATGGCACTTCAGAGGTAATTAGAGAGATTTTATGGCTCATACAAGTTATTTTAGATTTATAAGAATAACAGATTTCATCAACACCTCTCATGGTTAATAATGATCTTAAAATTTAGATGGTAAAGAATCTAGTCTTTCATAACCAAACCAAGCATATCAATACCAAATTTCATTTAATTTGGCACTATGTGAAATATGGCAGTGTCAATATACAACATTGCCCTACGACAGAGCAACCAACAAACATCCTAACAAAAATGCTTAGATAAGAAATTTTTGAAAAGTTTAGAGGAATGCTTGGGTTCACAACAACCCCTATGAATTAAGGGGCGATGTAATATTATTGTATATATTATTTTCTAGTTCCTAGGAGTAGTTATCAATTTACTTTCATCTTATAGTGGTTAACTCAAGAGTCTTGTAGGTAGTTGAAAATACATCTTGAATATGAAGTGATAAGACATTTCTTGGCTTATATTATTGTAATTGGTTGCTCATTCAAATTGAATAATGAAATCTAAATTTCATTGTCACTCTGAATATATTATTCAGCCTATCACTTAGGATTTTTTGGGGCACCTTATTTTATGTTTTTGAACTATCAAATTTCTAGTTTAAGAAAATATAAGAAGATTTTTCAATCAAAAGATAAGAAAAAAATCTTAGAAGAGAACTATGTAAAGATTTTATAAAGGACAAAAGTTCATTGTAACCTACATGAACTATTGCCCTAAATCTTAAAGGGCATTACATATAAATCTATGTATTTAAGGTCTATATTAATTAGATATGGTTAAAGGTTCATCCCTAGTTGAACTAGAAGGAGGTGGATAAAATCAAAGATGGATGGAATCACTTTCCCTGTCAATGCTTCTAAAGAGAGAATTTCCTTTATTTTCCATATAATCCTAGTTCATGGTAATCAATGGTGCTCGTTCTAGTCATTTACACAAAATAAAGTCTCACTTCGGGATTTCATTCTACATATCTCTAAAAGCTTCCTCAAAATTTTGGACACTAGAAATATCTAGGTGTGTCCATTTTAGTTGTCTCTTTCTTCTCTTTCAATTAATTGCTAGTGATTTTTTATTGTTCATTTTACTTATCATCCTTATTTTGGCCTAGGTGGATCTATATTTTATTACTTATTGTTGTATTTATCTAGATCTCCCTAGATCCATAATTTTACTAAATTGTGCATAATGTTATTATCCTTGAGTCACTATTGTTTAAAACACATGGATACATTGTCTTACTTCATATGATTGTTACATTAAATTTTTCTTATGTCCCATATGATTTCTTGATTTTTTGCATGTATGTGATTGTACATGTGTGTGATTTTGTGTATTAATTGTCATGTCTTTTCTTTTTTTGTCTATAGAGGACCTCCTATTTGTCATTTTGTGTCGCATTCATGTGAATGATTTATTATTTTATTTTGGTCACTTTTCTTTATTTGATAGTTTCATTTTATATATGTGGTTACATGATTATGTATGGCTACATTGATTTAACCATTGTATGTGATATCATATGCTTGGTCTCATCATCTGTATCATGCATAATGTTATGTATGGTATATTATGATTGGTGCCTACATTGATATAGTTTATACCATACATCTATTGAGGCACACTATAATTATGTGATTCATTGTTATATCTTTCCCTTCTAGGGGCATATTGTTATGTAGGGGATATGTTTTTATATTAGGGTATATCACTTATCCCTTTGTTTACATGAAATATGTTACATGGCATAGATAGTTCATGGACTTATTGAGACCTTGGTTAGAGATAATATTATGGAGAGGTTATTATTGATGTTGTTCCCTAGTGAGTTATGTAGTTAAAATTTATGAAGTAGGTCTACTCTTACTTTGATATACACATTAACAAAACATAGATATTTCCTAATATATATTCTCTATTTTTATATCTTAAATATTTATTTGCATATACTCTTTAGTGTATACCTTCACTCTCACACTTAAAACATCTCTTTATCAGTTATCTTAATATCACTCTATTCTCAATCTATCTATATTTATCAATGTCTTTATCTTTTCGCATATCCTCTGTTTATTAAAAATTTCTCAACTTTTTTTAAAGGGGAACTTGTTAGAAGTGGAAGGAAGCATATGTTGGCTCGTTGTATTTATACACTTTAGTTTATTTAAATAACTATTTATATTTAAATTATCATTTTTCAAAAAATAATATGCAATAATGATCTATATTCAAATCTAAATCAAAATTAAAGATGTTGATTATAGTATATAAGTCAACTTCCTTTTATATCAACTTATAGTCAAATTATCAACATGTCAAAATATCAATTATGAAGATGGATTGTCTTTATAAAATAATAAATATGGTAGAATGTTTTCAAACAAATTATATATATATATATAAACTTGAAAGTGATGTACATAATGATTCCCATTATTTCACATCCTAGCCACTAATTTCTTTCTGGGCTCTTTTATGATTTTTTTTTTAATCTTAGGATTTGATAATTTATAGAATGTTTATATGTATATGTGTATATATATATATGTATATATATATATATATATATGTATATGTATATATATATATATATATATATATATATATGTATATATATATATATGTATATATATATATGTATATATATATATATATATAGATGTGTATATATATATATATATATATATATATATATATCCAAGTAAAAAATATAACATTTTTATATTGATTTAATTCAATATGGTTATTTGGATTTGTCCATAATTTCAATAATCATATCACTATAAAGCATTTCGTAAAAAATATATTTCAAATAAAGCGTGGATAAAGTAGCCGAGATAAATCATAGTTGAAAAAATGCAATATAATTCACCCTAAACAACACCTATGTATAGTAGGACCACTTTTTATTTATAGTCTAAATATGGACTTATAACATCTATGAATATCATATGATCTACCATGTATGTACCCTTAATAGTGTTGGTGAATAAATTGCTAAAATAATTAAGTACATATACAAATTTTTCCAAAAAGAGTGCATGACGTGGTTGGCTATTTTACATTATCATTAGGTAAAATTTAGACAATTATTAGGAATTTTGTGATCATGTACTAGTGATGTACTATGACAAATATTCAATAATGTGTAATCATGTAATATGTTGACTATTAGATCTCTTTCACATGTTGTCTCCTTTTCCTAATGGATTAATACTTATGAGTTGAATAAATAATTTAAAGTAAAACTTGTGCATTATTAATATTCTAATGTATTTTATATGTTTTTTTATAGAAAATACTACGATTTAGAGTAAGGATTATATGTACATAATATTAAAGATAAACCTAAATATTTAAAAACTTAAAATTGCAATGGGCAGACTAGAATTATGTATTCCATAGGAATTACTACTTCAATCCATAGATGAGCTAAAATGGCATGAAACATGTCGCACGATGTTAATTTATCTTGTATGACCATACGATTGTAGGAATTCAATCCTCCCAATCATCTCTTTGGACATTACATATCTTGGTGAGCATATTTCCAATAAATTTGTTTGACAACTTTGCTTGATCATTTACTTGAAAATGATAAACTATGTTTTTGTAGTATGATATCATAAAATCTTCTAGGAGAGTCTTGATGGTGTTATTTAGGAAATGCGTACCTTTATCCTTGACCAATTTGATTGGACACCCAAATCTAGTTATACTATTTTCATATAGGAACTTGTTTAAGTCCTTAACACTACAACTTGGGGTCACAATGGCTTTCACCCATTTGATGAAGTAGTCCATTGCAATGATGATGTATTTTACACTACTGCACTTATTGGGTGGATTGATTCACCCTATAAAATTTATTACCCATTACTCAAATGGCTGCTCTGCTAACATAGGATTCAATGACGTCTCATCTATGATTAGGCTTGACCATTTTTTGGTAAATATCATAGTGTTTTATGACTCAGTATGCATCCTAAAACATAGTAGGCCACCATAGACCACTTTGTAGTATTGTCCTTGTAGTGGATTCTCCTAAAAAATGTCCACTTATGATTCCTTGATGTGCCTCATTAAGAAGTTGAGATTGCTCATGGTTTAAATACACTCTACATAGTACATTATATTTCCTCATTTATATAAAAACCCATTAATGATGTTGAATGGGATGGCTCTAGTAATCAATTATTTTTTTTCTCTTTCTACATAGTGCATAGAAAATATCCCTTACTCTATAAATGTGTGATATATTTCATGTTCTCATGAATCCTAGAGACCAAAAAAAATGTGCATATGGTGATTCATCTTTTAGTTCTTTTGGTTATTATCCATTGCGTATTTGGCCCAAATGATCTAGCCCCACATTTTCCCTTCTTGGCTTGATATTGATTTTGAACTGAAACTCTTAGAATAACATTAATTAACAAAATATACTTCCCACTAACATAGGGTTATTAACTAAGTATTACAGATCTTGATGATCAGTGAAAAATTCAAATACATTATCAAAATGTAATGTCTAAACTTTTGGAGTGCAAACACCATGGCCAAAGCTTTATGTTTTATAGTTGTATAGTTTTTCTCTATAGTTGATATTTTTCAACCTACAAAGTGGATTCGATGATCTAATCCATCACCTCCTAGTTGAGAAGGAATAAATCCTACCACAGTTCTTGAAGCATCTATATAAACATGAAAAGATTTACAATAGTCAAGAAAGACCAAAATGGGTGTCATGACCAATATCTATTTTATATCCATGAATTTTGTTTAGAATTTATTTATCCACTCAAACCTTATATCTTTACATAATAACTTCTCCATTGGGTAAAATATAACTACATATCCTTTTATGAATTTCCTATAGTATCCTATATTCTCTAAGAATGATCTCACCTCTATAGAGATTGTTGGAGGTGGCATACACATAATTACTATGATTTTGGCTTGGTCCACCAAGATCCCATCCTTGCATACCATGTGTCCCAATAGGACACCAAGAGTTGTGAAGAGTAAACACTTATTCAATTTTAGTGCAATACATAGATCTCAACATTAATCTAACATAAATTGCAACTTAGACAAGTTTTCCTTGAACAAGGAAAATATAGCCCAATAATCTAGGTAGACTTTAATAAAATCATGGATGAAATCTTTAAAGGAGTGACCACTGCCCTAGAGAACATAGATGGAGTATTTTTTGAACTAAATGACATTACCTTATATGTAGAAGACCCCCACTATGTTACAAATGTTATTTTGGCTTGATCTTCTACTATGATTATAATCTGGTGGTACCCATTGAACCCATCGATGAAAGAATACACTTCATGTCATACAATTAACTCTAAAACTTTATCTATAAAAGGAATTAGAAAAGGATCATTTGTATAGTCATCATTTAGTGCATGATAGTCCTCACACACTTAAATTTCCCCAAAATTATTGGGTTTTACTACCATTGGACTGACCCAATCTACAATTTATAATATTTATCTACTGCTTACATCTTGTATGCAATCTAGTTCATCCTTTAATTTCAACTTCATATTAGCGTTTAACCTATATTGTCGCTTTTTCATAGGTCATGTGCACTCTTTTAGTTTTATGTGCATTTTGCCTAAAAAAGTGTTTACCCATTTTAATTTTATGGATTTTGTTGGCAAAACATGCTGGTAATATCATAGTAATTGTAATGCTTTTGAAGTCTTATTTTGCATCTAGTAGTCACCCAAAGTCACAAGCTTTGGAGCTAGTTCTATCCAAATATTTCATACCAGCTTGAGGGCTCCTAATATATTTTGTTGAAACCACTAGGAATGGAATCTTGCACTATTATGTGTCTTTATTACTCCTCAATATTAAGATTTCATAGATTTTATTCTTCATTTTTATATGTAACTTTAGATTTTGGCTCTTCCACTTCTCTTTTTGGTTCAAAAAATCCATTCAAATCTAAGTCCTCATCATTATCAGTGGACTCTTTTATTCTTCATCATTTGTGATATTATTACATGGTTTGATGAAAATATGCTCATTTTATTTACTTACCTTGTAATTTTGGATAACTATATTTAAATCTCTAATTGCTTCTTACTACAAAGATGAGTCTTTTGTAGTACCTAAGTCTTCTACTCACCCATAACATAAAAATATTTTCAATTTTTGTAGAGAATTCTATACCAAGGGATTCTCATCCTAAAAAATAAATGTTTGAATGAAATCATTAGACCTGTGACCAATGATTTGTCTCTCGTATGTGTTAATGGTGCATGTACCAGACTGTGGGAAGTGCTACCAGAGTATATATGAAAACACACACCCCATATTTGGGTTTTACACCCTGCACATTCCATACATTTACACACTTATGAATGTGTATTTATTGACACTATACTTCCTATAAAAAAGGAAATTATTACCTAAAATTAGGTGGTATTTGGAGTTGACCACACAATAGTTTATAGACATCATCCCATGATAACTGATTTGTTCTATGGATTACACATCAAGCTGCAATAACTACTTTTAGTTCATAATTTAGTGCAGTCACCCTCTAGTGTATATTTGGCACATGATGTTCAAACCTTAGAATAAATTGATTCAAGTCATCAATTAAAAATTATTGAGTAAGTTTATGTTTGTGGCAAAAAATATATGCATTGGGCATACCTCATGATCTCCCCTTGATGAATTCAACATGTAAGTATTTGAGTCACCATTGATTAAAGACACAGTCTCCCATAGTAAAATACATTCATTTATTATCTTTGTGTAGTCCATATCTACTGCACCTTATTTTTACACAAAGTGATCTCATAGAAGGTGACCTACATTCATCCATTTTAAATTGTAAAATTGGTGCCTTTATGATCATGGGTCTATAGGTAGATTATTTAGTTATTTGCAATTAACGTTGAGGATATGTATTTAGTTGACCAACTTTATATTTTTTAGCTCATAGGGAATTAAAATTATATTTTGTACTCACCTTGAACTAATTATTATCCCATATGCATATGGTGAATCTATATCCTTGGGTATGATGTATGGCTTGTGCTCTGCTTCATTCAGGGGTATACTGATAATTTTATCCCTTTGGTACACTTCTAACTAATTATGTATTGTATTAATGGTCATTTGACCATCATAGACCCATTTCTTATCAATTAATACAAGGTAGTGCATTTCATTAGTATTCATGTTAATAAATTAAAAATCACCTCACATGCTTAGTTTAGCCACTTTGATTTCCACATCTTCTAGTCAGTCAATAGGCTCTACCATACCATAGTATTTGAGGCTTAGAGTGATTGGACTGTAGCTAAGTGTTAGCCATTGAATAGCTTCCTAGGTAGGCCAAGGAATCATATTCATTTTGATTCAAAAATTAAATATAATGTTGGTTACTTCATATCTTTCTAGCTCAATATCCATGCAAGAATAAACATCCTAGGGCTTCTTAATTTTTACATACCAAACTACTTTGTCAGTATGATGCTAAACTCAATAGCTGTACTCCAATAAGTTACAAACGAGATTTGTAATATTATGTGAGATGTATTCATTTCATAAAGTGCTCAAAAGTTTTAAAAGGTTATTCAAGTCATTTAATACTACCTCTTACCTCATTGTGTAGACAATCTGTCCATACATCTATGCATCGATGATTGTGGCATTACCCTCTGATGAAAATTGCTATTATAAATTTTGAATAACTTGGGATACTTGGTACATCAAGACCTTTTTTTTAGAGGTTAATGATACATATCCTACTAAAATTTTCTAATTATTTGATCCTATAACATTTATAAAGGAGGCAATCCTTGTGTTATGTGTTTTTGCCTTGTAATTGTCTACATGAATGCATTCTCTTGGGGTGTGAAATTATCATGTTTACATTTTTTCACTTGTTTGTTTTTCATTTTATTTTCCAAATTTAGATAATATTTGGTATGGTGTTGTCCTAAAACTCTGTTGTAGACATAATACATCTACCTTTGAGGATTATTTGGGTAGTTCCATAAGAAGTGATAATATTTACCACATAAAAAGTAATCAATTTGATGATGAGCTTACCAATTATCATCATTATGACCTCCTTGGTTTTCACTATGTTACCACTTTTTATATCCTCATATGTTTTGTTAGAAACCCCAACCTTGTGACTCTTACCCATCAACTTCCCCTTGTTGTTGTTGTTGAGTATCATATCGACCATACTGCCAGAGAGGAGATGATGGTTCCCCATTTAATTATTGTGGATACATAATCAAAGTGTTCCATGATGATTATAATGATATTGTGGAGATGATGGTGTCCATGTAGATAGATCTTGGGGTTTATACTATCATAATAAAGGCATCCACCTAGGAACACCTTGTGTCACACTAGACATTTCTACCTTTGGGCTTGGAATTCCTTATTTCATAGTAGGTATCTCATGTGCTACACCTACAAAAACATTCTTAGTGATGTATTATTTTAGCTCCTGTAGAGAATGAAAAATCTTCTTGTCATGAGTTTATACTTACATAAATTGTAGTATAGGCTCTATGGTTTTTAGATGTATTATTGTAGTAGGTGAAATTTTGATGTCACATGTCCTACTACGCTACATATGTCACATAACTCTATTTTAATGTTAGGACAATAATTCCTATGATTCCATGATTTAATGCACTCCATACACCATAAACCCAACTTAGGTTTGTTGCTTTCATGAAGTTCATCCATCTTCCTGAGAAAATAATATAATTTCATCTCAAATTTAGATCTAGCCGATGGAGCATCTCCATAATCCTCAATTCACTCCACCTAAAGTGTAGTTGCTCGTGTATCAACCTTAGTCAAGAATTAAGACTATGCAATGTCAAACCTAATCCTTAATTTTAATCCCTCCACAAACCACTCAACATTATCTTTATCTTCCAAAACGAAGTCAACTTTGTTCATTACATCTTAGAATATGTGATTGTACTGTTGTCTCTAAATCTTGTACCCTAAAAGAGGTCTGTTTAGGCCTCCTCCAGATTTGGGCAATGTTGGGACATTTCCAGGCCTGTGGGTGTGCTTATAAGTGGAAATGAAGCTCTAGGTTGAAAGGGCTAGCTCCCTATATTAACTTTTTTGTGCAATAAAATTGCTGAACTAGCTTTTATGAATGAAAAGAGTTAGAAGTTTGCATAAATAAAAATCCTAATTTGAAATGGTGATACACCAAGAATTAGTATCCACATGTATACCCTATATGTATGCTAAATACAATAGAATATAGTTTGTACCTCAAGCTCTAGAAGATTCCAACATAATTATTTCAATGTAGAGATAAGGTTGAATGAGATTAAACAAGGTAAATGACAAAAACAACAACCTATATATTCCAAAAAAGGGTTACACATGCAAGGTCTCATACAAATAAAATGCACTCTACATGACCTGTTGGATTAAATCTTTACTCAAAAGCATGAAAGATAAAGGACAAATAGATAAAACATCACTTGTTGTCACTCTGTATCTCTTGCATACCTGGGAAAATATCCAAAACTTAAAAAAGGGACAAACTAATGTTTCTTTGCTCAAAGGCAAGAAAATGGTAAAAAAAATAGCAGGGCTTCACTATACTACCTTTGGATATTTGCCTAGGTATGCAAGAGATACAGAGTGACAGCAAGTGATGTTTTATCATTTCATCCTATATCCTTCATGCTTTTGAGCAAAGAGTCAATTTAACAGGTCATGTAGAGTGCATTTTATTTGTATGAGACCTTGCATGTGTAACCCTTTTCTAGAATATATAGGTTGTTGTTTCAGTCATTTACCTTATTTAATCTCATTTAACTTTGTCTCTACATTGAAATACTTATGTTGGAATCTTCAAGAGATTGAGGTATACATTATATTATGTTGTATTGTGCATAAGTATAGGGCATATATGTGGATTCTAATTCTTGGTGTATCACCATTTCAAACTAGGCTTTTCATTTATGCAAACTTCTAGCTCTTTTCATTCATACAAGCTAGTTTAGCAGTTTTATTACACAAAAAATCTAATATAGGGAGATAACCATTTCAACCTAGAAGTTCATTTATACTTATAGGCACACCCATAGGCCTGAAAATGTCCCAACATTACCCAAATCTAGAGGAGGCCTAAACAAAACTCTTCTAAGGTGCAAGATTTGGAGACAACAGTCCTAACATGCTCAGTGGGACCAAGTTTTATTTCTAATTCAAGGTGAATGCTAGTCTTGGCAGGCCTAAAGTAGTAGAAATACCCCTAACCCAACATTTAGTGACTCTAAAAGGGTGTGAATCCCTGGTTCTAGACCAAGTTTTATACATTATCCTACATGGTCCTTACAAGGTCCTCAAGATTTTCTAACTAAGCCCCTTTAGCTAAAGCTCTTCCTAAAGAACAACACCTTGAACCACTCCTAGCCCTATTAAATCCTTGGCAAGGAGGTTTTGGGGAAGAAGAGGAAGAGGTTGAAGAAGTTCAAGGAGAGGAAGAAGTTTAAGAAGAGGAAGAAATAAAGGATCCAAGGGAAAGAAGAGAAATGAGGTAAAGAGGAGAGATGGATAGACATCAACCTTTCCCTACTTTTAATACCCAAAACCCAATAGAGCTTCCTACATATGACCCCATCTCTATGAATTCTACCAAAAAGTTTCTTAGTTTCAATGGGGAGGGTCTTATTACCCCATCTGAACATATTAGAGACATCTCTAATTTTTGCAATTTCCATAATGTTAGTAAGGCCAACATAGCCATTAGGATTCTTGCTATGTCTTTAAAAGGCAAAGCACTTGACTAGTATAGAATGTTGGAAGGGGTATATATTACAAGTTGTGATGGATTTGGAGACCTATTAGTGACGAGATTTGAAAATAAGAGTGATCATACTTCCCTAATACATTAGTTGAATGTAATAAGAAGAGGTCCAAATGAATCCTTGGGAGATTTCAAAGAACATGGTATATGCTTCCACTAATCATGAGACCCCATCCTAGATTTGTGTTCCTTGATCCCTTAGTACTAATATTTTTGTTATGTTGCAGTCAATTGGAGGATTTACTCTTCTAGGTGCATATGAGCTAGAAATTGAGGTTGAGAATAACTTAATTCAGGCTAGAAGAATTCATCCAAGACTTTCCATGCCTTTACTATCTCACAATGAAATTAAATCTCCAAGCATGTCACAAGTTCCCAATGCCAATGTGAAGCCAAGAGCATTTCCCAAGAAGGTGGATAACATTGTGGATAAGGATAAAGAAATCAGATCATTGATAGCTCAGCTCAAGAAAGCTCAATATCAAGCAAGTGTTCCTCCTAATGCATAATACTATCCTCAACAAGGATATAGAGCTCCATCCCAATAAAATTATCAAGGGAAAGGACGAAATCAACAAGGTTACAAAAGGTATCCCAATGCATATAATTCAAATTCTACTCCTCTTGTAAAGGTTGTTGTTCCAGTTCATGTAATTCTAGTGCAAGGAGAAGATCATGTGGACCAATGGGGGCAGCCTCAAGGTTAGTTTACACATGATGATGGAGGAACCAGCTATGCTTTGACTGCATAAGTGGAAGCTACTCATTACATGATATTAGAAGAAGCATGTCCCAGCCAAAGGGATAGTCATGGAGAAGGAAACAACCCAAGTGTGGGAATGATGAATTTTCAAGTAAAAGATGATTTTGTATTGACTCAAGGCATGTCAATTGCAGCCAATATAAAGTCCAAGAAGAGAAAATTGGGAGAAGGCTAGGATCCATGAATAGCTCCAAGTGATGCCTCTCTAAGGCCACAAAGTGTCAATCAAAGTGCTACACCTTCTACAAGCCATGTTCCTCAACAAATTCAGAATGTAAATGAAACTGCTAAGATTATAACACAATAGGATACAAATCCTTCTTTACCATCTACAATTAAAGATAAAGTGAATGCTCCATCTCTAAATATTGTGGACTCATTGAAGAGCACTAAGATAAGCATATCCCTTTAGGAGGTTCTACATATGCCTGGTCAAAAGGAGCTTTTGCAAGAGCAATTAACAAGCATGCATGTGGCTCCTCAATCTTCAAAGCATCATAGTGCTGCTCTCACAAATTCTCCAAATCATCTTTTGGATCCTTCTACTAAAGCTAAAAATCCTCCACCCTTCTACCTCACACTCATTATGAGAGATAAGTTGGTCCACAATTATATTATATATAGTGAAGTAAGCATTACTGTTATGCCTAAAGTAGTGGCTAATAAGTTGGGTTTGAACTATGAGCCACATAGTAAAGGCATGTTACATCTAGATGGAACTCCAACCAAGATGGTAGGATTGGTCAAAGGTCTAAAAGTGTTTTTACATGGGTACCCAAGCTTCCCTATCATGTAAGATATTGTGGTGATGGACCTTCAAGTACACTTTGCTATATGCTTGTCAAGGGACTTTACAACCAAGATAGGAGGATAAATTTATGATGATTAGTCCTTTATATATTTAAATACAAGGTATGGAACCAAGGTAACCATAAGGACTCAGCGCTTATCAAGGTTCCTCATTGAGCCATATTTGGAGATAATGTTAAATCAGAATTGTCTAATTAGCAAGGGGGAAGAAATAGTCATGGATGATGAAAAATTTTCTCCCCTTAAAAGTATTTTTGACCTCTATCTTAACAAGTACAACACTAAAACACATGGCCTTGATCCTTACACTTTCATTGAGGAGACTGATTTAGGAGTTTACTACATGCATGAAGAGAACATTCCAATTCCTTTACTCACCAATGAAGATCATGAACTTGATGGCATGTGGAAAATGTTCTTTGATGGTTCAAGGAGAAAATTAGGTGTAGGAGATGGCATCATGTTGGTTTCTCCATCAAATAATCATTACTAATATTTTTATAGGTTTCACTTCAGCTACACTTGTAATGTGGCAGAATATGAAGACCTAATTCATGGTCTCGAATGGGCAAAGAAGATAGGAATCAAGCTTTTGAAAGTCTATGGAGATAGTGAGTTGGTCATTCATAAAGTAAGAAGTCAAGCTACAGAAAATAACCCTTTGGTTAAGTCCTAAAAGCATAGGTTATGGGATCTACTTGAATATTTTGATGTCTTCAACATTCAGCCCATACCAAGAGACTTGAACAAGTATGCTGATAGATTGGCTGCAATAGGACCACATTTTGACTCAGTTGCTGATGTAGCAAAAGAGAAGGATCAATCTCATATCAAGACCATTGTAAGACCTTCCATTTTGGATAATGAAGTGTCATGGTAAGTGTTTCAAAGTGATGAACACATTGCACACTTCTTGCAAAATAAGGCAGGCTTCTCCTCAAGAAATCAAAAGAGGTTACATGATCATTATGAAGAGAAAATTATACAGATAAAAACAAATAAAATATCCAAGGGGATGATTACCTTGGAGAGTGTCTTCAATGAGGATGATCAAAATAAGAATCAAAGAATGATCATGTCAACAAAAGAAGAGAAATATGAGAGAGTTATAATTTTCAAAGATAAACTTTTGAAGATTGGCAAGGTTTATTCTCAGCTAGAAAGGCAAGCTTTTATTTCATTATGTAAAGAGTTCATGACATTTTTGCTTAGGAGTAAAATGACTTGAAAGGATTTGATTCAAGTCTAGCTCATCACACCATTGAGTTAGAGCATGGACCTAAACCGGTAAGACACAAAAAAAGGCCTATTGATTGAGTCTAGGATTATCTTTCCTATCAAGCACTCAACTTGGGTAGCCAACCTTGTGCTAGTTTGAAAGAAGAATGGAGAAATCAAACTTTGTGTGGATTTTTATGATCTAAATAAAGTGTCTCTCAAGGATCATTATCCACTCCCTTCCATGGAACAAATTCTGTAAGTTGTTTTAGGTTCTCAACATTTCTCACTTCTTGATGGTTATTCGTGTTATAATCAAATATTGATAAATGAAGAGGATAAATTCAAGATAGCTTTCATCACCAAGTGGGGGACCTTTGCTTACAAGAATATGCCATTTGGTTTATCCAATGTTGGAGTTAAATTTCAAAGGGAAATGGACATGGATTTCAAAGGTTTGATCAATAAGTTTTTGCTTGTTTACCTTGATCGTATAACCATTTTTTCAAAGGATGTTGTTCATCATATGGGACAGCTAAGGCAAGTGTTCAAGAAGTGTAGGGAGTATGACATATCCCTCAATCCAAAGAATTGCATCTTTGCTGTCCACAAATGTAAGCTTTTGGGTCATGTTGTTTCAAAATAAGGCTTATCTATTGACCCTAAAAGGATTGAATCTATTATAGGCTTGTCCTTGCCTCAACACAAGAAGGGGATGAAAAGCTTCTTGGGGAAAATAAAATTTGTAAGGAGGTTTATCAAAAAATTTGTAACTATGGTAAAGCCTATCATATCCATGCTAAAAAAGAACCAAGTTTTTACTTGGAAAAAGGAATGTAAGAGTAGCTTTAAGGTAATCAAAAAATAAATTGCAACATCTCCCACTTTCTTAAATCTGAATTTTGCTAAAGATTTCATACTTTATACTTTTTCTAACCTTGACACAATCTCAGCTTATCTTATGTAAAAGAATGATGAATATGTTGAGCAGCCAATTGCTTTCTTCAACCAAGGCTTAGAGGACTACGAAATGAGATATTATTTTGTTGAGAAGAAAGCTTTAACCATCATTAGAGGATTGAAAAAATTCAGGCATATAGTTTCCAACAACAAGATCCATGTCATGGTTTCCCATCCTAACACTAAGGAGTTTCTCCTAAGCAAAGATCTCAATGAAAAGAGAGTTGGGTGGATCATGAAAGTGATGGAATATGACATTAATGTCAAGGTAACCAGATTGATAAGAGGGAGAGGTTTGTGTGAGCACTTAGCATCTAACTTTCAAGAGCCAAAAGAGCAAGCCTTGGTAAATCAAGTTCAAGACTAGCCAGTTGATCAAATACAAAATTAAAGTTGGACACAAGACATCATTGGTTTCCTTCAAAATGGTGAGTGTCCAAATGGCTTGAACAAATCTCAAAAGAGGTGTTTTAGGCTACAAACTATCCTTTATTGTCTTTTGGATGGTGTTCTCTTTAAAATGGATGTGAAAAATGTGTTGCTAAGATGCATTAATAATGACCAATTTGATATGCTATTGGAAAAGTTCTATAATGGTGCATATGGTGGTCACTTCTCTCCTAGAACAATAGCTATAAAGATAATGAGAGCTGGTTATTATTGGCCTAGTCTTTTTAAAGACTATTATCATTGGGCTAAGGTTTGTCCTCAATGTTCTTTCTTTGTTGGCAAACAAAAAATTGCAGCTCTTTCATTGAATCCTATTCAAGTGGACCAACCCTTTATGCAATGGGGCCTTGACTTCATTGGCATGATCAACCCTCCATCAAGTACTGGACACAAATGGATATTGACTACTACAAACTACTTCACAAGGTGGGTAGAAGCTATTGCATTAAAGGAGACAAATGAAAATGCTATCTTAGAATTCTATGACAATATTGTAACAAGGTTTGGGATTCCTCATGTCATCATCTCAGTTAATACACTTGCCTTCATAAGTGCTAAAATTTTTGATTGGGCAACAAAGAGTGGAGTTCATTTGAGTACCTCATCCAACTACTACCCTCAAAGTAATGGATTGGTTGAGTCTACCAATAAGAACCTCATCAAGATCATCAAGAGGATATTGGAAACCAATCAAAGAGAATGACATAACAAGCTAAAGATAGCCTTATAGGTATAAAAATCACTCCCAAGAAGTCAATTGGTAATTCTTTCTTTGTACTTGTCTATGGGAGAGAAGCTAGGCTATCCATATCATAAGAGTTCCCTACCTTGGAACTTACACAATAGCTGTAATTAATTGAAAACACTCCCATGGAGGTTAGATTGATAGAATTAATGAAACTATAGGAGGCAAGAGATGATGCACATAAATATTTGGAACACCATCAAGTTATCATGAATAAATCCTTTGACAAAAGGACAAGGGCAAGAGTGTTCAAAGAAGGTGACTTAGTCTTGAAATGGGATGAGGACAAAGCAAAACTAGACAGACATACCAAGTTTGACACTTTGTGGAGTGGTCCTTACATCATCAACAAGTGCAAGCAAAGAAACTCCTTTTGGCTTTCTAAGATGGATGGAGAAGAGCTACCTATTCCAGTGAATGGAATCCATTTGAAGTCTTGCTTCTAGACCTTGTTGGTCATGTCTTGTAAATACTTTGTTTTGTGTGTTTCCCTTGTTGCTTTGGTTTTTTTCCCTAAGTGCCTTGTAGCACAAGTGTTTTCCCTTCCTTTCTTTTGCTTTGTTGTGTTTTCCCTATATGTTCCCTTAACCATGGCTTGTTCTTTTAACTCTTGTTGCCTTGCATCACTCCATGCCCAATGGAAGGATTTAGATAACTGGTCTAATGACATAGTACACATGTCTCCCCTATAAATCACCAAGATATTGACCAATTTTACCCCCACTTTTTGGTTTTGTCCTTGGTTATTTTGGATTCTTTATGTTAGGCTTCCCATGTTTTGCCTCATCCCCTTTGTTCTTTTTTTCTATTTTGCCTTTGTTCTTTTCCCCTCAGGTCATTTCTTTCCCTTCAGGCTTGGATTTCCCTTTGTTTTTTCCTTTCCCCTCTTTCTTCCCTTAGGGCTAGTTTGTCTTTTCCCTTAGAATTTGTTTTCCTTGGACTTTTCCTTGGAACTTAGGTTTGAAGGATGTCCTTTATATTTGTCTTTCCTAGGTTTTTCTTTGCCTTATGTTTTTCCTGAAGTGCCCTTTAAAATTTTCTAAAGGCACTTTTCCTTTCCTTGTTTTCCCCCCAAGTGTCCCTTTAAAATTTTTTCTGAAGGGCACTTTTTGTCTAAGTGACCCTTTAGAAATTTTTGAAGGGCACTTCACCTTGTTTCCTCCTCCAAGTGACCCTTCATATATTTTTTGAAGGTAAATTTTTGTCCAAGTGACCCTTCAAAAAAAAATTGAAGGGCACTTTTTTCCCAAGTGTCCCTTTGGCTTTTTTCGAAGGGCACTTTTGCCTTGGTCTTTTCCAGAATGCCCCTTTGGAATTTTTCTGAAGGGACATTTTTGTTCAAGTGCCCTTTGAGAATTTTCTCGAAGGGTCACTTTTGGTCCTTTCTTCCCAAAGGTTTACCTTTGAAAAAGTTCCAAAGGGCCATTTCCTTTAGAAATTCCCTTCAAATTTTTTTGAAGGGGCCTTTTGTTCCCCCCGAGTGTCCTTCAGAACTTTTTTGAAGGACACTTTTCTCCAAGTGTCCTTCAAGAAAAGTTACCAAAGGAACCTTTGATTAACCCTTTATAAAATGCCTGAAATAAATTCTTGAAGGAATTTCTTCAGGGAACTACTTTGAGGATTTCAACCAAGCCCAATGCCAAAGAATCTGAAAGATAAAGACCCAAAGGAATCCCTAAAGGAATTACTTCAAAAAAATTGCCCAAAACATAAAACCTGACTGAATTGCCCATGACATGTCACAAAACATCAAGTTCATGCCAAAAGTCTTCAAGCAAGAAGTCAAGTCACTTGGACTTTGCAATGCAAATTGGGATTTATCAAAGGATTTACTTATAAAATTTTTATAAGGAGCCTTAAGGAACTCGAAGGAGCAAGTAAGGTGTAAAACGACTCAAAAAACCTAAAAGGGTCTTAAGCAAAGCAAAATTGGGTTTTCAAAAGAGCTTTGATTATAAAATTTTATAAGTAGAAGGAATTAAAAAACTTAAAAGAGCAAGCAACTTTGATAGTGCAAATCAGGTTTCCCAACATGCTTGACTTATAAGTTTTATAAGAAAAACCATTTAAAAAACTTGAATGGGTTTGTAGTGCAAATTGAGATTTGTGAAAAACTTCACTTATGAAGTTTCATAAGTCATGAACAATGGAAACCCCAAAGTAATAAAGTTAAAGCAATCCTAGAGCTCTAATAGATCTGCAAGTATAAGTCAAAATTTCAAGGTTACTTAGCTTAACAAGCTTGGCCCAATGACATGGTTCATGATGAATGATCAAGAAAATTAGAAGCTGCCACATGAATTTCAAGAGATAGATGGAGATAGATGGAGGATGATCCATAGGTATCTATGCCAAGTAACTAAATGACTCATAACCAATAACCATGATCTGAGTCATTCCTTGAGGACCAATCAAAAGGGGAGGACAAAGCCAAAATGAATGAAAATGAATTTTTCATGCCATTGTACAAATTGACAAGCTAAGGAGGAGTATTTGGGTGTTGAAAGAGATTTCTAACAGGTGGTTCCATTGATAATGACCATTTTGGCACCTTCCCTAAGTATCTCATTTCTGTTGGCAGCCATTGGGAAGCATCTTCAGGGGGCAAGCAAAGGGCATTAAAGAGAGTGACATGGATCAAATAGAATGCCAAAATAAGCATATTTGGTAGGGTTTATTGCAGCCAAGGATGGTGACCTCCAATAGAATCGATTTACTTCCTTTGGTGCCAAAGGCCTCCCTCTTCTCTCTCTCTTTGCTATATATAAGACCCTTGGGCTATTATTAAATCATCCAAAGATAGTATGGTGAATCCCTACTATTTTACTTTGCCATTTTCTTGCCTTTGAGCAAAAAAACATTAGTCTATCCCCTTTGTAAGTTTTGGATATTGCTTGGGTATGCAAGATATAAAGTGACAACAAGTGATGTTTTATCCTTCCATCCTTTGTCCTTCATGATTTTGAGTAAAGATTCAATCCAATAGGTCATGTAGAGTGCATTTTATTTGTATGAGACCTTGCATGTGTAACCCTTTTCTAGAATATATAGGTTATTTTAGTCATTTACCTTGTTTAATCTCATTCAACTTTGTCTCTACATTGAAATACTTATGTTGGAATCTTTTATATCTTGATGTATAGACTATATTACATTGTATTATGCATAATGATAGGGCATATATGTGGACACTAATTCTTTTCAGAATAGGCTTTTCATTTATGTAAACTTATGACTCTTTTCATTCATACAAGTTGGTTTAATAGTTTTATTACACAAAAAAGCTAATACAGGGAGCTAGTCCTTTCAACCTAGAGGTTCATTTCCACTTATAGGCACATCCACAGGCTTGGAAATGTCCCAACATTGCCCAAATTTGGAGGAGGCCTGAACAACCCTCTTCTGGGGTGCAAGATTTGGAGACAACATATACTCCCATACTAATTCTCCACTTTGCTATCAAATATTTTTAAGATCATGAATGGTCTATCTTGAGAACTTATTCATCTTGAATTAATTATTCCTAACCCTATTGAAGAATTAGGGATGTAACATCCCTTTTATAAATGAATTCCATAGCTCAACTTGTTTAGGCTCCGATGAGCTCGTATTTTTTTAGATTCTCAGTGGTCACTCCCTTAACTTGCCATTTCATGTCACATGTTAACAAATACTACTCAGGTTTAGAAGAAATATCATATGGTGTCAAATCAATAAACATTCATGCATTCAAATCCATATTTAGTGCACTTGTAACTACTACTCTTATCTTATGCATACTAGTCTTTATTGGTGTCTTAAAAATTATTTTGAAATAGAACCCAACCTCTTCTAACTTCTTCTTGTCTATTATTTTATTAGTTTTTATGCTAAGTTTACCAAATTTATTTATATATTATTCAAACTAATTTCCTCTTGTCCCAACCTTTGCATTTTTATTTCTCTTTTTTGAAGATGAAATGGGCTTGGGGGATGCATACTCTTGAAATGAATGATCTATGTTTTTGACTTCTTGCATATGTAGCCTTCAACCTATAATAACCTTATAATTTTATATAAATTCTTCTAGAGAATATTTTTTCCCTAGTCCAAATAATGTCTTTCCTTTTAATTATGATCTACCATTATCCTCTAACTGCTCTACTACTAATCTACTTTCCTCTTTATCCTCACTCTATTCCATATCCTCTTTATCCCAATCTTTATCTTCTTATTTCTCAAGCCCTTCCATTCCTTGCTCTGTATAATATCCAAATTATCCATTTTATATTACTTATATAGCCTCTCTCTAGGCTTCCATATCTTCTACATTCTCTATTTTACTCTTGCTCCTATTATTAGTTACATTTCAATTATCTTGTTTATTCCACCTTTGTTGTCACAATTCTCTTTCCAATCTTAAAAATTTTATTCTCACTTTATTTCTCTACAACCTCTATATTCTAGGCTTAGGTTCAAGTTACTCTAATCATATATTTATCATTCACTCCTACATTACATGGACTGCTATAACACCTAAAATGACTACTCCATGTTGGTAGGGTAGGCACCATTGATTTTTAAATAACCAACATCTTGATAAGAGTAGGTAGTCCCTAAATAAACTTCTTTGGATGCCTCTCACAAATAGGGCCTATGTAGCTTCAAAATCCAAATATACTTGTAAATCATATTTAAAGATATATCCATCGATTGTAGTTTTTGTCTAGTGTTCTATTACACAAGTCTATTCAATGTCTAATATTCATAAGTTTCCTAGTCTTTCTTCTATCCAAACTAGAAAATTTTATCCTCCTCAACTATAAATAATAGTATTATAATCTTTATAACCATGTAACTAATAGTCTAGGTAGTTCACACTAGAAAATCTCATATATTTTAATGTAAATGTGCTCATGAATAAATTCTTGTGCAAAACTCCTTATTCTTCTTACTTCATCCTCTGCAAAATTATGAATTTATTCATCGAACCATCTCTCCAAATATATTTGTTCTAGTAGCCATTGTAACATATTTAATACTCCATGCTCACCTCACCATTTTTAGTAGAGGTTATTAGAAAACCCATCAAAACATGCTAATATAGGGATAACTATGCAAAGTGTGAACAAAATTATAAAATAGACATGAATGCAGACTATACTAAGCTAGTCTATATAATTATGGTTGATTTATGCAAAAGAATATAGTCTTAATATTTCTAGAACCTATATAAATGTTATACATGATTAAACAAATTTAGAGAAATAGAGCAATCTACTGTGCATAAAACAATGATAAAATACTTTTTGAGAAAACCATTTTAGAACTTTATATTAATTCTATCACATCAAAACTCTATTATAATACAATTGAGCACTATATATAACTTTTAAAAGACATTGTTGATTCATATTCTAGACTTTCACTACAAATAAAGAAAGACTCTCACCTTTTGAAGACTCTTGACATGATTCCAAGTGCCAGATACATACAAAAAGAGATACAAAAGAAAAAATAGTGTGAGTGACACACGTGTCTATTGAATATAGTCTATGATTTTTTAGCCCTATTTACTACCAATATACTAAGAGGCATAGTGTGGAATGAGAATGTGATCATTCTACACATGATAGAAAAAAAATACATGCCTATTTGGTGTAGAATGGGCACATGCCCATTATAAATGAGATAATAATATTTCCTTCTAAATATTTATACTATTTTTATCTTATGTAGAATGGGTATATTTAAATTCTACACAAGATAATTATATTGGATTATTGCTAAGAGACATATATTCTTAATATATTATTTCTTTTCTTGTTCAGAATGGTCATGTGACCATTCTACATAAGATAGGAAAAGAATACATGCATATCTTGGGTAGAATGGACACATTCCCATTCTCCACAAGATAATAATTTTTCAGTTTGAGTATTGATAATATTATTATCTTGTGTAGAATGGGCACATTCCCATTCTACACAAGATAATAATATTGGATTATTTCTAAGAGGAATATATTATTTATTATCTTGTGTATAATGCCCATTTTACACAAGATAATAATATTGGATTATTTAAAAGAGGAATGTATTATTAATATCTTATTTATTATCTTGTGTATAATGGAAACATGCACATTTTATACTTGATAGGAAAAGAATACATGCCTATCTTGTGTAGAAACCCATCTCATTAGGCAGTTAGGTGAATTTTTTGATGCTCACACCTCTCTCTCAACTATAAATAGAGTGGGTCCCACATCATCCATTATCTACATGACCATATATTAATCTAATCTATATATATGGTGGGGGGTAGGGGATAATGACTTCATGAATAGATGGATGATCCTAGATAGATAAGATATACAGGGGTGGGGGCTGCCCCCCATAGTATATAGTTTATTTGGCCCAATATAATTTTAGTATATAGTTTCATTGACACAATATATATTCTATATGTATATAGTGGCACCCCATAGATAGATTTTGATATATATTTATATTGAGTGCAGATATGGGTCACCTAGATATAGGGTGCCTAGATAGAGACTAGATGTTTATGAGCAAGTAAAATTCTATATCATTTAAGAGCCCTACATTATATATATATATATATATATATATAACATAAGATAGGTTGTGCCCATATATATATATATATATATATATATATATATATATATGGGCACAACCTATCTTATGTAGAATGGGCACATGCCTAGTATACACAAGATAATAATATTGCCCTTTGAGTATTGATATTATTATTATTATCTAGTGTATAATGGGAACATGCTCATTTTACATAATATATGAATATTGGCTTGTTGCTAAGGGGCATATATTATTAATATCTTGTTTCTTTCATTTGAATCATGAGCATGTAACCATTTTACATAAGATAGGAAATATAAATATATTGTGTAGAATGTGCACATGCCCATTATACATAATATAATAACATTTCCCTCTAATAATTGAATATAATATAGGTCTATCTTATGAGAATGGGCACATAATATCTTATTTTATCTTGTGTAGAATGGGAATGTTCCCATTTTATAAAATATATAAAAATAATAGAGGATTTTCTTGTATAGAATGAACAAATTCCCATTCTACACAAGATAAGAATATAATCCTATATTGTTTAGAATGAGAACATGCCCTTTCTACACAAGATAAGAAGTTATGTAAGAAGCCAATTCTACACAAGATAAGAATATAGGATTCACAACAAGAAGCTAATTTTCTTATTTTATGTAGAATTTGTTTCTTACTTATT
Organism: Torreya grandis; assembly: GCA_037957365.1. Classification (NCBI taxonomy): domain Eukaryota; kingdom Viridiplantae; phylum Streptophyta; class Pinopsida; order Cupressales; family Taxaceae; genus Torreya; species Torreya grandis. Next base: position 2,767,112 of record JARHVA010002019.1, read on the forward strand.
TTCTTGTCTCTTTTAGAATGCACTTCTTTCATATATTATTATCTTACGTAGAATAGGCATATGCCCATTATACACAAGATATGCCTATATTATTTTCCTATCTTGTGTAGAATTAACATGTGCCAATTATATACAAGATAATAAAAGAGTATAGGACTATCTTGTGTAGAATGGGAACATACCCAATCTACACAACATAAAAATATTATCCTTGTATCAAGAACCTTATATTTTATCTTATTTAGAATGGGTAGTGGGCATGTGAAAATTCTACACAAGATACACTTATACTATTATTTGGGAGTTTGTTAGCCACAATCAAGGCAAACATATTTAATTATGTCATTCTAGCTTGCACACATATGGTATTTTTTTAAGAATGAGAAAGACTTGACTATTGATGGTTAGCTTAACCATTGGCAAACAAGCTGACCATTAGTGGTCGAGGGTTTAGGGGGAAATTGGTCAAGGTGATTTAAAAAGAGTTGGGTAATTATTAAGTTAGTGAATTAGTGAGTTTAGTTAGATTAGTAGCTAACTAGACCCAAGGTTTGATGGGTTGTTTAGTGGGTCAAGAAGGGTTAGGTGGTCCCTAAAGTATCTTGAGGTTTTTTGACATATAGAACCATCATGTGTAGTTTTTTAGTGTCTACATTTATTCCCTTTCTATTATGTAGTTTTCAATCAACAAGTTACAAAACAAAAATGGATTTTTGGTTAAAGTTTTGGTTTACCTAAGTATGGGAGGAGGTGTTCCCCCTCAAATTGGGAGTCAATGAGGTGAAACCAAAATCAAGTCAAGGTTTGACAAGTAGTGTATGGTGAGTCATGAGGCCAGTGATAAAAGGGTGTTTGGTCATTTGAAACACAACTATGTGCATAAAATACACCTAAGTGCGATAGCTGAGATCATGCAAAGACTAAGGTTGCCATAACTGGTAAAAATAAGGTCAGTTTTAGAAGGACTAGTGATGGGGTAACTAGGCCATAACATTAAGCATAGCTGATTAGGTCATCCCTATCAAGTCTCCTAGATAGGGTCAACATTTTTGCAGGTATCCAAGGTAGGAAGTGTTCTTTTGAAAAACATAAATGGTCTGGTGTGCACTCTATGGTGAAAATTCAAATGTTTAACATGGCAAGGTTTGTCGGTGCATCTAAAAAATGCCAAGGTAAGGTTGTCATACAAAATGCAATAGTTCAAGCCAAAAAATGGCCAACATCGAGGTAGACATGATTGGGTGGTTGGTTAGTCAAACAATTTATTCTTTGAAGGTTAGTTTTTGTTTGGGGGAGAATGTAATCTCCAAAAAATTGGTACTTATGTGTGGGTGCCTACAAATTTAAAATGTGAGTTTCTTGACTGTCTACAGTTAAGGGTCCCAAGATCGATCGTCGATGATCACCCTGACCATCAATGGTCAAGGGTAAACCCTAAAAGGTTAGATGATAAAAAGTGAAAAACAAAAATTATTTTCACTTTTAGCTTGTTGACTATCATGCTTTGCATGTGTTATGGCGATTTGGTAATTTGGCATTTTATGTGAGAGGGTTGATTGAGAATTTTGTTGACATAGTAATTATTGATTGGTTTGAGGCATGTTTTGAGGTGATATATTGGGATCAAGGATGTAGGGTGGATGAATATGTGGTCAAGTAATGAGACATGGGCTTCATCCTTGACAATGGTCAATGAATGAGGTAGGTGGTGTTTTAAATTGATAGATTAGTGGATTTGGTTGTTTTGAAGTTGAATTTGGGTAGTTTATGGTTATTTTGGTAGGGTTTTGGGGGGTTTGACCTAGATTCAGGTTTTATTTATGATTTGAAAAATTAACTAATAAAATTCAAAATTGAAAGAGTATTGGGGTTGAGGGTAGGGTATAGGATAAAATTAGGCAATTTATTTATTGAATTTTGTTATTTTGTTGGGTTTTAGAAATGTAGGGTTAAGTGTCATTGGCCATCACACATAATGATCATCTATGGTTTGACCCAATCATTGATAATCAGACTTGAATATCAATGATCGACTACTGAAGTAAAAAGGTCACTTGACCGTAAGTGGCTATAGTGACCATCATTAGTTAAGTGATTGGGGAAGGTGTGAGTTTAATAAAAAGATATAGGAAAAATGTGTTTTAAAATGTTGTAGTAGTTAAAATTCCAAGTGTAGGCTAGGATAGGATGTGTTGAAATGGTTCTAGGTTAGAATAGGTGTTTTTTGAAAAAAGAGTTAGGTGTTAGTTTGATAGGTTGAGGTAGGTGTTAAAATGTTTATACAATAGGGTCACTTTCAAGTGCTAGAGGAATGCTGTATAAGTAATGGTTATGAGTTAGAATTAGAATAGGTTGATTTAGGTGGGTTTAGGTTAATAAAGAGGTGGATTTGGGTAGAATGAATGAAGTAAATGGAAATGAGCAATGGTAATGAAAAATTGTGTGTGCTAACTTTGATTTTTACAGTCATGAGATCAAATCTAGATGAGGGATTAGGTTCATAGGATCTTTAAAGAGATCCATGGAGGGATAATTGATGATGATTGGACACATATGGAGGAAGTCATCCTCAGAGCTATGAAACACTATCAATACATGCCATGAGATGTGATGATGATCATGGCCCTCATCGAGAGTTGGGATCTGGCCATGAACACCTTCCTCTTACCAATAAGAGAGATGACCATCCTAATAGAGGGTGTTTATAGGATAACATGATTGCACATTTAGGGGGATCTGATATGACATATTGAGAATGAAGAGAGGGATGAGAATATGGAGCTTCTATATGGTGAGGATCAAGCCCTTACCAAGTGGCATGCCTATGGTTTTAGTTATGAGCCATTGTACTAGAGGGCTCTAGATAAGAGGCATTTGATGACTATGATGTTGATGGTAGTGTTTTTTTTGCATTACTAGATTTGAATAGTGGGTGGTTTCCTTATCTACTGCTAGGAGTGTTGGTGGAGATGTTGCTTGGTAGGATAGTGTTTAGGTGGGAACGAATTTTGTTAGTCTAAATATATAAGGAGTTGTGGGGATTCTGAGCTCATTGATGATATGGTATTAGTATGGGTTTTGTGCTCCATTATTGGGCCTATGAGCATATTAGGGTTTTGAGTTTGTTAGGGCTATGCTTAGATGGATTTTAGAGTGGGCTTCATGCAATGGAAGGGTAACTATGCCCTCACAGGAGCTAAAGGAGTTGTAAGGGATATTGACTAGTTTAGGGCTACACTAGATGGCTTGGTTATGGGTGATGTTGTTTTGAGGCCATATGTCAGCTTTCTAAGGTGGGCCCTCTATAGCTATCATACATTGTCATTTTAGAGCTAAAGATGGATTTATGGGAGGAGAGAGGGTGACACTGATCTCATCTCATTTGATAGAGTTAAGAGGTAGTTTGACTAGGTGCAGGGGATTCCAAGTCTATTATTGAGGTACAAGAGGGAGGATGCCAAGTTTTTGCTTCTTGACCCATAGCCAAAGAAGGTGGTCCTAGATCATGAAGAGATACCCATGAGAATAGGGGTGCATGATGTCATTTTTGTCAATAACTATGTGGCATGGTATCAAACCCTATATGCAATGGTTGATTTTGGGTGGGATGATGGGGGTTGGTAGGCCATGGATGTGGATCCAAATGGTGGAGGTCCATAGGGTGGTAGCCCTAATGGATAGGTAAGAGTATCACTAGCTATTGTATATGCATAAATTACTATGTGACAAAGATAGGTGGCCACATTGCAAGGCCAAGGCCAAATTATGATATTACAAGGTCAAGTTACCACCGTGATAGGTGAGAGGGATTAGGCTAGGACCTCACTAGGCTTGGTGACCCAAGAGAGGGACACCTTGAGATAGAGGGGAAGAATAGTTTAGGACCACTAGGTACAATCCCTATAGTGAAATACTTGTCTATAGTGGAGGAGTTGAGGTATCATGAGGCCATAATTATGGCACAATGTCTTGAGTAGCCCTGATGGGGTGAGTACAAAGCCAATTTAGCAGGTGGGGTAGTTATGGTGACTCCAGGTTAGTGGGCCACTTCGATAGGTGGAAAGGTAGGAATCTCAAGAAGACCAACACTAGATGGTAATGGTAGTGCAAGTAGGGCCAGTGGTAGTGCATGATGTGATATGATAGGATGTATAGATATAGATGTACACGATTTTGATATAAGACTGTGTGCTGATGTAGTGAGATGTACATGCTTTAAGAGAGAGATATACACATTATTACATGTATTATTTATTTTGATGACATGATGTATATGATGTTTATGATGCTCATGATGATGATATATATATATATATATATATATATATATATATATATATGTAGTTTATATATAGATGTTCCATGATTAATGGTGTACATGTTTTGATGTTTTATGATTATACGTGATTATGATATTGATGATGATGTATAGTTTGATTATGGTTATTGATGGTTTGATTATGGTTATGATGTGGTTTATGATATGATGTTTATGAAAGCACATAAAGTGGGTTATATATTAAACTAGATGTGGGAAAAGAGATAAGAATCATGAGACATATGTCTATATGAACCAATGATGAGAGGATAAGAAAAAAAAGCATGATGCTATGTCATCAGTAAGGACAAAACAAAAACCAAAGTTAGATTGGTGTAGGGAACATAATCCTTTCAAATTATTTGTATTAGCATGCTTTGGTTAATAAAAAGGTGCCTTGATCACATTATGTCAACTAAGCTCATAATCCCTTGATTTTTAAATGGTATAAAGGGGAGGTAGGTAGTAGGTAAAGGGTAAATGGGTGATAGGTAAGGTATCCCTATGTGGGTTAGTTTTCCCCTTCTATAGGTGACCTTAAGAACCATATTAGACAAGTTCATGTCTTCATGAAAGGTTTAGACTGATCGATGTGGGAAGTCTACTAATGCTAGTTATGAAAGCTGATTGTAGATTTCTAAGAATAACTTGTTTAGATTTTGATATAGGATCTTTTGTTATTTCTTTTGTTTTGATAAGTTTGTGAAGCTGATTGATGCGAGAAGCTTTAAATGATTGATTTTGAAAAATTTGACTTAGCTATCCTTTAAGGGAGTAGTCTAAGTTTGGATTTTCTCATGTTTGATAGTTGTCCTTCAAGGGAGTAGTCTATCTTTTAATAAATTTAGTTTGGGTAGTTGTCCTTCAAGGGAGTAGTCTATAATGCTAGGGACATGTGACCCAAGTGATATTTTGGTATCCCAAATTATTTTGATGCTAGGATTAGACATGGATAAGTCTATATAGGCTTAGAGGTTTACCTTTATGAGTATAAAACTTTAACACAAAAAGTTAATGATAGGTGAAAGGGGTGGTTTTGAGAGACAATGATCATGGAATTCCATTTGATTAGAGATGAAAAGTATCCATGATAACCATGTTATGGGTAAATCCATGGTAGCCATATTTAGGATTAGGATATAATTATGATGGTTAATCACATGGTTCTATGTTGTAATCGGTTGTCTTTAACGGGATAGGGATAGGTAAGTGAAGGTAAAAATCTCATAAATCAAGGGATGAGATTAAGTTATACAAGAAGGTGTGTTTTATCTCTGTTTAACAAAAGAAAGGATGTAGATGCGAAGCATTGAGAAGCTCAGGTTCTTGTTTTCCTTTGAGAGAAAAAATGGTAAGCTCCAGATCCATACTTATGGGTTATGATATAGGGCCCAATTCAATTGAAATAAAACTTGCCTCTTTCACTTTTATCCATGTTAGTTTTTCTTGATAATGAGGTCTCTAATATTTAATTCTTGTTCTTTCAGGTGCTTGTTATAGGCATGCTTGATTCACTCTTGGTAGACACGAAGATGGTTAAACACTACTAGGTGATGCTCATCAAGTAGGTCAAGTTGTGTTGGATGTTCTTGATAACAATCTCTCTCATAAATGATGTCTTATAAGATATGAAACGAGAATGAATTTGGCCTTTGAGAGGTAAGACTACCTCTGCTTTGAAGACTAGAAAGAAAGGAGTAGCACCTGTAGAGGTTTGAATTCTAGTTTGATAGGCCCATAAATCAAAAGGAATATGTAAGTGCCAATCCTAACCTAAAGCACTGGCTACTTTATTTAACATCTTGTTGAGGTTTTTGTTAGAGGATTTCACCTATCCATTTTCTTGTGGACAGTAAGGTGAGAAAAAGCTTAACTTGATTCCAAATGTGTCAAAAAGACCTTAGACTTGTTTGTTTGTGAAAGTTTTGCCATTATCGATAATGATCTTATGGGGGTCACCAAAATGATAGATGATATGATGATTAATGAAGTTGAATATCTTGTTAGCTTTAGTTAAGATAAGAGGAATGGATTTTACCCATTTGGTGAAATACTTGGTGGTGGTGATGATGGATTGGTGTCATTGTGAAGAATGAGGATTGATTTCACCAATGAGATCGAGTCATTATGAGAAGGGCCAATAGTCTTTGGATACTTCCATGGGCTAGTGCATGGTGTAAAGTAACATGCTATTGACATTTAAGACACTTATTTACATAATTTCAATAGTCTTGGTTGAGGGTAAGCCAATAGTAGCCAAGGTGAAGGATATGTTTAGTAACAGCTAAACCACTAAAGTGTCCCCCACAGATTTCATCATGCATTTCCTTGATAACATGGGAAGTTTCATGACTATGTAGACAATGTAAAAGGAGGCCATAAAATCCATGCTTGTAAAGGACTCCTCCTAGTATGGTATAATGAGAGTTACTTTGAACAAAGGCTCTTTAGGCATTCCTAGAGAGGTTGGGAGGAATGATGCTAAGGTTGAGGTAGTTGAAGGTTTTCTCATACCATATCTACGATGGAGATGCTTCCATTTTAAAAATGATAAGAAGATTATAATGGATATAAGAGGGTATGATAAATTAGTGGATGGTAACAAAGAGTTTAGAATCGGTAGGTATGGATGGAATTTGGGAAGCAAGGGAAGCCATTATATTTATGAATTTGTTGGTAGATCATGGAATAGACTAGATAAGGTAAATACCAAATGATGTAAAGAGTACATATATAAGTTGTTTGTAATTTTTCAAGACATCATTACATTGGTAGGATTCATTTACCTGGTTGACCACAAGTTGGGAATCGTCAAAGATATTGATCATCTTAACTCTCAAGACTAGAGTGGTTTGGAGACCTATTACTAGGGCTTCATACTCAACCACATTATTGGTGTACTCAAAATCAAGTTTTAAGAGAAGGGTAAGAGATTCACTATTAATGGGAATGAGAATAACTATGACACCCACACCATGTTTGAATTTTGAGCCATCAAATAACATGGTCATTTGGTAGGTGGGGTCCTCCTAAGAAAGAGTCATGATAGACTCATCTAGAAATGCAAAAGGAAATTGTTGGTTGTTTGTTAAAGGAGATTTGACCAATAGGTAGGTAATGAATTGACCTTTGATCGAATTCTACTAGAGGAACTCAAGGTCAAACTCAACTAAAATTATGAGCCACTTAGACATACATTGGTTTGGATATGGTTGAGAGTGTATGTACTTGAGTGGGTTAGTGTAGTGATGATGTAAGTTTTATGATTGAGAAGGTAATGATGAATTTTGGAAGCCATAAAGACTAAGGTGAGGCAAATTTTCTTGGAATAGGTGTACTGAGTCTCATACTCTATAAGTGTTTGACTTATATAGTAGATGGTTTTCTCTTTATTTTGTTCATCATGGTGAGTGAGCATTGCCCTTAAGAAACAACTAGTTTCAGAGATATAAAGGTAGAAGGGTGGTCCTATTTAAGAGGGGTAAGAATAGGTGAAGAAATAACATACTCTTTGATTGAATAAAAGGCTAGTTGGCAATCCTTAGTCCACTTGAAATATGTATCTTTCTTGAGAAGGTGGTGAAAGGGTTGACATCTATATGATAACTAAGAGATGAAGTGATAGATGGATTGGAGCCTACCCTAAAAGATATGGAGTTATTTAAGGTGGGTTGGAGGTGGCATATCTGAAATTTCTCTGACTTTGGTAGGCTCTCTTCAATTACTCGAAGAGAGATGATAAAGCTAAGAAGGTTTCTAGATAGGACCCCAAAAATACATTTCTTGGGGTTGAGTTGGACATGGAAATGGATTAGGCATTTGAAGATAATTGTGAGAATGGCTAGATGATACTTTTGATATTCATATTTCCCAAGGAGATCTACATAGTCCTCTATGATTTTATGGATGAGATCATGGAAGATGCAAAACATTACACACTGGTAGGTTATTCCAACATTCTTCAGACTAAATGGCATGGCCCTATATTAGAAGTGATGAAAGAAGTTTTATGATGATCATTAGGGGAAATCAATGTTTGATTATATACCAAGAAACCATCCATAAGAGATAACATCTCATAAAAGCTATAAGATCATTAAGTTGGTCAATGCTAGGCAAAGAGAAGTCATCCTTTGGGCAAACATGGTTGAGGTCACGAAAGTAAATACAAAGATGAAGTCCCCTTATGGGATTGGTAATGGGAATGATGCCAGAAACCTAGTGTAGATAATTGATGGGTTAGATGAAGTTGACAAAGAAAAGACATTAAAGCTCTTCTTTGACTAGAAGGGTGATGTGAGGGTACATACTGTGAAGCTTTTACCAAACAAGCTTAGCATTAGGATGAGTGACAATATTATAGAGGGATATGGAAGGATAAATTTTGGGCATATATTGATAGGATAAAGAAAATGATATGCTTTGGTCATGAAGGAAAGAAGGGTAATCTTGTTTCTCCATGGAATCTAAAGATTGACCAATCTTTACAATGTGAGGGTTATCTTGAGTACCCAAGTTGACATTGATAGTGGATTCATTAAACATGGTTTGGCTCTCAGGAAGAAGGGATTTATGGATAGAATAATCCATCACACTAAGGTATGTGGGAATGGAATCATCATCTTGATGTTGGATGGTAGGAGAATTGTTTCTACCATTTCAAGATAATGAGAGGAAGGGTTTTACTTTGGTCATCCTTTTGATAGGTCAGGGGGCCTAAATTAACATTATTGACTAAAAAAAAGTTATGATGAATGATTTCAAAGTCCTTAGACTTTAAAGGAGATTAGGTTGGTGAGGATGGGATGTCCTCATCAATGATTGTGATGGGTTTGGGTGAATTGGTAGGTTATTCTGGTGGGATGAACCCAAGGCCAAATAGCTCACAAGCTTTCTAAGTTTGATAGAAGGTAACTCATGGGGTCTATGTTCATAACGATTGAGGCCAAATCCCTTCTAGGCACACTTGTGAAGGTATAATTTGGTAAATGATGATTTGTTAAGATAGGAGAAGTCAGAGGTAAATAGTTGGGTGGTAGAGGTAGTGGTGGAAGCAAGAAGTGGATGATCAAGTCCCCCATAGATTAAGTTAGTTTGATGGTTGGGAGTCCCAAAAGGAATGATGGTTCTAATGTTGGGGTCATAACTTATATTATGGTCAATGTTCCCATACTCTTAAGGAGTAGGGAAAGCATCCAAGGCTAAAAGATGATACCCCCCAGTGAAAGACATTGAAACATGGGTTCTAAGGGGTCCTGTATGGGGATCTAAGAAGAAGGGATAAATGATCTAGTTGAAGCTTCATTACATGTAGGGGTGGAGTTATTATTGATTGGTGTTGAGGTGGATGAGGGAGGAATAATAAATTTTTTGGGATGATATGTCATGTTACAAGATGAGAAAGGAATATGGTTAGCTTTTATGGTAATGACTTGACCCTCGCATTCAAAATTGACACATCGATGTAAGGTAGATGTGACACAACTCATGGCATGAATCTAAGGGCATCCCAATAAGACATTGTATTAGAAATTTCCTTATAAAATGTAAAATAGGTCTAGAATTATGAGAGGTCCTAAGCAGATGTGGAGTATGACTATCTCCAAGGTAGTGTCCATAGTATCATTAAAAGAGTGGAGGATCTCTACAGTTTTTGACATGATATTCTTAGGCAGTTGGAGTTGGTCATAAGCATGAGAGGAGATAATTTTAATACTAAATACTCCATAAATAATCACCCTTTTGATGTGGGTTTGATTGATGTATGCAATGATGAAGAGGGAGGATTGGGATCTTCAGAATTAATATAAAGTATTTCTAAATCCTAGAATGTGACAAAGGTAGAAAGTTAAAGGGCTCCAACAAAGGATGCAAGAGGTTGAGGGTATTTTGGTCTAACCTCTATTTATTTTAGGGCCTCTATTAATGCTTGGTGGTGATGGGGTGAGGTGTTGATTAGTTCTTAAAGTCTCATCTTCATCGATGTCTGGTGAATTTCTTTCAACACTACTCCCTGGATAGATTTAGAAGAGTTTAAGGAAGAGGCACCCAAAATGGATATTTTGGGTTTTGGTAAAGGTGAAGGTAAAGGTGAGGGTGTTTGGGTTTGGTTAGAAGGTTGAGGGGTGTAAGGGTATGTCCATGGTATTGATAATTGAGCTTTTCCCTTATCCTTTTATCAAGCCCTAGATCGAGTAACCATATGGATAGTGTGGATTAGGGGAAGTGTTGGGCTAGATGGTAGCTTTGGTTCCTCCTCACTTTCAAATGAGAGTGGAGGAGTAGGTAAATGTTGGATGGGTTCATTTTGTGGTTGGGTTGGTATTGGGCTCAAGGAAGGTTCATCTAATAATAGATCATCCTCATCCCATAAGTTATAGACAAGTACTTGGAGAACTTTGCAATTCTCTATGTCATGTCCAAGTGTCCTATGGTATGAATATATTAGATTATCATTGAACTAAGATGGTTTAGGAATTGAAGGGTCAAAGGGCTTGATAGGCGGTAGGATTAAGGAATAAGTTTATAACAACCTTTATAAAATGGTTGAATAAGATTCAAGCAAAGGTGTTGAGGGTGTTGGGTTTTTGGTTTTAGGATTGGGAGCCTTTTTAGAAGTAGGCTTCACCACAAAAGTTTTAGGTGGTGAAATGGTTTTGGTAGGTGGTTTTGGGGGATTATTTGGTTATGGTTAGTTTTGAGGTGGATGGTGAAGGTTTGGTGATAGGTGGGAAGGTAGAGGTAGATAGGTTAGTTAAGAATGATGGGGAGTTTGATGATTTGGTGGGGGTAGGTAAAGGTAGAATGAAAGGAAAAGGTTTATTTTGGGTAGTTTTGGGAGGGTTCACCCTCCTGGTAGAAGGATGAGCTCCTAGGATGGTAGAAGGATGGGGTCCTAAGATAAAAGGTAAGTATGAAGGGGGTGGTATAGATATGGTTTGAGGTGGGATTTTAGGTGGTTCCACCTTATTTGGTTTGGTTGGGGTTTTCTTTGGTGGAATAGATGGGGTTAATTCCAACTTCAAATATGGGTGAGCAAGGATAGGTGTAGGAAGTATTCTTATATTCTTGATAGGTTTGGTTAGAGAGGCATAAGGTGATTTGACAATTTTAGATGGAGGTGGGTTAGATGGTTCTCCTATGGATTTGGAGGGAGAAGTGTTTGATGAAGGTATTAAGGTGATGATAGGTTTGATGGTGGATGCAAGTGCAGTTGAAGGTTCGGGTTTGTTTTGATAGGGGAACCCAAGATGATGCCAAAATGTGGATCTATCCAAATTGGGTTGAGAAGTGAACTCTAGGCTTTGGACTAATATAGAGAAAGGTTTGTAAAAGGGTTTGATCCCTTGGTCATTGGTTTTAAAGATTAAGCCCATAAGTTGAGGTGAGGGAATGGTTTCTTCACCTTTTCCCATGATGGAAGGTTCCAAGATTTGGGAAGATGTTTCCTCCATGGAAGGAGTAGACAAGGTAATCTCTTCTTTTGGGATGGTTCCCAAAGAGAGAATGGGTGGTTCTAGGATAGGGGAGGAAGGTGTGATGGCCTCAAGTAAAGGAATGAAGATGGTTATTTCCTTTGTTTGTGTGTTCATAGGAATGGTGGGTAGTTCCACTTCTTCAATAAGTGGAGTGGGGAAAGAGGTAGTTGAATCAATGGTTATCTCTTTTGGTATTTATATCAAAGGAGAGGTGGTTAGGTCTATGGTCTCATCTAGTAAATAAAGAGGGGTGGTTGCTTCCTCTGTTTGGGTATCCAAAGGATTAGAAGGTGAGTCTACCACTTTAATGAGTGGAATAGAGGAAGAGGTAATTGAGATAATGGTATCCTCAATGATAGGTTCACTAATAGTGACATTGATTGTATGGACCTCATGAGCATGAGATGATTTTAGTTTGTTATCATCATAATTGGTAGAAGGGGCATGATTGGGGAAAGATTTATGAAAGATGTCAGGGGACTGATTCAAGGGTACATTGGGGTTATAAAATATAAGTTCTCCCTTATCAATCATGTTTTTAACAATAGTTTAAAATGTGTTACACATACTAACATCATGTCTAATGACATTGTGGAAATCACACAAATCATTCTCATTATACTAACTAGGTGTAAGGCAAGAAGCATCAAATTGTTGGGAAGATTTTATGGGAGGAATTTGTATGATGTTGGTTATGAGAAATTTATCCAAAACTAAAGCATAAGATTCCCCTATTGGAGTGTATTATTTTGGGGTAGCTTGATTTTGATTTTGGTTTTGTTGGTTGGAAGAGATAGAGTAGTTGGTTGGGTTGATAGTTGGTGGTGGAGCAATTTTAAGGACAATCGAGTTTGTGGATGCCTTTGGTTTGGTATTGGGATGGTTATATTGATTGGTGGTTTTGGATAAGGAAGGGTCATTGGATTTAAAGCTAGAATTTTTGTTCCTCATTTTCAATTTCCCCTCATTAATGTCTCTACTTTCTAATTTGCATGCCATGGTGAAATCCTCATCAAAGGTTATGAAAATTTGAAGTTGAAGAGTAGGGGAAATATGTTTAGCACAACCCTGAGAGAAGAGTTAAATCAAATTGAGTTAGGGTAAAGAGAAAGAGAGCTGGTTGATAAGACCTCTCCATCTAACTAAAAAATCATCAATTGATTCATCATCAAATTGCCTAATGGAGTAGAGGTCAGTAATAGAGACCTTTTTAGATATATTGACTGAGAAATGATCTAAAAAGATTTGGGAAAGTTGGGAAATGGAAAATATGGAGTGTTTGGTGAGAGTACTCTACCAATCTAAGGCTAGTCTAGATAAATAAATGGGAAAGGTGAAAAGGAGAAGAACATCATCACATGCAATCAAATAGTAAGAATGACAAAATTCTCTTAAGTGTTGTTGGGGGTCCTCCTTACTTTGGAACTTGGAAAAATTGTGTAGTTCCCCATTGAGGAGGATAAGATTAGATAGGGATAGATGGATAGGTTAATCACATATTTTATCATAAGATAAGAGGTTATGAGCCCCAGAGATAGATGACTCCAGTGTGGTGATTTTGTCCATTAACATTTTGACCAACTATGTTTGAGGGTTGGGAAGCTCCATAATTATGTAGTAAGTTTGGTTGAGTTTGGGTGATAAAAATATATGGATAAGTGGTAGAAGGTTGAGAAGATACCATAGATTGGTATGTGGTCATTGAAGGTTGGGATGATGCCACATTAGGTTTAATGGGCACAAAAAGTTGGGTAGAAGGTGATATGTATCCTTGTGGATTAGGAACATATTGGTAGGATGTCATGGGTATTTATTGAGGGATTGATATGGGTTGATTTGGAGGTATGGATAGATTAATTAGTTGGGGTTGAGTGGTAACTCTTTTGTTAATAGGTAAAAGCGTAGGAGGTATGGAAAACACCAAATTTTAAAGTGTGGTGGAAATTGGTGGGTTGGTAGTGATAAGGGGAATGGTATAAATAGGGGTAGAATATACCCCATGGTGTATGAGGTATGGGTAATAAGAGGTGAGGTTATCCCTATGTTGGAGGTATTGGTTGGTGTAGGGGGTGTTTGGCTATTGGTTAGGATGTTAGATTGAGTTTGGGTGTTAGTAGTAGATGGGTTATTGGTGAAAGAAGATGTTTGGGTGATCATAGGTTGGGTAGAGTTAAAACCAACCATAAGATGGAAAGGCATACCATAAGGTGGATCCGTAGGAGGAACTAAATCAATAGGGGTGTGACGGGATAAGGTGTTAAGATAATGTTGAAGGGATATAGGGTTGTTATCAAGGAAGGTAGTGAAATCTGAATCACCCTTGATAACTATCTGAGGCATGGTAGGAGGGGGATAAAGATAAGGAGAACTCTCAACATCCAAAGTATACTCCATGGAAGAAGAAGAAGAGGAAAGTGGTTCTTGGTTGGTTTGTTTCCTCAATTATTGTCTAGTAAAGACAATGTGAGGAATAGAAAAGAAATGATGAAAAGCTCACAACTCAAACACAAAGCAAGCAAAAGGAAAAGAATATCAAGGCAATAAAAACATACACTAAAGTGCACTTAAAACTTAAGATTCTTTTTAGATCACTTTTGGCTTATACCTTAGAAAGTGAAGAGGAAATTTGGTTTATAGATCAAGTACTAAAAAGGAAGTCTAAGGTTGGTTTCAGGTGTTAAAGGCTCTCAAAAATTTGTATTAAAAGTTAGTACATGGCTTTATATTGGGGACTACATCCTTACTTCACAAATCATAGTGATAAGGGTGTTAAGTGCTTAGTCAAGATATATTAAATTTTAGAGTTTAGACTCAACCAGATAGCTGAGTTTTGGTTTCTTTTCTTGCTAATGACCTCCAAGTAAGATAGCCAAAGGGTAAGGTTTACCTCTAGGTGATGACATATTAGTTAGGATTTATGTAAATTATTTTGATGTGTTGATTGATTATGTAGTTTTTTAAAGTGTGTGATAATAAGAGTGAAACTACGATTGATTGCTTTTGCTTTTAAGTTAACTAGATGAACTAAAAGTAAATAAGCAATTAATGTATGCAAGGTTTATTTTAATCACAAAAGAAATTTTAGATTTTTTTGTATGAGCATATATTAAAGGAAGAAAAGGGAACCTAGATGATGCTAGGGTCCCACCAGGTGTGCCAAAATGTTTCTCTTAATTTTTGCTCATTTTTTAATTAAAGAAGAAGATAATAAACTAGTAATAAGGGTGTGGTAGAAGAACCTAATTTTTATGCACATGTGATCTAGATGAGTGTGGAGAGATGATTTTTGTCTTAGAAAGATGACCTGTAGATAAGAAATCACTAACAAAATGGGTTGTTAGAAAGATAGGTGGATTGCCTAGCATGAGATAGATCTAAAATGTGCAAGCTTGTTAGGAGGCTGTCAATCCACTCTTTGATAACAATTAATTTGGAAGAGATAAAATAAAATTACTTGCATCAAATAACAAGAAGTAATTGAAATGAAATATAGGAAGAAATGAATGCTTTTTAGAGAAAATAACTAAATATAGAAATAACGGGTCAATACTAGTGCTAAAATAGATCAAGTTAGGTTCATAAAATGAGGCAAAGGTTTGTGAATAGGTAGGGATAGAGAAAGTCAAATTTGGTTGGGGGTAAGGGGTTAGAAATAACTTGTTGTTATTTATTACCATAGTTACCATCAATGGTTAGGATGACCATTAGAGGTTAAGCTGACCGTTGGAGGTTAGGTAATCATTGACGATTGGAGGTGACCATTGGTAGTTATGTTGACCATCGATGGTTACCTATGGAGTTTGAAGGTACTTAGAAAAGATTTGTAGAATGGGTTAATTATCAGGTAAGGGTTTGTTGAGGAATTAGTTAGGGACATGGAAGTTGGAAGATAGGTGTAGGAGGTCTGATTTAAGGTTGGAAGTCATAAACCAAACAAACAAAGCTGAAATACAAGCTATACCTATTATTTGCTAAATGGATGATGGCTAAAGGCTAGATCAATTTTGGCAAAGTAACATTACTTTGCGTCAAGAGAAATTGTGTTAGAGGTTAAGATCTTTGTTGTAGTTGCTAAATTGCTATAAGGAAGACTAGCTAGAAATCTTGAATACTTGTATGCTAGAATGCTCTTGTGATTGATTGATCCATTTCACCTCTTACTCCCTTTTATAGGTAAAGAGAGATGGAGGATAGAAGGTTACCTAAGATTTTGGCTTGATGATTTCAATGCTTGGGAGTTCATTATCAATAGTGAAGGTGGACATATTTAATTATGTCATGCTAGCCTACACATAGCTAGTATTGGTGTAAGAATGAGGAAGAATTGATCATTGATGGTCAACCTAACCATCAGTGGTCAAGATAATCATTGGTGGTTGAGGCTTTATGGAAATTTTTTTCAAGGTGAGTTAAAAAGGGTTGGGTAATGGTTAAGTTAGTGAATTAATGAATTTATTTAGCTTAGTAGCTAACTAGACCCAAGGTCCAATGGGTTAGTCAGTGGGTCAAGAAGGGTTGGGTGGTCCCTAAGGTATATCGATGTATTTTGACATCTAGAACCATCATGTGTGGTTTTATAGTGTCTACACATGGTTCCCCTAGAGCAATCATGGCATGAGGATGGTATCTTGGTCATTTTTACTAGTCCATTCCTTAATTATGGGTAGGTCCACATGGGGTTTTGGGAGCTTATAGTACCTCTCAAAGGCCAAAGGGGAAATATATACCACTTTCTTAGAGCTACCCTCATGCATAATCTAATCATTATCAATTCTACAATATACAAAAATGGGAGCTAGGATATCAATGCAATGGAGTAGCTTTAATTTAGTAGTAGTATGATAGAGACCAACCATTTGGAATAAAACCATGTTGTAGTACCTCCTATTAACTATGGCAATCCTTTATTCTTCTTTGGTGATGGCTAGCATCTCCTCAATGGTCTAGAAGATCTCAAACCAATTCTTGTTTCGATTATTTAGGGTTGTAGTGTCTAATTCAATATCTTTGAAAACTCTTCCTTTACTATCTATAGATAGATACAACTTTGTCTCATCTCTTAATTGATGCCTTTGAGCTATTATGGCTTCTATACATGCAATTTTTTCACAATTAGATTGTAAATGGTCTCTAGATTAGTTCCTCCATGATCAAAATACAATTAAACTTCCTTTAGCTCTACTATAATCAATATGGGTTCACTAATAAGGGATTTTTATGTAAGTTTAGGGCTTTGAAGCTTTAATGGTGGTAGCTTATTTAGAGTTTAGCTCATACGTACTTCAAAATTGATTTAGACCTTTGCCTTTATATGTTTGCTTTCTTAGGCACACAATATCTCCTCTTTTATCATTTTTTACTTGCATGGTGCTTATGTGGCATCATTCTAAAACCTTTCATGACATTTTTCATAAATGCCTTTGAAGCACTAGCTATTGTCTTTTGAAAGTTGTCCTTTGGCTTTGCTCCATTGGATCAAGATCATGGTTTAATACAAGCCATTGATTATGATCTGGGACCATGCTTGTTATTAATCCCTTTTTGGTCTTAAACCTTGTGGTTGTACCACTTCGCACCTTTTCAATCCTTATAAGCTCTAGTACATTTACCAGCCACCTATCGAGTGAGCGTTTACCATGTATCGAGCCCACATGATCTCAGAGCTCTATTGAAAAGTCATCAGTGATTTCATGCCATTAGATCATCTACCATGATGAAACATGGACCATTGGATCTTACAAAGTGATTAAACTTTAATAAGTGCATAAATATAAAAAAAATTAGGGTAAAATGATTTTACCTAACTCTATTTCATTTTAATAATCAGGAACAGACTTTGGTTAAATCATTTTATGCTAAGTTTTAAAGGATTTACACAAAAAGGGACCAAGCTAAATATTTTAAGCCAAGGTTGACATTGTATTTAATAAACATAATGCATACTTTGGATTAAAATACTTATGTTAAGCTCTTAGAACATACCCAAAGGGTCAAATTGATATATAAGGACCCAATGCTAGATTTTGACATGGAGCTTTACTGTATTAATAAACATAATAAAATATTTGGTTAAAAGCATTTGGGCTAAGTTTTATGTCAACAAAACCCTTTTTAAAATAAGAATTAGTATAAGTCTCTAGCCTAAGGTTCATGGCATTCAAACAAATGCAATGGGGACATTAGGATATAAACTTAAACTAAATTCATTTTCTACATATATTTAGACTATGGGATCATTTAATTATTTGCATTTCAAAGATTTCAAGTTCTTGAATGTCCTCCGAGAGGTTTCATTAGTTTTTAAATGTAATTTGTGAGCTTTCTAAATGGCATTTTGGAGTATATCTTGGTCTTGAGAAAAATAATCCATTAACATCAATTTGAAAGTCTTGTGGACCTCAAATGACAATCACATGAATGTCAAATTTAGGATCATGAAGTTCTTAGTTTTGATGGTTTTAAATTTAGTAGTCGTGCAGGCCTCAAATGATGGTTGCATGAACATCAAATTTTATCTCATCAAACTCCTATGTCTTAATGTGAGAGTGCCACATGGTGGCTTTACATTGATTCTTGAGATCTTAGACTCAATTCTCTCCATTTGATTAAAAATCATGATGAAGTAAGAGATATCTGATCATGATCCAAGCAATCACATACCATTGGTTCCATTAAATAAGTGGGGCCCTTTGTTTTTAAGTCTCAAATGTGAGAGTGTCGTGTGGAGACTCCACAGAGCTCTTGGGCCTTTTAAATTTTCAATGATGTTTTCATTCTATCTGATCTTTGATTTGCGATGAAGTAAGAACCATTGATCATGATTTGAGTGCCTCAACATGATTGGTTTGAAGGAATAAGTGCATAGGTTGTCAAGTTTCCTTCACTTCGTTAGATTAAAAGCCATGATGAAGTGTGGATCATAGGATCTGCAAAAGAGCACGGTGTTTAAGTTAAAACTTGGGACAAAGGAAGACTTAGGTTAAAGGGTTAAATATAAGGTTTCATTCATTTTAATAACTATGAATGGGGCCTTAATATTATAATTTTAGGCTAAGCAAGTAATAATAAAGGGGACCACGCTAGAAAACAAAAGGACCCCACTAGCATTAAATTATCCCATGATTATAAATAAAAAAGGAACAAAGGGGAAACTAAAAGTGGACCAAGCATAATATTTAAGATAAGGTTTGGTCATGTTTAAAAACACTACCAAGCCTTAACATAAAAATTAGGCTTAAGTTTAAAATATATATTTAAAATGTTCTTGCCAAATTTGAATTTGAACTATGGGTTTATGCCAGGGTTTTAGAACATGAAACTTGTAACTTTGAGACATGAAGATACATCATTAGAAATATTAGGCAACCTTAAATAAAAAATACAAACCAATAAACCTAGTGGATGATCTTCAAATTCTACAAATGATTTGCACATGTCATGTTTTTAGGGTTAGGCTTCGGGTATCTCAAGGGTCCCAATTTTCAAAAAATGGGGGTATGCTGACCTCAAAAAATGGAAAATTATAGGGGAAACATAGAAATATGTTAGAACTCAGAGACCTTAGTTCAGACAAACAAGTAAGTCATCCGCTCCACTTAATCAATACCATTATCTAGATCATTTTATGGTTGAAACAAACCTTGCACTTGTAAAATTGGGATCAAACATTAAGACATAGCCATGTTATGTGTGTGATTTTATTCCACTTAATTTTTGCCCTAAGATTCAAGAGACAACTTCCATATTTCATATCCTTAATCATTAACACTGACTTGGAGCATGTTTAGATATCCATTAAGAACCATGCTTCTAGCTTAGGGATGGCTTGGGCATTACTATAATACTAGTCAGGCATCCATAGCCTTGATAAAGATGCCTTTGGTTCCACTCATGGCCTTACTCCACTACTAGTTAGGCATCCATAGCCCCGATGAGATTACCAGAATCACATATGCTTAAAAGCCTTTGATTTTGGAATGAATTCTTATTTTTTTTGCATTTTTCAAAAAATTTATGCTTTTAGCAAGGTTGGGAACTAGAGTAGCTAGGTTTAAGGATTTGGTTAAGTGTTTGATCCTAAAAAAATCACCTATGGCTGCAACCATTGTTCCAAATAAGGATGTTTATTAAGTGAAAGTATGACTGTGCTTCAATAGATTAAGCTTTCACCCTACAAGTAAAAATCTTCTCAAAACCAATTTGAGGTCAAAATAATGTTTAAGTTCTCATGGAATAGCTGGCTTATTCAATTAGTCTTTACCAGTTTCTTTAAATTACAATATTAGTCCTACATTTTAGAACCATGGTCAACATATGTATTAGGTTCATACTCACACTCCTGATCTTTGGGATTTCAAGAAAAATAAATAAACTTTGAGCTCAAGTTTATCCAAAAGGACTTATTAGAAACAAGGAACCAAGCAATAAGAAACAAACACACAATAGAAAATAATAAAATAGGAAACAAAAAGAAATAAAATAAATGTATACGTGATTATATACAAATAAGGGATAGGAAGGAAAGAACTAAAAGAAACTAACTAGCCTACCTACACTAAGTCTAACCATCTTATAGAGCTTATTCCATGAAAACCCCTGGTGGAGCAGTAACAAAGTAATGCTTGAGATATTGCCCATTGGTGAGAAATGTGAATTTTTCTCCTTGAAGGTCTCTCAAATTGAAGGTATTATTCCTAAGTGTATCTATTATTTGATAAGGGCCAATCCATAGGGGTGTGAATTTTCCATGCTTCCCCTTTGGTTCAAAAGCTTTGTCCCAAAGGAGGACCAAGTCTCCTTTTCTAAATACCTTTATCGTTGAACTTTTGTCAAACCATCTTTTTACGATGGTTGAATGCCTACTAAAATTGGCAAAGGCTTTCTCCTGTGCATCTTCTATCTAGATGATGTCTAGCAATCTTGAATTTTCAAGCTCTTGGTCTTCTTTCATATACTCTACATGAATATATACATTGGTAACTTGAGAGTAATAGAAAAGATAGTCTCTTGACAATATACCAATAGAAATAGTGATGCCTTTAAGGCTTGCTTGATCCTTATCCTATCAACCCATAGTGCATATTTAAGAAGATTGTGCCAAGTCTTGGGCTTGTCTGTAGTAGACTTCTTGGTTGCCTTCATCTAGTTTTTGTTTGTAGAATCAAAGACTCCATTTCATTGAGGATAATGGTTGGATGAAAACTTAAGAGAAATGTCATTATCATAAGCCCATTCAATCATCTCTATGGATATAAATGCAGATCCATTATCACACACCAAAGATATTGGAGTTCAAAATCTAGTAAACATGTTCTTCCCCCAAAAATTTGATCACTTTCTCAATCCTACATTGTTTGGTGGCTACAATTTCAGTCCACCTTGTGTAATAATCTATAGTAATTAAGACATACTTGTGACTTTCAGATGAATTGGGGTTGATCACCCCAACAAAGTCTAACCCCCATTACATAAAGGGTTTATCAATAATGACTAGTTATAAAGGCATAACTACCTTTGCCTCCTTTGCATTGAAGATCTAGCATGAGTGACATTCCCTTACATGCTTGTGAGCATCCTTGAAAATAGTTGTCCAATAAGAGCTAGCTTTGAGAATCTTGTGGGCTATGGTTCTCCTAGATAGATTTCCATTGCCTATATTTTCATGAAAGGTGCTCATGATTTGGGTATCTTCTTCTTGTGAGACACATCTCATGTAGACCCCTTTAAATTTCCTTATGTATAATATCCCATCATTGATTAGATAATGGGTTGACTTGAGCCTTATATCCCTCTTTTACTCCCTTATCAGTTTTGTAGGACAAGTACCATTAATTAGTAAATGAATGATAGGATCATACCACTCACTAGATTGAAAGTTCTATTGATCCATTTACATGATACTTAGTCTACGTCTAGTATTAGCAATCATCTGGATCAGACCTTGACACCATACCAATTTTTCCATTTTCATTTCTATGTCATATTCATACAAAATTGACATCCACTTACCTCTATGTTCTCCAAGATCATTTTGGCTCAACATAAGCTTTGTGGTAGGGTCAGGTATAATAGCATGCACCTTATTTCTAAGGATATAGTGCCTAAATTTCTTTACTACATTAACTAATGCATATACCTACTTATCAATCAAGGAATAGTTCAACTCAACATTCTTAAATTTAGTACTCATAAAAACTATTGGGTGATCACACCCATCAATATTATAAGTTAAAATTGCATCCATTGTATTGTAAGATGCAAAAGAGTAGAGATAATACTCTCTTGAAAAGTTAGGACTTATCAAGATCAGAGCTTGGCTAATTGCTTCTTTGATATCATTGAATGCCTTCTTGGATTCTTCATTTCATGAAACCTTGGCATCTTTAACATTCCATTCAATGACTTGAGAATATCTGCAAATTTAGAAATGAACTTCCTTACAAAGTTTATCTTACCAAAAAATGACTTTAGCTCTTTTCTACTATTTGGAGGCTCTATTCTAGATATGGCCTCCACTCTTTCAGGATCTACAAAGATCCATCTTTAGTTATGACATGACCCAAAAATTTGCCTTTAGTAACACAAAAGATACCTTTCTTGGGGTTTAAATAAATTCCATACCTTTTTCATCTCTTAAATACTTGTAAATGCATAAAATAGTCTTCCCTATTTTTAAAAAAAATGGTTAGATCATCCATATATATAATGATGCACTTACCTATCAAACCTTGGAAGGCAAGGTTCATGGCCCTTTGAAAATTAATTCCTATATTTATTAACCTAAAGTGAATTCTCTTGTAGGATAAGGTTCCCCATTTTGTTGTGAAGGTTGTTTTCATCATATCTTCCCTATCAACCAACATCTGGTTGTAACCTAAAAATTCATCAAGAAAAGAAATCATAGCTAAACTTGAAACAACTTGAATCACTTGGTCAAGAGAAAGAAGAGGATAGTTATCCTTTTTAGATTTTTTTTGTAAATTCCTAAGGTTAATACATAGCCTAATCTCACCATTATTCTTTCTAAATATCACCAGATTGGCCACCCAGGTAGAATGCCTGATGGGAAACATAATTCTAGCATCTAGTAATCTCTTGACCTCTTTAAACATCATTGGTTCTAGGACATGGTTCATAAATCTTTGTTTTTTTAGGGGCTTACAACTTTATTTAATTGGTATATTATGGGTGATGACCCTTGGATCAAAGATCTTTAAGTCATAATTAGACCAAACTATGACATCCTTATACTTGGTTAACATCTCTTTGGCCTTCTTGTTCTTAATATCAATGCAAGATATTCCCATGTTAACTAGCTAGGGTTGATCTCGGGGGGAAAGATCCATTGCATTGTATTCCTTCCCACTTACCTTGGGAATCTTAGAAACCTCAGCTAGTTTATCTTGATCAAATAGCCTCTCTAAGGCAATCATGCCTTTGGTAATTTTATTGTCATTTAGCTGAATGACTTTACCATCAAATTTGTCTTCACTAAGTGTATTTTCATCAGTATCATAAAAAATATAAGCCTCAAATGCTCTAAAATTAGTTATGAAATATAATATATGTTGATGATCACTAAATACTTGAAAATTATTTACATTATCAGGGACCAAAGGACATGGCATCAGCTCAATACTAAAGTTTGGGGAGTCTTGGTTGGGCATGAGATTGGCTACAACAAATGCCAACTCATCAGCTACTTGGTTATCTTTTATTGGGATGGAGATTGTGAACTAATAATTTGACTAAGAGGAGGAGATTAGTATTGTGTTAGTGACAAAATGAACAAAGCAAATTGAAAAACAACACACCAAACTAACACCTTCATGCCTAGTTATTAGGGTGAGATTAATAACAAAAAAAAATGACAAACACAACTAAAAAGTAAAGAAAAAAAGAATCCTTCACCTTCCTTGTATGCTCCAAATTCTTGTTGTATTATCTTGCTTCACTTGTGCTCATGAAGTCTTCATCAAAGGAGGCTTGGCTATCTCCTCTTCTCCTTAACACCTTGTGGCTTTGGCTTGGCTTGGCTCAATATTTTGGCATCATAACTTTGGCATGTGAGAGATCTTGAAATCAATTTGACATGGTAACTTTGCATAAATTAAGCTTAAAAATGATGTTCATGGCATCTATATTTATAGATTTTGGAAAATGGCTAGAATCAACTTGAACCATCCATCTCAGGATTGAGATGTGTGGCTAAGGATTAATCTAATTTTATAATTAAAATTGATAAATAGGCTTATAAATATTTGAGATAAAGGAGAAATTAAGAGGCATGGAGGGCATTGATGAGGCATGGGAGGCATGAATCTTGATATTTGTGGCATTTATGGCTTAGGGATGTCTTTCCAAAAAATAAGGTCATCTGATGATGCAGATATTCAATATTCATTTATAAAAATAAGTATTCAACAAGTTTCCATGGAATTATTAATTAGGCTCTAATTTGGTTTAATTAGCTCTTAAGTATGATTAAGCACTTTGTGCACAAAGTATTGTAATTGATTAGAATGCTTTGTTATTGGTCCAAAATTTGAATGGATTAGAATTAGAAGTCAATGTCAGATGCATTAGAACCATATTCCCATTTAGGATGTTGCCAACATAAAATTAAAAAAACACACATCTCATGCAAGAGATTTGATAGAGAAGAGTAATCTAGAGCACCTAGGTGTAAAATTGGCATTTTGAATCGAAATGATCTGATCAAAGTTAGCTGGCCCATAAATTGCATTACCCCATTTAATGATACTCTAGCCAAAATTGAAACTTGAATATGTCAGGTTCAAAGCTTTTAATGTGATTTAGGGTTTTTAAGCCAAATTGTGCACTGTGGTGGACATTAGTCAAAATCTTGGTTAGAGGTTATGGATGGCCAGATTTAGGTGTCTATAGTTTGCCCCTATTTGGGAAGATGTTACAAATCATAGGTAAGACAATGTCTTCTCAAATAATGAGAGATGGCCTGTATGCAAAAAATAAGATGATGAATGAAGAACAAAGCTCCAAATGGTTTTGGGAAGCCTATGATGATGCCCCTTGAGGGAGTGGTCATCAAATTTATTGATGGGCGGTCCCTCGAAAAGAAACAAGAAGAAAGGTAGAATTAACCCATGGTTGAGATTAATCCAAATGAGAAAATGCCTGCATGTATTGATTTAAAAAGATATTGATTTTCCCAAAGGTGGTTATAATTAGAAATAAAATTCAAAACAATGATTTTCCCATAGATGGTTATAATCTTTAAGCAGACATGAATTGGCTAAAATTGATGGTGCCCCCATTAGGAATGATTAGCAAGCATAACTCAAGATTATAACCTAATGCATATTAAAGATGAGAGGGTGAAAAGTGATGAAAGATATGGATAGAGGAATAAGATTGATCATTATACATGATTCAATTATACCTACCAATGAGGAGATGCTCATCCTTATTAGTAATGACACAACTAGAATGGCCAATGGGTTAATTTGATCAAGGGTGGGGTGGAAGGATTTACCAAGGTGCCAAGGAGAAAATTTTGTGGCTCCATTGATTGTATACCTTCTTAAAGCTAATTTTTCTGTAGCATGTGATGGTAGGCTTCATGATAGAACATCATGAAGACTATCCTAAGATATGCATAAGGACTAAATCTCGATCTAATAAACACTCAAAAATAATATACCAATGATAAAAACCATGATGATAATATTAATGTATGAATGTGGATAGACTCAAGAATAATGTTCTTGAAGAATCACCCATGAATGTATATAAACTGAGTCGAGGCAATAGTGCTAAAATTAAACAAATAGGCAAGTCAATAAATAAACAAACAAATAGAAAAACAAATAAACAAACAACCTAAAATAAAAAAACAAATAGAAAGCCCAAAAATGAAAGCAAAAGAAAGCATCTTAATAATGACAAGGCCCTAGTAATGTGGATTGAGGATAATTGACTAGGATTAGATAGAACAAATGTTTTTGGATTTTGAAATATTTGAATGTTTTTTGAATTTTGAGGTATCTTAACTCGTTAAAGAATGACAAGATACCTGCTCATAAAATGGTGAGAGTGTTTGGCTTAGGTTGCTCATAAAATGGTGAGAGTGTAAGGAAAGGGGGACTAAGGTAACCTGAACATTAATTGAGCATGACCCACATAGTCCTAAAATGATCTCAAGTCATGATAACTTCAACCACACAAAAGGTAAGAAAAAACCAACTAGGTCTCAACAAATTTTCAAATCTAGAAAATAAAAATAGTTATGGCAAGGTGATGCAGCAATGCATGATAAAAAAGTGTTGCCCCTAGTTTTCCCATAGGAAGTTATAACTAAGATACAATAGCATAGGTGAATGATACTCATTTGTCCATAGGTAGTTATAATTAGTATCAAGTTGGTGAAACACTAATTTTCCCATAGGTGGTTATAATCAAGCTCACATAAACAAACTTGATAAGATGAAAGATATCTTTCTAGATCAACTGCCACACTAATTTCATAGATTGTCATTGAAACATAGATTGGATTGATTGTTGAAACTTGATTGGAATCCTCTCACAAAAGGTGCAGAAAGAACCAAATGAACTAAGATCAAAACAAGATTGGGTAAGATGACTAAAAAAGTAAGGTTTGGCCTAGATAGGAATGGAATGATAAGATGACATGGTCTTACCCTAGGATAATGATGGTTTGATACAATGGTAAGAGGGTTGCCCCCAAATGGTAAGGTAAGCTAAAAGGAAGGGATATGTGATAATGGCAAAAGGGATATGTAATAATGGCAATGGCATGACAATGAAATGGTATGGTACATATTTTTAACATGGGTGTGGTTTTTGATTCTATTGTTCTTGATGATGAGGAGATGCACATCCTAATCAATAAATAATACAAACAAGATACTTGATATATTAATTTATATCCCACACCTTATCTTAATAGCTACTCTATCAAGAACTGCCTATAAAATTTAATTTCAAGAATATTGTTGTGATCTTTATTGGTCATTGATTTTGATTCCTTCAAACATCAAGATAAGGTATCTTTATAGCCTCTATAAATGAAAGTACAACCATGGATGGTAAACAAGGACAAATAATGGATGGTAGGTTTGATTGTGAAATGGAATGGTAGATGATAATGGAATGTATAATGGTTGGAAAATAAATGAAGATCAGGACATTTAGTCACATGTAATGTTACTGATGTCAGATTTAACATAAATTTGGTTGTGGTGGGGCTGAAGACTTGTTCTCTTAATAAGACCACTATATTTTTTTTGTTTGATCTTGAGAGTAGCTACCATCTAATTTAGGATGTTATTTTGATTTGATCTTTGATTTTGTCTTCATCAAGTAGTGAAGAAATTTTGTGCTCAGCTATTGGTGCCTCAGAGAGCTTTTCACCAATGAAGTTGTCTTAATTATCCCATAATGCATTTGAGAAGGTTTCACTAAGGAACATTGAATTTTGACTTTGATTATCTTCTAGTTCTTTCAAAAAAAATTTACTAGAAGATGATGAATTTGAACTTTGTTTTTCCCCTAGTGCCTCTGAAAAGGTTTCACTAAGAGAGTGTTCTTATACTACATGAATGTGGTCTTGGCCTCATTACTCTTCTTCAACTGCTATGTCACCATGGATGTAGTTCAACAAAGTGTGACTCTATTGATCCCAATGAACACTTGTAGGAGATGTAATGTCAATGATATGGCTATTTTGGTTGATGGTAATGGCTTGTGAAATGGTAATGGAATGGGGAGAGGCTGTACAATATTCATAGATGATACTAAGATAACTTATGCCAAAACTAAAGTACTCATCCTCAAAAATTGTATAAGGATAAAAAATGTATTCAAATTTATCTACAAGGCATGCATAACTAATGTTTTAATAGACACAAACATATTCTCCTTCTGAATTTAATTCTAACTCAAGGGACTCTGAATTTGATGTTGATTCAGATTTTGATGGTAAATATGATGTTAGTTTAAGAGTATAACTTGACTCTAACTCTAATTCTTCATCTGATGGGTACTTAGTTACAACGATGTCTTATTAAATGCTTGGTATTGGATAAGTAACAACCTATAACAACATGATGGGTTATACCAAGATTGGTTTGTCAAAGTGAGACTCCTCTACAATGGAAAAAAGGTCAAGAGACAACTCCTCAGAGACTAGCTTGTCAATAGGAAGCTTTTGAAAAATAGGCACATGATCAAGGTAATGATTTACCTAAAGGTGGTTATAATCATTAAGAAGTGAATAAATAAATATTGGATCATTAAAGTGAGACTCCTCGACAACTGGTATAAGATCAATAGGTAATTCAACATAGGTTGACTTATCACAAATAGTTGATTCAATAAAAATATCTCAGAGGGGTTGGTTCTCTTGGCCTTAGTTTTCAATGAATTAGAAAATAGTAGTTTTGAACATAACTTGGTCTTTGAAAGATTGGATTAGTTTAGGTTTGGATGGGATTGGTTCTGGATGAGGAATGGCTTGTGGTTGGATAATGGTAGGGCATTGGGGAACATGATTACTCACATGAGCCAAAGGATGAAGTCCTAAAATGGTAATGATAGGGCATTATGGGGCTTGATTGCCTACACAATCCAAATGACTGGGTCCTGGAATGATGAAGGGGAATTGTGGAGCTTGATTACTCACACAAGCCAAAGGATGAGGTCTTAGTATGGGAATGGTACAATATTATGGTCCTAGAATAGAAATGGTACAATGTGGTGGAGCCTGATTACTCACATAAGCCAAAGCATCTAAGTCTTCCTCATAAACCATATCATACTAGTTGTGAGTTGGCTCATAAGCTAGTCCTTGACTATGTTTCATGTACTGATTATTGTATAGAGGGTATGGATATGTATCCCAAACAACATTATTTGTAGTTGGGTCTTCAAATTCCTCCTTGAAAGCCTCTTCATACCAATCAAGGTCTCAATTTGGATTTTGAATATGTTCCCCATATGGAGTATTATAGGGAGAATAATAAAACTCAAAAAATCTCTCTATAGGGGTACCTAGTGGAATTTTGTGTGACCAATCTATCATAAGTTGGATTGTACGTGACTCCACCATAGGTGTAGCTAGACATATCTGCATAATTGATGAAATATTTGAAAACAAAAAGGCTTAGAGTTATACAAACTCTAAAAAACTATGTCCAAAAGATAAATGGCTCAAACTTGGTCTAATTTGGTCGAAAGAGGAGCTGTATCTTCAACATGGTTTGAAAATGGAGTTGTATCTCCAAAATGTTATGTGATAAGACTTGGCATAAAAAAATCTAACATCAAATGTCTAATTTCAAATTTCATATGCATAAAAGGTCAAGCGTCTATATAAAAACTGGCATGTCAAAGGTCTAGGTCAAAGTGTTCCAAATAAGGTCTAAACTAGGAAAGGGAAAAGTTGAGTTACTAGGTCTTTTGTCCAAAAGTGGAGTCAAAATCTAGGCTCAAACAAATAGGCATATTCTAGGACTTTTGGCCAAATGGCATCAAAATCTAGACTTGAAACAAAGGTATTATGTGATTTGATTTAATCTGACAAGTTTGGAAACAACTTTGACATAAACTTGGCACACAAAATCAAACATAAACATGATTAGTTGGCATAAGACATAAGATAAAAGGCTCTTTGAAGAAAGACTATGTTTTACCAAATAAAGACACAAACAATGATAAGGATAGGTACTAAACAAACAAACCATCAATAGTTTTTAAATTTGGGTAATCGATTAATTGAATTTATACACCCCAAAAGAGAAAGACCTATGTATCAGCCCAAAAAATTAAGGCATAAATAGAAATCAATCAATGTTCAAATCCAAACTTGACAAGGCTAATTGAAAATTCAACATTGAAAACTAGGATTTTACAAAATAAGCTAGACAAGATTATATAACATGACAACACAAGACAAAGGTCTAAATGATATACATAAAATGGTTTAAAATAATGGTTTCTAATACAAGGTAAACTAGTCTTGAAACAAATTGAGTAGCCTAATGGTGTAAGCATGCTCTAATGATGTGATCTATGTTATGATTCAAAAGACTAAAAGGTAAAATGGTTTTAACATGTTTTGGGTGGCATAACACTACCCTCCTCAACTCAAATTGACACACACACAAACAAGTTTTAGCAAAAATTTCAAGGCACAAGTGTGGTATAAAATAGATAGTATAACACCTCTTTAGAAAAAAGAGTGACATATAAACAAATTGATTTTATAATGGTTTAGAAAAAAATAATCATGTTTTAGTCTCAAAACATACCAAGAAAAAATGACCAAAATACTCTAAGTATAATCATCCAAATCCTAGCAAGGGTATGGCAATGTGGGGTTGACTAAACTAGCAAATATTTTAAATGTTTCTAGGGGAATCAATTACACAATGAATTTCACATCAAAAAAATGTAAAATACAAGCATGGAAATTGGGTGACCATGGCGTTGACTATTTATAAAAAGGTCTAGTCCTTTTTACAACCACTACATCCTGCTATTCACTCAATGTAGTGTGATGTCCAAATGCAGATACATCCCATGTGCATCTCAAAAGGAGTAAGTGAAGTCAATGCTAGGATTTGAAACCTTAGATCAAAGCTTCCCTAAATAAATCATGGGAGGTAATTAATTCCCCCTTGCAAGCCAAGATGCAATGAAATAAAAGACATAAGAGAAAGACTTTAGGGTCATTTTCAAGGTCACCCAAACTTTGATGAGTTTTTGGGGAGTGCTTTAGATGGCATTATTTCTAAGCCTTGGACTAGAATTTTTGCAATAAGGTTGTCATTTTTGATTCAAAGGGTTCCCTAAATGGGATAAATGGAAGATCATACACGCAACATCCTTCTTTTTGCCAAAAAAACTAGATCAAGCAACTATTGAAGACAAAAATGACAAGTGTGTTCACTTTTTAGCCCAAATGAAAGATTTGGTGGTGTTCACTTAACCCCTTGGTCTTAATTTATAACTTTGAAATATAAATACAAGATTTAAGAAATAACACCCTAAATGATTTTCCTTTAAACACCAAAATGAAAAGTTTGATTTATTTTAAAACACCCTAAAAGAAGTTTAAAAGGATATATTTAAGCATGCTTTGATTATTTTTCAAGTAAAACCTAAAAAATATGTTAACAAGATGTTTACCTTAGAAGCACTTTTGAATATGAAACAACCAACTTCGAAAAATAATCTCTCAGGTTTGTGTAAAAAAAATACAATGACCATCTACAGTTATACTAATCAGTGATGATTACACTAACCAGTGATGGTGATATTTATGCAGATTGATGATAATTTTACTAACCAGTGATGGTTATACAAACCAATTTTTATTTTAATACTGGTAATGGTTATGGTAACCAATGATGGTTATACTTAAGCAACAATGGTTGAAAATGACTGTCGAAGGTTTACTCAATTGGTGACAGTTACTGTGTAAACTTGTGACAAAGAAAAATGGCAAAACAAAGTTAAAAAATCAAATTGTAAAAGTTTTAATGATCCAAATAAAGATTTTAAAGTTACATAATGATCTTCTTCATGTGTGGGATGCATTTGGTCCCACTGGGTGTGCCATTTTATGAACTAGGAATTTGACTAAGAAGAGGAGATTAGTATTGTGTTAGTGACAAAATAGACAAAGCAAATTGATAAACAACACACTAAACTAACACATTCATGCCTAGTTACTAGGGTGAGTTTATTAACAAAAACAAAAGAAAAATACAGCTAAAAAGTAAATAAAAACAATAATCCTTCACCTTCTTTGGATGCTCTAAATGCTTGTTGTAGTGGCTTGCTCCTCTTGTGCTCATGAAGTCTTCATCAAAGGAGGCTTGGCTATCTCCTCTTCTCTTTAGCACCTTGTGTCTTTGGCTTGGATTGGCTCAATATTTTGGCATCATAACTTTGGCATGTGAGAGCTCTTGGAATAAATTTGACATGGTAACTTTACATAAATTAAGATTAGAAATGATGTTCATGGCCTCTCTATTTATAGATTTTAAAAAATGGCTAGAATTAATCTGAACCATCCATATTAGGATTGAGATGTGTGGCTAAGGATTAATCTAATTTTATAATTAAAAATGATAAATAGGCTCATCAATATTTGGGATAAAGGAGTAATTAAGTGGCATGGAAGGTATTGATGAGGCATGGAAGGCATAAATCTTGATATTTGTGGCATTTATGGCCTAGGGATGTCTTCCCAATAAATGAGGTTACCTGATGATGCAGATATTCAATATTCATTTCTAAAAATAAGTATTCAACAAGTTTCTATGGAATTATTAAGTAGGCTCTAATTTGGTTTAATTATCTCTTAAGTATGATTAAGTACTTTGTGCACAAATTACTCAAATTGATCAAAATGCCTTGTTATTGGTCCAAAATTTGATTTCATGGGAATTGGAAGTCAATGTCAGATGCATTGGAACCATATTCCTATTTAGGATGTTGCCAACATAAAATAACAAAGACACACATCTCATGCAAGAGATTTGATGGAAAAGAGCAATCCAGAGCACCTAAGTGCAAAATTTTCATTTGGACTCAAAATGATCTAATCAAAGTTAGTTGGCCCATAAATTGCATTTCCCCATTTAATGATACTCTAGACAAAATTGACACTTGAGTATGTCAGGGTCAAAGCTTTTAATGTGATTTAGTGTTTTTAGGCCAAATTGTGCACTTTGGTAGAAATTGGTCAAAAGCCTAGTTCGAGGTTATCGATGGCCAAATTTAGGTGTCTATAGAGACAATGCTAAAAATAATAAAATATTTGATTAGATCCCAGACCCTAAAATTATACCTCTTAAGGTATGAGAGCTTTCATTGATATTTGCTCGTCACTTGGTTGACTACTAGTTATGAATCCCCATAGACTAGTAGTTCTTTGACCTTGTTTTTTATGGCAAATTGCAGACATAGGATAAGGGCCTCATATTCAGTAAGATTATTAGTGTAAGGGAATTAGAGTCTATAGGAAGCATGGTATTCCTTACCACTAGGATTAGTTAGGATGACACCAACTCTAGATCCAACCTTACACCTAGAACCATCAAAATGCAACTTTCACAATCCAAGAATAACATGAGTACTCTTAGGATCACATACCTTTATAGTATCTAGGGTTTAAACCCCTAATTTTGATTCACTTATGTTAACCTTTTCATTGATAACATTGTACACAGTGATCATGTGCTTCATCCTTGGTTCTCTTTCAACCCTGATCTAGTTTGGGACTCCCTTCCAAGGTAGCTAGAAGTGTGATCAATCCATGGACATATAGCCAATCAAAGCTTTGGTCTATTCCCTAATTAACAAGATCCCATATAAATTAGGAATGTCAACAACTTAAATATCAATAAACTATTATACTCTAGGCTTAGAAGCTAATTGCATATGAACATTTAATAACTCTTCAACCACCTTGACCCTAGATTTGTCTAATTTGGTGACAACCCTATCAAAACTTATAGGTGTTAAGCCAAGTTTTTTGTAAATACTTGTTGGCATGATATTGGTAGATACACCAGAATCCAATAAACAATTTTTCAAGTTCTTACCAAACATCGTGATAGTGAGCAGGAAAGGAGGAGACTTTTCCTTAACTTTGTGTACAGTCACATTAACATGGTCAAACTTGGGTGGATTGTTAGAATTATTTGATAATGTTTCTAGTAAGAGGTCCCTTTGATCTATAATCTATGTCAATTCATGCAATGTGATTATAGATTTTATCTTCTTCATATCCTCAAAAATATTATATTCAATTTTATTAGAAGAAATAAGAACATCAATATTAGGCTTAGAGGTACTCCATTTAGGTGGCTCTAGATTATTTCTTGAAGAAGTATCTAGAGGATTTCCAATGTTATTTAGAGTAGTTGAGGTAGTCAAAGGCTACCTATACTCTCTATTCCTCAAAGGATAATTTTTTTTTAAGAATCATTGGAAGGCTTGAATCTCCTCAGGGACATCATTAGGTTCATTCTCATCTTAAAAAGGGAAATCAAAAGTCT
This sequence comes from Torreya grandis, assembly GCA_037957365.1. Taxonomy (NCBI): domain Eukaryota; kingdom Viridiplantae; phylum Streptophyta; class Pinopsida; order Cupressales; family Taxaceae; genus Torreya; species Torreya grandis. Next base: position 2,800,978 of record JARHVA010002019.1, read on the forward strand.
CCACTATAAAGGCTTGATTAAATTATTTTGATCCAGAGGTACCTGCACCACTATCCTTATTAGGGACCACTTCAAATGTGCCTAATTATTCTTGGAAAGCCTCAAAAACCTTGAAAAACTCAATGTAGTCAATTTCACCATGCTTGGCTATATAATTCACTTTACAATAATCAGGTAATGCTATATCAGTAAGACTAATGTCCATAGTCTTGTTTTCAGAAGATGGTTTATTATTATTATTATTATTATTATTATTATTATTATGGAAACTATCATTCTCAAACCTATTGTTTGGCCTATTAAACCTTTGGAATGAGAAGTTCCTACTAGAGTTTTCTCTAGTATTGCCTACTTGTTTTTGTAGCTCAAGGAAATCAATACTTAACTTTTGGACCATTTTCAAGATACACTCATTCTCATTATTCGAGGTTTTAAAATTATACACTTGGTTATTATTAATACTAGTAGCTGGCACTAAAGATATTTGATCATTTGTATTGAAGCCATTAGTAGGATGACTCAAGAACCCTAGGTTCTAATTAGGAGCAGCATGACTCAAGGGTAATTGATTAAGATCTAGGAGTTGATTCATGGATATATTATTTTGGTTGTTGTTGGGGAAGATGTTCAAAATAGGTATATGTGGGTTGATATTTGGGATAGAGTAGGCCATTTATCCTTGGGGCTACATTTGATCATTGATAATTACTGCCTTAGAATAAGCCCTGGTTAATGAAGTTATAGTTGGAATTGATCATTTCAAAAATATAGAGGTCATGGGATCCACTACATCCTTTTAGATTTTTAGGGATAAAACATCATCAGGTTTATAGGGTTCTATGGTCTTTCTATATATATTTTTTGAAATTTGGAATTAAAAGGACCTTATAGGCTCACTTGTATCCCTTTTAATGGTGGTGAACTAGTGATATATGACAAATGGATTGATAATTTTACCAAATTGGTATATAAAAACATAAGTAAAACCATCCCAAATAGTAATATAATTGTCAGTCAAATTTAAAAACCATTCATAAGTAGCATATTTAAAGGTAAAGGGAAATAATCTACATTCGACATCCTCATGCACAAGATTTACCAACCTCAAAGCAACTTTAAAAGACTTAATATGCTCTTTAATAGTTATAATATCAGTTAGACTAAATGTTGTAAAGTACTTTTTAGGGTTATGTGGGATATCATGTACCACACCTGGTATGTTGATTGAAGAGTCTCCAAACCAAGCCATACCTAAAAAAAGGTTGAAAGAAAAGGTACCCTTAAGAGTTAAAGTTAGCAAAGATTTGGATCTCCTGTGTCTAACTTTATCATGCCTAGTTATTTGATGAACCTCAAGTTCAAGAAAAGGTTCCCTTGTCTCTGAGTGTGATTGAGTTTGAATCCTTGGCAATTCCATCGTAAAGATTAAAGATTCTATTTAAAATATGATGTATCTAGTTAATCTTTATAAAGAATAAGGACTAAACCTACACATTAAGCTAATTTTGTAAGATTGTGTTAACAACAATAAAGGATGTAAATATTTGACTAAGTTATCTCAAATATGTGTCCAATTATGAAAATATGATCTATCTTTACAAGTCTAGGCCCAAATAAACCTAGATCTATGAAAGATATGACAACCTTTGATAAAAAAAAAAGTCATTCTAACCTCAAATACAATGGGTTCTCAAATCTTAAGCTACCTTTACTAAAAACAAGAATCAAACTTCAAAAAACTTTGATCTTTGTCAAAGGAAGCACAAAGATAGATCAAAGACTACAAATATCAATGATATTTACACTTCTAAGTAAAGAATTACTCAAAAGCACAAAGATAACATCAATCTTAGAACAAAACATACTAATATAAGGAAAGATTCAACCAATTTATAGAGATTTGGCTGTCCTTCTAGCACCAGCAAAATGCTTTCCTATTGATGCCTCTAAATGTATCACATGGGTTCTTAATTTTCAAAGAACACTTTTCATTTTAAATTCAAATATTTTAGAGCATGAATAGCAGGTTTTGGCAACTTAGGTTACGTATGGTGAAATAACGGAAAAGTAATGTATGAATGTTCCACAAAATTTGTAATTATTGATGATTGGGATCCATCATGGTCCAATCTTTGTGAATTATGAAGTATCTATGTTAATGTTAGTGAATTATGATCAAAACATAAACTACAGATTAATCTAAATGGATAATTATAATGAAACCTAAGCTACAGTAATATGGTTAAAAAAGAAGCAAAGGGGAAGGGTAAGGTAGAAATAGAATGTGTGATTATTGATCATTGACTCTAATATCATGACAAAGTTTAAATTATAACTCAACCTGTATTTAACCAGTATATGATGCAAAATAGCATAAGGTCAGATCTCACCACATACTAGGCAAATTTCTAAGGATAATATGAACTCATACAAGTAAGAATTAGATTTTAATTTAAATATTTGTTACCAAAATCAAATAACATAAGCACATCTAAATACAAAACAAATGAAATGAAGTAAATTCAAAATCCTTCAACCAATTCAGCATAGGCACAAACTAGCAACCTTGTATCACAAAAATGCAAATTCAGAATTCAAAGAAATAATTTAAATTCAAGTTTTAGAACCAACAATTGAGAGAAAGATATATTAACAATTGACACATCAAATTTAGACATTTTTAGAATTCCTTGACTATATTAATTTCTCAAAGTATACAATTTTTTCTCAAAATTCTTTCCCTTTACAAGATGGTAATAGTGCCTTTTATAGAAAGATAAGGCAGGAAACTAGTCAATTGTGAGATACAAATGTATAAAATATAAAGACAATTTTCCTTTTTTATAAAGTTTTAGAATACACTTGCTTTTCAAAACTAGACTGACCTAGAGGCAAATATGGTAATAGACTAGCATATGCCTTTACAAAAGAATATTCCTATTTCAAATATTACAATGTTTTTACAAAAAAGGAATATTAATTGATTGGTGGGCCCATTGTCGAAGGGCCTCCTTGGTGCTCTTGTAGAATCTCCATATCATTTTGATGTTGTTTTAGATTAAGGTAAAAACAGGTTTTGAAGGGGCCCCGAAACCCTGTACAAAGAGAAAGATAAGCATTAAAGCACAACCAGGTTAACACGAGAACCTGAAAATAGAAAAGAACCAACACCAGGTTTTACAGGGACCTGTAACCGACCATAATACCAATACAAAACAGCAATCAAAACACAGATCTGAAAGTTTACCACAGACTTCCAGATCCATAACCAGCAAACCAAAAAAATGACCAGTTTGCTGCCCCCAAAAAACCAATCAGCAGAAAGGAACTTTGGAAGAATCTTTTCAATTCAGATTTTTCTTTTTGCCTGACCGAAGATTCATATCAAGAGGAGGGACCAAAGTCTTAGCCTTCTTTCTTCTGACAGCTATCCAATCGTCTTCTACCTTAGCTGCCTCAGCAACCCATGCCTCAGGGGACAATAAACTTTGGACACCAGTAGGCATTAACTCCTGGTGACAGTCTAACACAGTCTGGCTTTTAGGTAGATCCTTCAAAATAGGGGTAGAGATCACCACCACCTCATCAGGCTCAGTTGTATCTTTGACTACAGCCTCCTCAGAGGCTTCATTTGATTGATTCTCCAGTGATTCCTCTTCATCTTCTGATTCTGATTGCACCCTTTCCTCGTTCTCGGACTCAAAATCTGTTGTTGCTTCCAAAGGTAGTTTGTCTAAACTATGTTCAGAAAAAATCATTTTGATGTTGTTATTTGACAATCTTCAAGTCTATAAGTGGCCTCAAAATTCACTCTTATTCACTATCAGCTAAAGCCTCCAATTCTCTATCATTCATGATTATGGCCTTTTTGATTTTATGGGCTTCAACTACCCTTCTTCCAACATTGGGGATCATATCAAGGATCCTGCTATTGTTTGCTCATGAATGCCCTTAAATTTTATTCTTAATTTTTTGAACTACCAAAGTATCCTTATGCTTTAATTCATCATCCTTGATGAGGCCTAGGGTAGTGGTCTATATAGGGTCTTTAAACATTGTTCTAAGGAGTTGTTTAATTCTCCCTACCAACTCCTCATCATCCTTGAGAAGCCTCTCCAAGTCCTATGGCCATGTACTTAAACCTTGGATCTTCTCAACAAAAATCCCAAGAATGACATTCAAATTCCCTAAGCTATTTGAATTAAATCTAAGGATCTGCTTTCCAAATCTAATGTTGATTAGCCTTATTATTTGATCCATTGAGGCTTGCCATTGGGTTATTAAACCCTTGACCATTGTGTTTTGTTGTGCCAATGCACTCTACCTTAGCTTGATTGATTTTAAAGCCTCAAACATATCAAATAAAGAGTCTTCAAGTAGTTTGATCATTATTCCTAAAACTGATAAAAATGGTTTATCTATTCAAGTCTTCATTCTCCTTCTCAAGGTTAGATATCCTCTGCTTCATCCCCCTGATTCTAGCTCTGACCTGAGATGAATGAGCCTTAACTAGGATTTTTATATCCTCTTCATGGATGGCTAGTTTACCAAGTTGTTTCCCCCCAATTGGAGTTAATCTTATAAAAGGCTCAACCTTTTGGAAAGTGAACTCTTTAGTTCACACCATGGCTTTTCTCATTGTTACCATTTATAATCTAGTTGTCTCTAGATTGAACTACATAGTAATAGTAGATTCACAATGCTTTAGAGGTTTTGGGACCTCCATATGATCACTATTTGATACTCCTAGAGCATCCATCCTTTTACCATCTAACCCTATAGTGGTTATTCTTATTTTCTCTCTCTTTCATCAAGGCCCTTATCCATGGCTTGATGTCTTCATGCACATCAACACTGATAGATTGAGTCAAAGACCATGAATGAGACAAGGGACCTTTTTAATCTTTCCATAAATGAATTGATCAGGGATGATTGGTCCATGAATGGGGTAATACTCACTTAACAAGTTGATCTCACTTGTGGGATGAGTGAGGGTCAACTTTGGTCTTTTTTGTCTAATAGGGACAATTGCCAATTCTGATTTCTTCTTCCTTAGTTGTGCCACTAGGACTAGTTCTAGGGAAGCTTCATTTCCTTTATCTTCTTACTCAATCTCCTCTACTTGAGCCTATGGTTCTTCAAGCTAATCTTCCTCTCCTTTAGAGCCATATGCTTCAGTGAGGACCTTGAAGGCATCCTCCACTATTTCATCTAGCTCCAAGGCAATCATGTCCAAGTGTTCAATAGGGGATGTTGGTATTTGAGGGAGGGATGAGCATTAAGGTCCCTCACCAGGTCTCTCCTCTAAGTTTTCCTTACCAGTGCCTTGTACAATTTATGCTAGAGGTTGTGGCACTTCTGGATAAGTTTGTTCTTGAGGTGGCCTCAAAAGTCTAGGCAGAAAATGATATTGAAGAGGATGCATTTGACATATGTCCCTTGGTGGTTTTTCATCACTAGTCAATCTATGTTGGAGTTTAATATTGTGCTTTTTGAATCTGGCCAGTACTTTAAAATTTCTAGCCTTGATGTGGAGAGTGTCATAAGGACTAACTTGATGCTCATAGACTAGCTTGGATAGTTGTTTACTCTTCAAATGGTTTCCCAATACATTATTGGGATCCCAATGACTGTGTTCATCTAATTGAAACATAAATGAATCTCTATGCCTGGCCATGGTGTCCACCTGCTTCTAATCTTGTGAAATTGTTCTTCCAATTATCAAAGGAAAGGGATGGAGGAGTCCCTTCCTTTTCTACTTGTAGACTCCATCAACACCATGAAGGAATTGGGATGTAATTTCTTATTCTACCAACTTTTTATGAACATAAATAAGTAACCTATAGGGTTGGGTCAAAATTCCCTTAATTCTGATTATAGTGTAATCTAGGTAAATCTAGATATCTCCCATTATATTTACATATTTCTTGATTAGAGGGCTTACCCTAGGCATAAGGATCCCTATGATGGCATATATCAACATAGGATAGATATAGTCATTGATGAATTACATGTGGTGTCTATACTTGAAGATGTGTAGCTTTGAATAATGGTGGGAAATTGTGGTTCTGCCCTTAAGAGACCAGTTTTTGATATTTGGGATCTTAGTAAAATCTAGTAGGGCATCTAGAAAATAAGACATCATGAAGAAATGTTTTATAGTATTCCTCTTGATGGTATTAAATTATTTCCCTAGGTGGATACTAATCATATCCCCAATTGGAAGAGTGAGCTCTTTCTCTACCATACATTAGACATAAGACACCCAACTCTTATTGACATATATGGTTGTAAGGGCTCCATATATTATATTAAAAAGGTTCATGATTACCCTAATTCACTTTGTAAACTAGACAATTAGGATTCTTCCCTCAAAATCTTAGAATACATGGTTCCCTTGGAGCAATCATGGCTTGAGGATGGTATCTTGGTCATTCTTACTGGTCTATTCCTTGATCATGGGTAGGTCCACAAGGGTTTGGGGAGCTTATAACACCTCTCAAAGGACAAATGGAAAATATAAACCACTCTCTTGGAGCTACCCTCATGAACAATCTTGTCATTAACAGTTCTACAATATACAAAAATGGGAACTAGGATATCAATGTAATGGAGTACCACTGGTTTCATAACAACATGATGGAGACCAGTCATTTAGAATGCAGCCAGGTTGTAGTACCTCCTATTAACTTGCCAATCCTTTATTATTCTTTGGTGATGGTTAACATCTCCTCAATGGTCTAGAAGAGCTCAAACCAATTCTTTTTGCCATTGTTCAAGGCAATAATGTTTAATTTAATATCTTTGAAAACTGTTCCTTCATTGTCTTTGGATAGATACAACTATGTCTCACCTCTTAATTGCAACCTTTGATATATCATGTATTTTGCACTTGAAAATTATTCATAATTAGATTGTAAATGGTTTTTAGATTGGTTCCTTCATGCTCAAAACACAATTAAACTTCCTTTAGCTCTACTGTAATCAATCTAGGTTTACTTAGGGATTTTTATGCATATTTATGGCTTTGAAGCTTTAATGGTGGTAGCTCATTTGGATTTGAGCTCATATGTGCTTTAGATTTGATTTGGACCTTTGATTTTATATGTTTGCGTTCTTAAGCACACAAGATCTCCTCTTTTATCATTTTTTTCTTGCATGGAATTTATGTGGCATCATTCTGAAACCTTTCATGACATTTTTCATAAATGTCTTTGAAGCACTAGCCATTATTTTTTTTTAAACTTCATTTGGATTTGATCCATTAGATCAAGATCATGAATTAACATGGGTCATTTATTATAATCTAGGCCCCTTCTTTTTATTGGTCCCTTTTTGGTCTCCAACCCTATGGTTGTGCCACTTATCACCTCCACAATCCTTCTAAACTCTAGTACTTTTGTTAGTCACCTATTGAGTGAGAATTTAGCATGTGTCAAGCCTAAAGGCTCACAGAGCTCTATTGAAAAGACATCAATGATTTCACATCATTAGATCATCTTCCATGATGATGCATGGACCATTGGATCTTACAAGGTGCATGAACTTTAATCAATGCATAGCTATAAAAGAACATAGGGTAAAATGCTTTTACCTAAGTATATTTCATATTAATAAACATGAATGAACTTAGGTTAAAGATTTTTATGCTAAGTTTTAAAGGATTTACATAAAAAGTGGACCAAGCTAAATATTTTAAGCCAAGGTTTACATTGTATTTAATAAACACAATGCATACTTTAGACTAAAATACTTATGTTAAGCTCTTAGAATATGCCTAAAGGGTCAAATTGATATATAAGGACCCAATGCTAGATTTTGACATGGAGCTTTATTGTATTAATAAACACAATAAAATCTTTGGTTAAAAGCATTTGGGCTAATTTTTATGTCATTGAGACCCTTTTTAAAATAAGACTTAGCATAAGTCTCTAGCCTAAGGTTCATGAAATTCAAACAAATGCAATGGGGACCTTAGGATATAGACTTAAACTAAATTCATTTTTTGCATATATTTAGACTATGGTATCATTTCATTATTTATAGTTCAAAGGTCTCAAGTGCTTGAACATCCTCCAAGAGGTTTCCTTAGTCTAAAAATGTAATTCATGAGATTTCTAAATGACATTTTGGAGTATATCTTGGTCTTGAGCAAAATAATCCATTAGCTTAAATTTTATGGTCTCATGGATGTCAAATATGTCCTCAGGAATGTCAAATTACGGTCTCATGGACATCAAACTTAGGCTTGTGAAATTCTTAGTTTTTATGGGCTTAAATTTGATGATCACACAAATGTCAAATACGTCTTCATAAACATCAAAAAATGGTCATGCAAACGTCAAATTTTGGCTCATCAAACTCTTATGTCCCAATGTGAGAGTGCTACATGGTGGCTCTATGAGACTTCCTATGATCATGAACTCAATTCGCTCCATCTAATTAAAAATCATGATGAAGCCAAAGCTATCTGATCATGAACTGAGTAGTCACACACCATTAGTTCTATTTAATAAGTTGGGCCCTTTGTTTTTAAGTCTCGAATGTGAGAGTGCTACATGATGACTCTATAGAGCTCATGGGGCTTTTGACTTTTGAATGATGTCTTTGATCCATCTGATCTTCAGTCCACGATGAAGTGAGAACTATTGATTATGATATGAATGCCCAAACATGCTTGGTTTGAAGGACTAAGTGCATAGTTTATCAGGTTTCCTTCGATCTATTAGATAAAAATCTATGATGATGCATAGGTCATATGATCTACAAAAGAGCATGGTGTTTAAGTTAAAACTTGGGATGAAGGAAGACTTAGGTTAAAGGGTTAAAGATAAGGTCTCATTCATGTTAATAAACATGAATGGGGCCTTAGTGTTAAAACTTTAGACTAAGTAATAATAAAGGGGACCACACTAGAAAACAAAAGGACCCTGCTAGCATAAAATTAGACCATGATTATAAATAAAAAAGAAACAAAGGGGAAAATAAAAGTAGACTAAGCATAATTTTTAAGCTAGGTTTTGGTTGTGTTTAAAAAAATGACCAAGTCTTAACATAAAAATTAGTCTTAAGTCTAATATATATATTTAAAATGTTCCCACTAAATGCTCCTACCAAATTTGAATTTGAACTATGGGTTTATGACAGGGTTTTAGAACATGAAACCTACAACTTTGAGATATGAAGATCCATCATTAGCAATATTAGGAAAACTCAAATAAAAACTACAAAACAACAAACCAAGTGGATGATCTTCAAATTATACCAATGATCTACACATGTTATGTTTTTAGGGTTAGGCTTCAAGGTATCTTAATGGTCTCAATTTTAAAAAAATGGGGGTATGTTGACCTCAACATCATGTATCATCAATATATGCATATCAATTAGGTCTTTATCATGTAATATGCACCATTTGATCAATATGTGTGATCAACCATGAGTTGTAGGATCCTTGTGATTTAATTTTGCTTAGTGTTAAACCTCAAACACTTATCCTCATCTCGCTTCATCTTGACGTCTTGGAATGAACACATTCCATTGATCCTTTTATACGGAGCTTGATCTTCATCTTTGTCAACCAACTATCATTTTGACCCATTTGAATTATTGAGGACCATTAGATCAATCTTATATGATCATCCATGAACTGTTGGATCTTCATTTGGCCCTGGTCTTTACCCTTCACAAATTTGGTTAAGTATGGGGACCATTTCTCATCTTCCTAGAAGGCCAACTTTGCACTTCCATATCTTTTGCTTCACTTAAGCACGCATTCTCAAATTTTGACCATATGATATCCTCACATAAGAGAATCCAGACATGTGCCAAAATTTTCATGAAACTCTAACACATGTGAGATATAATGACATAAAAAGTATCACTTAGATTTATTTCTACCACAAAGACAACTATGTCAAGAACTATCTAGAAGGCTAACTTCGCACATGCATAAATTTTGACATGCTTCATCGCATGATCTAAAATTTAGAAAAAATCAACTATGCATAAAAATGAATAAACCCATATGATCACCTTCTCATGAAACATCCACTTGTGCAATATATGACATCACCAAATTGATTACTTGGCTCTTTCTTGCCTCATGCAAATTTGACTAACTATGGGAAAACACTATCCAAACACCTGAGAGCCCAACTTTGCAATTTCATATACTTTATCTCTCTTAGTCACAAGTATTAATATTTAGTATATAAGATATAGGAATAATACTAAACAAACCCATGTGATCATTTCCTCTTGATAGCTTCATGCGTGCAAATGCTGACATCATCAACATGCTTACTTGGCTATATATGAACATAGAAAACACTAACAAAATGCCTAAAAGTCCAAATTTGTACCCACATATCTTTGACTAAAATTATTCACATGACTTGATATTTAGCACATAAAATTTTGGGAATAATATGATCACAACCATATGACCAAATCCCCTTGACTCATCCACATGTGGTAACTATGACATCATCAAACTACCTAGTCAAATTTTTTGCCATTAGACCTGAAAAGTCTAGATGAAAATAATGATTAACCAAATGAAATAAAATCATGCACACAAGAACTCAAATAATATTAAACCTCTTATATGTCCCCTTTTACATGATCAATACTCCATACTCATTCCTAATCATCTCAAACCATATCAAATCTGAAGATCAAATAAGCCTCCTTTAAGCATACTAGGACAAGCACATTGCACACTTTATCATTGTCACATACACTATAAAGGCAATTCATCCACTCACCTATACACCTCCATGTCATCACCATTACATCATTTAAAACTCTCCAAAAATCTCCCCCTTTTTCATTAATGTCAACACATCATATACATATCACCTTTCTTATCTCTCTTCAAGCACTCTCACAATAGGAACTTTCTCCCCCTTTGAGACAATGATAAAGTGGGCACCAATTGATCATGAGGACATAAAAATACTACCAACAAGACTTGAAAATCTTATAAAGATATTATAAACTCCCCCTTACCTTAAACCTACCTCTTTTTGCCTTGACAACTTCCTTTTGCTCCTTGCCAACACTCTCTTCAACCAAGCATTGCAACCAATGAAGAAAGAACATGAAAAATAATAAAATTGAGAGAAATCACAAAGAAACATCTAAGATGGACTCCCCTTAATATTTTTAAGCCATTACACCTCTTGAGTATCTTCAAATCTCCATACATCATGATGAACCACCATACAGGCTTACTAGCCTTCTTTCTCAAACCACCTCAATGACCATAAGAAAGCTTCAATCCACTCATAAAATAGAAAATATGCTCTCAATCAGCCTGAAAACTCTCTTAGAAACACTCGTACCTTTATCTTTTGGAAAAATTGATCAAAAAGCACTCTTTTTCTTTCTAGGCATGTCTAGACTCCTTGTAGCCCTACCTAGAACTTGCAGAGCCCACAAATTTTATTAGACACATCTTAAAGACCTAAAAATTAATATATGGAGTAATTTAATATGACAATTTAAGCATACTAATTTTCAATACCTATCTCATTCTCTACAACATAGTTTCTTCACAAACTGACTTGTCAATTAGGCCTCTATTTTGACAAAAATATGAATAATTTTATAAATATAAACCTTAAAATCTCTATGAATATTTATTTGAAAATCCTTTTTTCCCATTAAATATAAAAAAAATCCTCATACCTCAACTCATAATACAAACTACTTTTTTAGCAAAGCCCAAAACCCTAAAATCTCAAAACAAATAGAGTCAATAGACCTTCTTCTGGTCAATATCCACCTCTAAAACTTATTTTACAGCTAAAGATAACCATTTAACACTTATGTACCAAGTTTTGTGCTTCCATCTCTTTGGGAACCCATACATCCTATAACCCATTTGAGGACCTGTATACTCTTAAACACAAACTAGGAAACCTGAGAGCAAACAAAAATCTCCAATTTGATTTCAACATACCTTCAGACCACAACACCAGCTAGATCATGCTAGAATAAGGTCAATATAACTTTTTATGTAAAAATATCATTTTGAAAAATCACAAATCCTCTTTTTCCACTTGAAAAACCTTCAATCTGATCATGTCATTTGACTATATATAGCTGTGACATCATTTTGACATCACCACAACATCTCTTCCACTTAGACATATATAAACTAACTAAAAACACTTATCTTTATCCTTATAGGACCATCTAAACAACACCATAATAACACTTTATTCTCCACTGAAAGGAGTCTCTTGAGAAGCATAAATAGAGATATCATTTTCATCACAATGTTCTTAGTACAAATTGAAGCTAGGAGTGGCCCACATATCTAAGGTAACTACTAGAATCCTCTTGTATCTATAATAATAATTATTTTTATTCATCTTCTTAGTCTAAACTATGACAAAGGGTTCCTTTTTTATATCAATCTTCTTCTCTTCTAAGATTGAATTCATCATACATGGAGACAACATGGAATCTTGACATACCTTTTCATTTAAAGAATCAACCTTGCAGTTTTGAACCTCATCACTAAGTTCTAATAATTGATGTTCTTTGCATGAATATTAATCAATAGTAGTAGGATGTTCACTTGGATCCAAACATACCTCAAAACTAGCTTCAACTAGTACCTTGGTCTTCTCTTTGAGCTTGGTCTCTCTATCCACAACATGAGCAGATAATGACAGCTCTTGGTACTCTTCAACTTCTGTAGTATTCTCCACCATAGAAAACACATTACTTGGACCTAAAGTCTCATCATGACTCATACTTACCACCTTTATTTTCCATGAGCTAACTTACCTTCTTCCATGTACTATTGGAGCCTGATTGAACCTATTCTAATTTGTAGACCTTTGCTTACAAAATCTAGAAATATGGCCTCTCTATTCATAGTCGTAGCAAACAATTATCCTTGATGGAAAATTAACTTATCTTACCTTAAATGTATAATATTTTGAAGTGTCCCACATTATGATAGTTAATACACTCAACCTTGCTTACACCTTTTGACTAATGGTCCTTATCATAGTCCCATGCAAACTCATTTCTAGGTCTTCTACATTATCTAGCTCTATGCCCAAACTGATTACAAGAATAGTAGTAACCATTTAAATTCACATACCTCATGTCATTTGGTTGTCTAATCTAATTTTTCCTCATTATGCCTATACCTTCATTCCTTGTTTGATGATTTGTCTTCAAAGTTTGATTGTCCTTGTTCACATTAATCCTCATCTTATCTTGAGTTGCATTATCTAGTTCTTCTTTGTATCTAAGACTATTTCTATCAGTTTCATGCTTTTTATCATTTAGAATATTATCTAGATCACTTGAGCTCTTTTCAAATTCCATAAATGACTTCAGTTTACTAGATGTCTTCTCTAACTCAGATCTTAATGACTCATTTTCAAATACAAACTTTGAATATTCATCTTCTTTAGCTTTTAGGCTTGTAGATAGATCTTCCAATTGACAAATAAGATGCTTGACTATATCTTCATTCTCCTTGGCATCTTCATTCATTCTTCTCTCAAATACATTGAATTTATCCTCAAATTTTTTAATTTTATATTTCATCTTCTTATTGATCTTATTATCAATCTTTAGTTCTTCAACAATATTTGTCAATGCAATCTCATAGTCCATATCATATTCATCATCATCTAAATAACTCCAAGTAGACACCTTTTGATTTGAGAAACTACCTTCCTCAACCATGAACAAGGCTTCATCTTCAATAGAACCATCATCTTCATGATCACATTCTAAGTCACTAACTTCACTCTCATCAGATGAGTTGCAATCTTCTTTGGCATAGAGACTTTTCTTGTCCTTGAAGTACTTCTTTTTGTTACTAAATCTTCTAAATCCCTTTTTGATTTTATCAAACTTGAATGATCTCTTGTCATAATCATGACCTTGATCATGATATTCATCATCATCCTTCTTATATTTATGAGGGAACTTATTATCAAAATGTCCTATCTCTCCATAATTGAAGCATTTGAGGGGTAGTTTACCCTTATACTTACTTGAACCTATTTTCAATTTTATTGAAATAAAAGCAATTAGTTTATCCTCATTTATATCATAAATGTCATCCTCCTTATGTTTCTTACCTTGGAACTTATTCTTAGGCTTCATCTCTATCTTAAATGTTGTTTCCTTCTTTGGTGGTATATCATCATTCTTCCTCATCTCATAGGCAATAAGGATTACATGCAATTCATCCATCTTTAGTTAAGTAAGATCATGAATTTATTCCAAAGGAGATACTTTAGGATCAGATTTGAGGGATAGAGACCTTAATAAATTTTGAACAATAGTAGGCTCTTCAAGGTTCTCTCCAAAACCTTTGATGATGTTCACAATCTGATCAACCCTCTACATAAAGGATGCCACATAATCTTCTTCCTTCATCTTGAGACTTTCAAATTGCCTCTTGTGAGTTTATAACTAGCAAGCTTGACCTTTGAATCTCCTTCATAAATGATCTTAATTTTGTCCCATATCTCTTTAGAAAATTTACAATGGATTACCTTGGTGAAATCAGTTTCTATAAGCCCACAAGTGATGGCATTCATTGCCTTAGAATTATTCTCAAACAACTTCTTAGCTATCAAACTAGATGGAGGAGTAGTAGGAGAAGAATAACCATCCACAATAGATTACAATACATCAAACCCTAAGGACATAATGCATGTCCTCATCCTTACACTCCAAAAAGCATAATCAGATCCATTGAACATTAGAGCTTTCTTAGTAGATAAACCTCCTTGATGACTACCCATATTGTACCTTGGATTACCTTCAAGTTGTCAAGCCTTTACCAAAGTACATAATCTGATACCAATTTTTAAAGGTATAATTAATGAGAGGGGGAAGGGTGAATCAATTATCCTAGAAAATCCAACTTCAATTTCAATCCTTTTAAGTTCTTAATCAATTATCATAAGCATTTATAAAACATACACATCATTCATAGCGATGAGTAAGAGAGACAATGCAAGATTAATCACATAACATATGACATATGTGGGAAACCCTCTTGGGAGAGAAATCCCATTGGAACCTATAATTGGACTACTATCCTAGAATAACAAGAACTAATATATGTTATCTACAACTAATCAAGGAACTACAATCCCTTATTTAGTGAGACTACAATCCCATAAGGTACTACCACACCTATCTAGCTGAGTCGCAATAAAAACTAGACTTTTAGTAAGTTTTACCTTGTAAGGAGGCTACAAACCCCTTAGATCTTGAGCTAACACAACAACACCTATGAACACATCCACCTTTTAAATGATGTCTTTAACACTTGATGATGGAGCTCTAATTGTCACTCATAACCTTTACTCATACTCAAATAACAAGAGAACTATTCTGCCAACAAAATTATGACCTAAAAGTCATACAAATAGTTATCAATCTATTATGCTTTTCAACTCATCCATAGGACACCCACACTTTCCTTCACTTCACAACACTAAGATATCAAATGTAAATTCCACCCACACCTCTCTCTCCTATCTAGAAACCAACACATTTACTTTGACCATTTATAGATCTATTATGATTATCATCATCTTGGTTAGCCATTAGGCATGCCTTAACCCTTAAGACACATATCATAAAAATACATAACTTAATAAAATATTCATAGGTTGGTCATAGCTTCTATGGGTCACCCTTAAGTAGCTACACCTTTCAAATAGGCCCTTATAGCTCTTATAGGTCTCATGGAGACCTATTCACCCATTTGACACTTCATAAAAAAAAATAACACATGACCACTTTAAAATACATGAACATATTACATATTATCTATAGGTCTCCCTTGAATGAAAAAAACTAGAATAGTACCCTTCTGCTTAAGCACAATTAGCTCAAATACTTCTCTATACACATAGTCACCATGAATGAACACATAGTCAACTTATAAACCTTTGTTCATATTGAATATGATTGGTAAAGCCTTAATAATGCACATAGATTATCCTAATTGATTTTTAAACATTATATAATATATAATTCATCATTAAACATTGAAACAACAATATAATGAGCCTAATTACCCTTCTTGGGTCACTTGTAGAACATAATCAAACACACATTCAACTTTGGACTTAAATATCTTTGACTGTACAAAATTTTGTATCTTAAAATTTATTTTTATAGATGTAACTTAGAGTCATATATAAATTTTATTTTCACACCATGTTCAAATTATAAATAGATCAAAAATTATGGCTCAAAATCTAGACACTGATCAATCCTTTGTTAAATTTAAATTTTTGAATTCAAATAGTCACAGTTAAACATTGACCACTTTGATTGCATATAGTGTCCTAACTACTTAGATAAATTTCAAACCCTTGATATTATTCTATCTTTAACTCATATTCCACCAATTCTCAATCATTAAACCTTGAACATGCTGACCTTACCTCATTTAATATTGCAATCTTGACTCACTGTGCACCATCGATCCTTATGGATCAACCAGGTCCTTATCATGTAGTACATATCATTTGATCAATTTTTATAATTTAGTATGGGCCATAGTATCTTTATCATTTACCTTTTTTCAATTTTAAACCTTGAACACTTTTCCTCATCTTGTTGCATCCTAACAACTTGAAATGAACATGCTCTATTGATCCTTTTATAAGGAGCTCCATCTTTATCTTTGTTAACCAACTATCACTTTGACCCATTTGAATTAGTGAACATCATTAGAACAATATTATATGATCATACATGAACCATTGGATATTAATTTGGTCATGGTATTTACCCTTCACAAATTTGGCTAAGTATTAGGACCATTGCTCATCTTCTTAGAAGGCCAACTTTGCACCTCCATATATTTTGCTTTGCTCAAGCGCATGTTCTAAAATTTGGATCATATGATCTCCTCACATAAGAGAATACAACCATGTGTCAACATTTTAATATAACACTCACACATGTGAGATATAATAACATTAAAATTCTCACTTAGATTTCTTCCTGCCATAGAACCAACTATGTCAATAATTGTCTAGAAGGCTAACTTTGCACATGCATAACTTTTGATGTGTTTCATCGCATGATCTAAAATTTTGTGAAAATAAAATAGGAATAATAATTAACAAAACCATATGATCACATTATCTTTAAAAATATACACATTTTAGATATTCCATCACCAAAGTACTTAGCTCTTTTTTGCTTCATGTAAATTTGGTTAAGTATGGGAAAACACTGTCAAAATACCTAGGAGCCCAACTTTGCACTTGCATATTTTTTTTCATATTAGTCACATGTATTTATATTTATCACATAATATATAATCAAAATACAATAAACCCATGTGAATATTTCCTCTTGACACCTTCATGCGTGTGAATTATGAATAATCAACTTGCTTACCCAATTCTATTTGAACATATAAATCACTGATAAAATGCCTAAGAGCCCAACTTTGTACACACATATTTTTGAATGTGATTATTTACATGACCTAATTTTTAGCAAGTAAAAAATTTGGACTAATTTTATCAAAACCACATGACCAACTCCCCTTGACTCATCCACATGTTGTAATTATGACGTCATCAAACTGCCTACTCAAGTTTTATGCCACTAGACCCAAAATGTCTAGATGAAAACAATGATCAACCAGATGAAATAAACTCATGAAAACAAGCAATAAAATCATAATAAACCTATTATAGGGCCCCTTTCACATTATAAATACTCCATACTCATCCCTAATCATCTCAAACCATGTCAAATTTGAAGATCAAACAAGCCTCCTTCAAGCATACTAGGACAAGCACATTGCACACTTTGTCATTGTCACATAGAATATAAAGGAAATTAATCCACTCACCTAGACACTTTTATGTCATCACCATGACATCATTGAAAAATCTCTAATAATCCATAGTAGAGTGTATTTCTAGATAGATAGATATGTGGTCACCAATATAGTAGAGTGTGTTTCCCAACACAAATCGATATATACCCAGCTTGATCTATACCCAAATTTATATATTAATGGAAGTAAGATAATATTAACTAATATAGTTTATTTAGGATGGGTTACTTAGATCTTGGACAGGGCTGGTATAACCTAAAGGTAAAACTAGGTCCTTGCCATACTCTGAGTATGACTCGGTCCCTAATACAATAAATTAAGAGATATCATAAAAATAGGGGCCCTAACAAAGATATATGGTGGAAACCATTATAAAGGCCTTATATATATCTTGATATTTCCCTACCTAATAACATAAGGGAAGCTTTCCCTACCTACTTCATCTATGTGAAGGAGTAAGGAAATAGAAGCTTGCCTTCTCAATATTTATCTTTGTTTCACCTAATATTATATCAAGGTAACAAGGGAGTGATTATGGATGATGATGGATAAAAATATAATGATTATTGATGATCAGAGATGATAAGGTTTGATGAAGGAGTGATTATGGATAATGAGGGATGATGAAGGATGATGAGGGAGTGATTAGGGTTGATGAGAGATTATGAGGGAGTGACAAGGGACAATGAGAAATTAGGAAGGTTGATGAGACTAAGTGATTATGAATGATTAGGACCAATGAATAATTTTTTAGGAATGATGAGGGATGATGATGGAGTGATTAGGGATGATTAATAATGATGAAAAAGTGACTATGGATGATGAGGGAGTGATTAAGGATGATGAGGGATAATTAAGGATTATTTAAATATGATGGAGGACAATGAGGGCTAAAGAGGGTGTGGCTAGGGACTATAAGGGATGATAAGGTCCAATGAGGAAGTGATTAGTGATGATGATGTTTAGTAAGGGAGTGATTAGGGATGAATATGGATGATGAGGTACAATGAGGGATTAATTAAGTATGCTAAAGAATGATAAGGATTGATGAGGGTGTTTTTATTAAAAATGAGGTAGTGATTATGGATGATTAAATATGATGAGTTATAATGAGACAATCACTAAAGATGATTAGGGTTAATGATGGAGTGATTATGGATGATAAGGGATGATAAGAAAGTGGTTAGGGATGATGAGGGATAGATTTAGGAAAATTAGGGATGATGAGGGCTGATGAGGGAGTGATAGAATAAAAAGAATGGTGTTTTGATTCCTTATATTCTGATCGGATTGTACTAGGGTGATTAGCCTCATTCAAGTCTAGTATATTAGTAGGGCCATGATGGATTAATCTAGGGATATTATCATATGATTTCCATGGTTGAAATAATATGTTATCAATTTGATTATGTTATTTAATTAATAATCATTAGACTATTGATGATGGAGTGATTCACTTATATCTATCTCTCTCATACCTCCTCACTAGTGAAATAAGTTCTTGGGTCTAAACTAACATTCGAGTGTAAATGGGATCCAAAGGTTTAATGCATAACCTAAATCTTCCCTTACCTTTTTAATGGAGTAAGGCTTAACTATCAAGGGAATTTTTCCTTCATGATATCTAGATTTCCTTTACTTATAGATTAAGGCACAACTATTGATGGAAGATTGATTATAAATAGATAGCTTTGTGTAGACACTATTTATGAATTATATTTCACAGTAGTCTTGTATACTTAGTAGATACATATCATGGATATACCTAGTAACTTATTATCTACTCACAAGGAAACTTACCAAAGGCATTCAAAAAACCACTCAAGTGAGCAAAAATTTCTGATTTTATCCTATTCCCATATCAATCATAGGGAAAACACATATATAGGTATGAAGTAATAAAGGAGCATCCCATGAGCCACATTTTTCGAGTTATAAGCTAGGTCACTGTTGTACCTACTTATCACACATTGCATGATTCACACACAAGAAAACACTTAGCTAAGAACTACATAAGTCTAAGAATCTCTTCATAGTATTATATATGTAGGTAGTGATAATTGATATAGGGTCCCTGGGGGTATCTAAACACCATGTTCCCACTAACCCATTTTTATTATATACAATATGAAGATGAAGAACTAGGGTTTTCTATTTGACAAGGAGAAATAATACATGACCTAGTTTTGAATGTACCAGAGCAAAGGTGATAGAGAAATTATAAGCATCCATGTGTCTGCATCAAGTTTTAGTAGGTGTTCTATATTAGACACCTCCATCTGATCTAGATAGAATCAACAATGTAACCATCCTAGGTTGATTCAAGTTTCCACAACTACATAGGTATAATTTTTATAATCATGTAACTGATCTAGAATCCATATCCAATATAATTTCTACCTATTCCAAATACAAATCATAGTAGCACCAAAACCAATTAAGTATATTGTTTTCATCATCACTGTAATATATAACATAGTTGTATTTTCCATTTTTAACATATCTCATCATAATAAATTTAGTATATGTTTATCTAAGTTTTGAAATTAATTGGCCTGCTATAGACATAATTTATCACCCTTGTGCCCTAGGTTATCTCTACTCCTTTAAACATATATTCCCTAATATATATTTTAGGGTTAAATATTTGGTGAAAATAATTCATGTGAATGCAAAAAAACTATGATTCCTAGGGTTTTAGTTTTTTGTAAAAATTCTAAATTTTTTCATTTGTAAGGAATGGAAACTAATAATAAAAATACTGATTTCAAATGGAAGATAAAGCATTGGTCACTCATCTCAATAAAAAAAGGATTAATGGATGCATTTTATATGTTACAAGAGATGAAATCAATAAACATGATAATGCTAAGGCTTCATCACCTAGTGATGATGAGTCCTTATAAGATACTATAACTGATTACATACCAATCAAACTCCTTACATTTAGTGAAGGCACAAGATATGTTTTCCAACCTTTGTTTCCTAAAAGTACGTTTACCACATCTTCCATGGGAAACCTAAAAATTCAAATAAAATAATATTTTCACTACTTATTACTACTCAAACCATCTATGTTTCCCCTTTAGTGACTACTCAATTTTTGTAATATAAATCCCAATGGCTCTATAATGAAAACTCTCCTCCATGTATAAAAATCTTAGAGGAAAATGTCATGAATATTGAAAAAAGGCTTTAAAGTCTCATCATGCTATTAATTCCCAAGATGTGTTGCATAATACTCTTGCATCCTAGATATCTTTTCACCCCTTGCCAACTAGTTTTGTTTCATCTAAGTTCACATTTTATGATACCAAGTGTGATCCTAAATAACATCTTCAATCTTTTTATGCGACATGCCTTGATTATGCCTCTAATAATAAAATTTTGACCAACTTATTTCTAAGGATCATAAAATACTATGCTTAAGGTGGTTCCATGATTTACCAGCCCAATCATTAAATTCATTCAAACTTATTGAAAATTAATTGATTAAAGATATTTTAAATAAAATTTTGGTTGCTACTTTATATGAGTCCATTGTTTTCAAAAATTTTAATGATTTATGCCACATTGTTTGGGACCATGAAATGAAACTTATTTCATTGAATAGTCTTAAATATGTAGCAAACAGATTGACTGTATTTACATATAATACCAAGTTTACTATCAAACAAAGTTATAAGGTTGAGCCTCCTAATCCTAAAAAGGAAACAACCACCATAGTTAATGGAGTGTCACAATAACCTAATCAGCTTGTGTTATCCAATGCATCATGAAGATTGTTTACATGCTTACCTAATCCTCCCTCTTTATTACTCCCATGGCTTGTAGAGTGTCACCTCATATATCTCCCTTATACTATAGAGGTTGATATGAGTATACCTATACCCAAATATTATGATTTGATTGATTATATTGACTAATACCAAGGCCCCAAGCATTCTATGAACAATTTTTTTAAATTGAAGCATAATATACAAGAGATCATCAATGACCAAAATATTTCATTTGATTATCCTTTAAAGGAATCAGGTTCACAAGCCTTTGATCACTAGAAATAGAAAATATTTAACAATACTTTGTAATATCATTCAAAGAAGGATCTATAAGTGTAAATGGTATATAATGTGCATCCTCCTCCATCTCATTATGATCATTCATTAGATGGGATTACTGTTACCTATACATGTAATATACCTCCTATGGTTTATAAACCTTGTATTACTTTTGATGATAGTGAGATTAGGGATGATGAATTAGATATTCATTCCTTATTCATTTGAGATTACTTTAACCACCTGCCTATACACAGTGTTATGATTGATAATGGCACAAGTAATAACCTTTGTACTATGATGTTACTTATGAATTTGGTTTACACAAATCATAATTACATCCTTTGATGAGGTCAATTAGAGCATTTTATGGGACCTCAAAAAATGTTTAGTGAGATTGACTTACCTTTACAAGTGAGTCCCACACATGTGGTTACTACCTTCTCAATTATACCTTCCACAATGTTTTTGATATGCTAGTTGGATGACCTTGGATACAAACACTTTAAACATTACCTTATATAATACATGAATGCATGGGTGTGTTAAATAAATTCATTCCAATCAGGTAATTATAATTTTCAAAGTTCCATATAATCATCCTATTGAGAAATAGAAAGTCATAACTAATTATTTAATTATAAAAGCTCCTAAGGTTAATCTTCTACAAAAGAGTAAGCAATAGGTAATCCTTTTTATCAAGTGGACAATACTTGAAGGACCATTACATCAGATATCCATAGTGGGTTCCATGGAATTCTCATCTACTACACACCGTATTAATATATCTAGAGAACCTAAATATATTCCTACTAATACTATTACAAAGAAATCACAAAACACTCAATGATGGGTTACACAAACCCCTACTCCTAATATTTCTTCACAACCACAAAATCCTATTATATATACATAATGTATGACATATTCTAAAGTGACAAATATTATGCCTACACATGCTCCTTGGTAGTGCTATTAGTTTATTTCACTAGGTTCCCAAAGGGGAGATACCTATGAGAATCCATTGGATGAGATCATATGATAGTTTTTTTGCACATATTCCAAAAATACCCAAAAAAAATTCTTCAAAAACTCAAAAATATGTTCAACATTTACTTTTTTTATTATCTTCATGGAATATATGTTGGACATTTGTCTTTAAAAATATTCCAAAACCTAGTTGGACATTTGTCCTCATTTCAACAGATCACATTTGATCAAAAGGACATGTCCACCCTTGGCCCAAACCATAATAACCCACTATACATTGAGATAATCATTACGGATTATAACATCAAGAAGGTTATTATAGATAATGGTTTAGGGCTGAAAATCATATCTCTTAAATTGGTGTGATGATTGGGTTACATGGATAAAGACATTCATCCAGAGACTATTGCAATCAAGGCTTATGATAATGCTGAGAGGGAGTCATTTGGTATAATTTGGTTGCCAATCATGGTTGGGTCTATTTCTCATCACACATTATTCCATATTATAGATATTGAGCTTCCTTATAACATACTTCTTGGTCATCTTTGGATCCATGAAGTACAAGTAGTTCCATCTACTCTTCACCAATGCTTTAAGTTTCCCCATGATGGGATCGAGGTTACTATTCTCACTAATCAGTAGCCATACCAATACTATAAACATTTTGAATCAAAGTTTCATAATTACAACTATTTCCTAGGTTCTAAATTCATTACAAAGAAGAACAAATCCATCATTTCTCATCCATCTCCATCTAATTATATAGACCCTGGTGATCTAGCCTCCACTTCAACTAATCCATTTCCTACAGCTCTAGCCAACCAGGTTATTATTAAAGACATAGGCATTTCCACATACCATCTAAAGGACATCCTCCATATTAAAAAATTACCAAAATCCTCTAAAACATTTGGTAAGCTTAAAACTTTTTAGACTCATAATAGACCTAATTAGATTTGGCAACTAAAGAAGAAGCAACCAAAACCTCCTATGGTTTTTGTACCTGCACTTACACCAAAGAAAGATCAAGAAGCTTTTACCGAGGGAGATTGGTTATATTTTGAGGGCCTTGAAAATTATCTTTAGATTCCAAAGTATCCTATCCCTAATAGGATAATGGATCATCTTGACTATACAAAGAAAGGCCTTGGCCCATAGGCACAAGGAATTTTAGAGCCCTTATCAGTTGGAGTTGTCAATGGGAATCATGATTTGAGATTTAAACCACCAGAGGATAACCTCGTAACATTTGGTAGTGACTCTTTTGAAGTGATTGGTAACAAGACTCCTAGTAGTGACATAATATCCCATTATAGCCTTTTTGATGATCTTGTTGATTCAGATTTGTTTAATTTAAATTCCATATTGACCATAACACCTATTGGGATTCCCACCCTAAAGTAAAAACCTATCCTAGTGGTGATTCCCTTCCTGAAGTAGGACATTATATCTTTACCATTGGTGCTTCCCATCATGAAGTAAACCCTCACTATAACCTATGACTTCACCATCTTAAACTCATAGATTAGGATCAACAAAATTTATTCATATCCCTCAATGAGTTTTAAAATGAAGAATTGATTGTAGAATATATGGGCCTATGAGATGCATTCCCCATTGATGATCATAAATAGTGTTTTAATTTTTCATTGAATTCTTATGCCTATTTTGGAGAGAAGGCAAAATTTCTTGGTCATAATAAAGAACAAACATCAGGATCTTTAGGTGAAAACCTCTTTAAGGCACTTGTTGATCAGGGAAAAAGTAAAGAAAAAGACAAACCTTTGAGTGAAAACCTATTTCAGGCACTCCCAGGCAAGAAAGTTTGTTCATCCCCTTAGGACATAAAAAGTTCATCTAGCCCAAGTTCCATAGCTAGTACAAGCATCTCTTCAGAACATCAAATATTTGAGCATCTTGCTCTTGAGTTTCTAGAGGTCTTTGCTAATTGGCCTTTACCTAAGAAGGTAGATTTTGATTCTTCATATTATCTAGATCTTTGGGAGGAAAAATAAGAGGATATATCAAAAGAAGATGATCACGGCTATACATTGCCTATAATTATAGAAGATGGATCTACACTCCTTATGGAGAGCACAATAGAAATGAATTTGGGAACCCATGAGGATTCCAAAAATGTATATCTTATAGTTTCCCTTATTGAAGCAAAACATGAACATATTATATCCATTTTTAAGGATTATATAGACATCTTTGCATGGGCTGACATACCAGGCCTAGATCTAGATTTAGTTGTGCATTGTCTAGTTATTCACCCTGATGCTAAACTAGTCAAGCGAAAGTTGAAAAAGATGCATCCACACATCACCCTTTTGGTTAAGGCCAAGTTGGAAAAGTTGTTAGGAGCTAATTTTATCAAATCATTGGACTACTCTAAATGGATTTATAACACAGTTCCATTTTGTAAAAAGACCCCAGACATATGTGTTTATACAAATTTCCATGATAGCAATAAAGCCTATCCCAAAGATGATTTTCCTTTGCCCAACATTGACATGAATGTCAACTCAATTGCTGGGTACGAGATGCTATCCTTAATAGATGGATTTTTTAGTTACAATCAAATCAAGATAGCCCTTGAAGACTAGCATAAGACCATATTCAACACTCTATAGGGGACATTCTATTACCAAGTCATGCCATTCAGTTTGAAGAATGCTGGAGCCACATATTAGTGTGTAATGAATATCATCTTCCATGACATGTTTCATGACATTGTCAAGGACTATGTTGATGATATACTAGTAAAATGAAGAACAAGAGTTGGATACCCTGACATTCTACAAAGAATATTATAGAGGATTTGTACATATAAAGTTTACTTAAATCCTAAAAAATGTGTCTTTGGGGTCACATCAAGAAAATTGCTAGGGTTCATTGTATCACAACGAGAGATTTAAGTCAACCCTACAAAGGTCACTGCTATTATCGAAATGCCTCCACTAAACAATCTTAAATAGTTATGAGGTCTATAAGGCAAGATCCAGTCTATACGTAAGTTCATTTTTCAACTGGCAAATGAGTACCACTCATTTACTCATCTATTAAAGAAAGGGGTATCATTTCAATGTGGTGAAGATTGTTAGATAGCATTTGCAAAGCTTAAAACATACTTGGCCAATCCACTAGTCTTACAACCTCCAACACAAGGAAAGCCACTGCTTCTTTACATATCAACCATGGAACATGCATTGCTTTTGGCTTCGCATGATGATCATGGTAAGGAACATGAGGTTTATTATTTAAGCCACACATTAGTAGTTTATGAACATAATTATATGCCTATTAAGAAGGCATGTTTAGTTATGGTGTTTATGACTCAAAAATTACAACATTATATGCTAAATAACAAAACTATTGTTATCACCAAGGTAGATCCTCTCAATTTCCTCTTATCTAAATCAGCTCTCTAAGGATGCTTGGCTAAATGGATTGTGTTCCTCAGTGAGTTTGATATTGAATATCAGAATCAGAAGGCAATCAAAGGGTAGATTCTTGTGGTCCAACTTGTGGAAGCTCCTATTATGGCCACTCAACCTCTCAACTTTGACCTTCCAAATGATTTTATCATGACGATAGAATAAGCATCACAAGAACCTAAATAGTGGACACTCTATTTTGATGGCTTCTTCACATCTTGAGGATTAGGAGCTGGCATATTTTTGATCACACCACAGGGAGATTTGATCCCCAAAGTATTCCATATATAATTTTAGTGTATAAATAATATGGCCAAATATGAGGCATTGGTTGCAGGGCTTCATCTTGCCATACAATGGGATATTCAAAGCTTAAAGGTCTATGGAGACTCATAGCTAATCATAAATTAGACAACTGATCAGTATCAAACAAAATATGATAAGCTTGTTCCTTACAAATAAGTTGTCGATAACCTTAAAACACATTTTAAATCTTTGTAATTTGAGTAAGTTTCACAGGTCAACAACATATCTATTGATGCTATGGCAAAAATTGGTTTTATGATTCAAATGCATGATAGTGCTAAAGAGTGTCAGTTCTTGATTGAAAATCTTCTTTAGTTGGCACATATTCTATCAAATTTAGAGAGGATATGTACCATTGTTGATCCTAATCTCTCACCTGAGTTACCATTGTACCAATATTTTTATAACTATTTCCATAACCATGTGTTTCCTGCTAACCTTTCCAATAACCAAAAAACATTATTCCTTCACTGCTTAACACGTTATATCTTCCTTGGAAACATGATTTATTGAAAAGGTTATGATGGAATGCTTCTTGATTATTTATCTTTTAGAGAATCTAAGCTGGCACTAAAGGAGGTTCATGAAGGAATGTGTGAGGCCCATACCAATGGTGTAGTTATAGCAAAGAAACTTCTTGGAATAGGCTATTATTGGCCCAAAATGGAGATATATGCATGTAATTATGTAAATACGTGTATTCCTTATCAGCAGCATGGAAACTTGATACATGCACCTTCCTTACCATTGTAGCTAATTACAACACCATGGATGTTCTCAACATGGGTCTTGATCTCATTGGGAAAATTAACCCATCTTTAGATGGCCATAAGCACATTTTGACTACAACTTAGTACTTTACCAAGTAGATTAAGGCCATTCCTCACTTATGTTACCAAGAAACAAATAGCCAACTTCATTCATTACCATATCATCTATCGATATAGCATCCCAGCCCGTATTATATTTGATAATGGTGGATATTTTGTAAACCAAGATGTGAAATATCATTATGCAAAATTCAAGATCAAGAATAAGAAATCTACTCCATATAATCCGCAAGGCAATGAACAAGTTGAGGCATAAAATATAACCACTCTAGCCATCTTAAAAAATATTGTCAATGATACTAGCCATAATTGACACTTGCAACTCTTTCTTGCCCTCTAGGCTTATAGAACCAATCATCACACCCCAATTGGAGCTAATCCATACTCCCTTGTTTTTGGCACTAAAGCTATCATCTCGATCAAGATTGAGATCACATCATTAAGAATATCACTGGAGCACATTAAAGATGATGAAGACTATAAAGCCTCATAGCTTCAAGAACTAGAACTTCTTAATGGTAAGCATTTGGATGCCCTAGAAAACTTGCAAGCCTATCAAAATAGATTGTGGAGAAGCTAAAACAAATTCATTCTCCCTCAATAGTTTGAGTTTGGTGACTTAGTTTTGAAAGAGAACTAGAAGAACATGAATGTTGAACCCAAAAAGAAAGGCAAGTTTTAGCCTAATTGGTTAGGACCGTATATTGTCACATCAAACTATGGATCAAGAGCATATCAATTGGCTAAACCTAATGGTGAAGAAATTTCAGAGCCTATGAACATCGTACACCTTAGGAGGTTCTACATATGAACAACTTTTAACCATTATCTATAAGACCCCTGACTTGGGGGAAAATTATGCTGTCATAATTTTATTCCACCCTTTTATCTTACCTTAAACACATTTTATACTACTCTAGCCTACTTGTCATGAATCCTGATAGTAAAGGCTTTGAACCTTAAGCACTCTGAACAGATTCTTCATCCCATTATGGATTGTTCTCTTTAAGAAACATATTCTTTGTTTTGTCTAAAACATGTTATAAGATTAATCACTTTTTGTCCCTTGACCAATTATGATCTTTATTATGTCTCATGAGCATTATGAACATCTTCAATAGTAGTTATACAAATTAGTTCAACCAGGATAGTCTTGTGTAGTATCAGATAGGTGAACGATCACACTTTTATTATTTTTTAAAAAACCTCGCTCTCACTGATTTGAAAGCATGGGCCATTGCAGCCAGCTTAGCTTTCTTATTGGAACCTCTACTCTTAGGATGTGCATCTCCTCAACTAGATAGTCCCACCTTTGCATATTTTATCCCAAAAACACTAAAAACATTAGAAATACTTTGAAAATACCAAAAACATCAGAACATGATCCATAAAAGAATAAAAAAATCATCTCATGCTTCTATACATTGTACATTCCCATTCCACCATCCCACACTCTCACCATTTTATGAGCAACTATTAAGTTTGAATGCTCTCACCATTTTATGAAAAACTTTTATGTTTGAATAATCTTGCCATTTTGAAAGCCTAGAAACACCAGTTCATTTCATCTTGTCCCATGCACTTACCATTTTGTGAGATCATTCTTTCTCATTTCATCAGTTTCTTGTTTACTAGACCATTCTCCTTTGTTTGTCATATCTTTCATTTCTTCTATACCATTAATCATGCTAGTTTGATCATCATTTTTCTTCTATCCCATTTCCTAAGAGAACTACATTTGGCCTGAATGTCATGTTAAAAAATGCATCCATGGAACTATGTAGGCAACGTCCACTTGTCTGATACATCTAGAGTCAGCTCGACTAACCCCTTCCTTCTCTTCCCCCATTTCTTCTATCATTGTGCCTCTTTAATTAGGGAACAATTGTCATGTCATTGTTCTTTGTTATGATGTGGTAGAAAGTAATGCCTCTACCACACATGCATGAACATTTGTCTTTAAACTGCACTAACTTGGTTTTTGTTTGTGTGTGTTTATTTGATTTTTCATGGTGTTTTGTTGTGCTTTCACACCTCGTCTTTTGTTTCTTCTCTTTTTATCTTTTTATTTCTTCTTCTTGTGTTTCCTTATTTATTTTTGCTTATCTCTTTTATGTCTCAGAACATCTTAATGATTCACATGGATCTCAATTGTTTATATCTTGATCCTATGTTATTACGTTGTTCTTGAACCTTTTTATTTATTTGATTGTTGTTAGCATCTTGTTTTTCTATTTGTTTTTTCTTTTCTCTTTTGTTTAAGAATGTATTGATGGTCCACATGGATCTTGATTATTCATATCTTGGTCTCATGCCATTAAGATGTTCTTGCCTCTTATTTTTAAACATTTTTGTTCCTACTTAAGTCTTGATAGATCATATCTTGATTCCAAGTTAAGTTCATTTATGTTTATCTTTTTCTTTGTTTTTGCTTTTTTGTCTAAATGTAAATCGTTGTAACTCTGGTTTTGGTCATTGTTTTAACATTATCCTTAGTTATATATATATACATATATATATATATATATATATATATATATATGTATATATATATTCACATTTGAACTATCTCAATGCAATTAGAATCTTATGTCATTTTAAGTTATTCATATTTATGATGCCTAATTTCTTTTGCTATAGCAAGCACTTTGTGCTTAGGTCTCAAAGTCTTAATGTCAACATCAGCTCTGATGAATGATTCTAAAGAACACTCCACAAAACCTTGACTCATGATATGGAATTAGACTTATAGGTAGCATGCATTTTAGCACTCAAGTCTATGCTTATATGTGCATCTCTTGATATACATTGTGACTCTAATAAATTCTTGGTAATTTTTCATCATTCCTCATTCCATTTTCTCCCAAAATTAGGTTAACTACATTGGCCTAAAGCTCATGTTGTAACATGAGTCCATGGAACTATGTATGCAGTGATCAATTTCTATTGAGGTTAGCTCAACTATCTCCATTCTTCTTTT
The DNA here is from genome assembly GCA_037957365.1 of Torreya grandis. Classification (NCBI taxonomy): domain Eukaryota; kingdom Viridiplantae; phylum Streptophyta; class Pinopsida; order Cupressales; family Taxaceae; genus Torreya; species Torreya grandis. Next base: position 2,831,460 of record JARHVA010002019.1, read on the forward strand.
CATCTCTCTCATCACTTTATGCATTCTCATATGCTTGGTTTTATATGGGTTTATAAGCCATTACACCATCGCATGTACATTTGTGCCTACTCACTTTAACCTATCTTTTTAGTTCTATCCTTAAGCTATTTATTCTTTAATCGGATCTATAGGGGAAAATCATTATTTATTCTTTATCAATGATCAAGATTCACCCTCCTGGGGAAAAACTATTTTATCATGATCAAATATGCTCTATTGGATTACTTCTTATTATATTCTCTTTAGAGACCTCATTATAGTGGTGCTTCCCTTCCTAAAGTAGAATGTTATCTCTTTTCCTCTAATTCCAATCTCTCCAAATTAAATCCCATGATGGAAACATTTTAGTGTGTAACTTGTTTTAGGATTGATCAATGTTGTAAGTGCACAACTTGTACTCTCAAATTAGGTACATTTACAGTGTGTCCCTTATATTTATGGATTGTATCTTTCCCATTCTCCCCATCTCTGGGGCCTATTATACCTCTAATTATATTTTGATCATTGATGGTAATCACATGTGCAAGCATTAGCTCATCTGGATGTGATCTATGCCATGGGTTAATCTCTCACTTTCTCTCTCTTTTCGAGAGTCCATCCTTCTCTTTCATCCTAGTATGTCCTCTCGAGGGGCATCATGGGTCTATTTTAATTTCTTATTAAAAACTCTTTTTTTTGAAAAGATGTTGCTTTACCTGAATGTCTCACTACACCTTTTTAGATAGGGGAAAAATTAAGACATCCAATTCCTAACACCATTTATGTTGAAATTGTCAATCTTACTTGAATTGCACTCAAAATGCACATTTTAGGTCAAAATACATAAAAAATCCTAAATGGTTCAAACTTGTCACTTACAAGTGCTAGTTTAGGTCAAAGTATCCCTAAATAGGGAAATTCATTTTATGGGCCAGCTAACTTTGATTAGATCATTTTGAGTCAGATTGATAATTTCATTATTTAGTGCTTTGGATCACTCTTTTATTCTAATTTATTAGTACACATCACGTACTTTTGTTATTTGGTGTTGGCAACATCCTAAATGGGAATACTGTTCCAACACATCTAACATCACCTTCTAATTCCTCTTTAGTCAAATTAAGATCCAATAATATCACTTTCTGACCATTCTGATTAATTGAGGACCAATTTTCAAGTAATTGCACAAATGTTGATTAAAATTGTTCAAGGCTAATTAATCCAAATCAAGAGCTTAAGTGGATTTTCCATGAGAGTTGTTGAATATTTATTTTTGAAAACTGATTCCTATTATCTGCATTACCTAGTGACATCATCTATGGGGTGGCATCCATCAAGCCATAAGTGTATAAAATATCAAGATTATGGGTGACCCATGCCTCTTCAATGCCCCTTCTTCCAAGTTCATGATGAAGATAATTATGGATTTAATTACAAATATTAGGATTATCCTCAACCATACATCTTCATCTCAAGATGGATGGTTTAGGTTGATCCTAACCAATCTCAAAAATTTATAAATAGAGAGGCCATGAACATCATTTCAAAGCTATTTTGGTGCAAGGTTATTATCCTCAAATATCTTTAAGACTTGAATATTGCAAATTTATAATGCTAAATTATTTCCACAAAGATTCATTGATAGGCTAGTTTAGTGATTTATAATTAAGAGCCTAGGTTTTATGGAGTGTTCTTGAGGCATTGGAGGATCTTACCACCATTGTTGACAAAGATAAGGATGCTTGATCAAGGGAGAACATGTTTTTGAGCCATATGGGCATGGTGAATCCATTTGGGAAGGTAATATAGTGTTCCTTTCTTTCATTTGTTTCTTGATATCCTTTGTAATTCCCATACAAATAAATAGGCTTGGTTAGTTAGTTCTTTATGCATGTTTCATTATTTATGGACTAATGCTTGACTAACTTGCTTTGTAATCCTCTCTACATTGGTTACATGTTGTTATATGGCATATCAATATGTTACATATACATGTGTTTCACACATATTTTTAGTGTGATACAAGTATAATCAGATACATGATCTATGTACTTTCAAATTTTGCACCTTCCCTATACTCATGTCATATAGACATTAGGGGCATTTACTTATTTGATCATGATACATCCAAGTTATATCATTATATGGTAATTTTACATTATCATGTTTAATCTTATGTAATTACACATGCCTTTATCCATGATTATATCTTTTGTATTATATTTTATATGTTGTGTACTTAATATTTTTTTCTAACACGTATTACCCAGATACTAGTATGATATGTTATGTTGGTTTCTTATACTTTTCCTTTATTTATTTCATTTAGTGTCTTATTTCACTTGTTTGAGAATTTGAATATGATCCAATATTTTTATCCCACATGCCTTTGTTGCCTCTTTGACATTTGAATATTCCATCCATTTTTGAATGTTGACAATTGACTATGTCATTATTTATTTTATGGTGATATGACTAAGTCATGTCCCTTTGATTATTTGGCATTTAAACATGCCTCTTATTTGAGGTCCCTTTGGACAATTTCCTATTGATTTACCTTTGAGTGATCTTGTGTGTGTGTTTCATTTCTTATTGATCTTGTATTGTTACTACCTATATGTTTCCATGATATACATCATGCATCTTAGTACTTGGTTTGATCTCATTCTTTGTGCTTTAATGATATATCCACCTAGACACATTTTTTATATATGTTACTTGATTCATACATAGATTATATTGTTATCATATCCTTTTGAGTTAAGGTGATTACCAATTTCTACTTCCCCTCACCTTAAAATGGTGGGGGATATTAGTGGGGGCATGCCATAGAGGCATGCTTTCACATTTTTCACTAGATTTAGAGATACAGTGGGAGCATGTTTTGGAAACATGTTATCCACACATACACTAATTTTCAAATTTAGTTACAATGGGGGTATGTTTTGAAAAAATGTTCTCCACATTTGTCAAGGTTTCATATTCAATGGGGACATATTTTAGAAACATGTTTTCTACACTTAATCAATATTCAAGAGTTTTAAATATACAATGGGGGCATATTATGGAAACATGTTCTCCATAGACACCAGTTTTCATTTTTTGATATAAAATGGGCTCATGTTTTGAAACATCTTTTCCACATTTACACTATTACAAATCGACCAAATTTATAATTATATGATTCAGATACACATTTGTGGTAGAATTATATACATTGGTACCATTGTTATAAATAGTTTCATCATAAGACATATCTAAGGTGCATATGATATGTAATGTGCACATAATATTTCAAAATCAAATCAGTTTTAGATTTCAAACACTTTTTTGGATTATCATCAAACACCAAGTTGGACTTCTATAGACAGTATTGAGCCAATCTACTACATTAGTTGGCTTACTCTTTATATGGTTGAGGTGATTAAATCCATCAATCTTGATAATATTATAGGTTAGATGATGTAATTGATTACATCATCTAGACTAACCATTTTTATAGTGTGAGTTGACTTGGTTCACTCATGCTCACCAAATTATAAGTATGATTGGGTTGCACAGTTGAGTTAATCTGAATTATCAAGTGCAACTCACCTTTTCTCTAAATTTGGGGGCATGTTTATTCCAATATCTCTATTTGTATAGATATATTCAATTTTCATATCTCATATTATGTCCTAATCTTAGTTTTAATGATTCATAATGATACATCTTTCCAAATCAAATTGCCAAAATATAAGGTAGTTGGATCGATACACAGGTGTACTCCTAAACATTACTCTCTTTCAATTTAAATCATTTCAATGATTTCAATATCAGATTATATACACTAATTATATACTATAACATGCTATTGGTTTCAATTCATGCACCAATAAATCACTCAAGTTGGACTTGAGCAAAGGTAAGGTGTGTTATACCCACTCAGGTATGGTTTTATTTTCCTTTAAACTAATAATTTCATTACTAGATTAAAAGGGGTAAATTTATAAACTATTTATGAATTATATATCACCATAATTTTATATACTTAGAAAATACATATCATGGATATACCTATAAACTTCTTACTCACAAGGCAACTTACCAAAGGCATTATTGACCTTATTTGACCCTATAGGTCAAATTACGACCCCTATAGGTAAAAAACTGACTTTAAGGTGTTTAGGGGTCTAATATATATGTATTAAGGTGTATTATATGTATTTTATGTGTGTCTTAATAGGTATTAATCAACTATCATAACTAAAAACTGGCAGGTTCTTTAGAAGAAAGGGCAGTTTCCTTGAGAAAGAGAAGAGTTTGGCACTTGTATGGCCTATGGGAGAGTTTTACACATGGGAGAAGGTTTTTATATGACTCTTAATCTTCCTAAAGTTAATTTATACATTTTAACAACTTTGGAAGTGTTAAAAATGGGTTAAAATCATTCTACTCATTTTTCATCTTTTTAGGCACACAGAACCAGTCTTTAGGTTTGTTCTTGGTACAATCAGAAGGAGAGCTTATAGGTCAAAAAAATTTGGAAGGTGAAATTAAAATAAGATATATTTATTTAAATGATAATATTTTGAATAATTGCGACTTTTTATTTATGAACCATCCTCATGAAGTTGATTATGTTTTTCTGCTTGCTATTTGATGCACCCTATAGGTTTTGCTCCATTTTGGATAAGTATGTAAAAAATAGTTGGTGATTTTGACTCCAGAGGAAATTGGATATCTTATAAGATTATTTCCATGCTTTTTTTTTAGCTTTCAAGGTGTTTGAGTGAGCAAATCATCTCAAGTTGGTAGATTAGTCTCATTTAGGATGACATGTAGTTTTTCACCATTTTTAGAACTCCCATTCTTTGACAATGGTTTAGAAGGGTTTATATAGGTTAAAAAACATGTATAAATGAAATATTTATCACATAAATTCATTTTTTATCTCATTACATCATGCTTGGAATAAACTTGTAGTCCACTATCGTACTCAGTTAACTTCTTGCTCATTCTTATAGTCATAGGGAATCATGTGTGTGGACTTGTTTAACATGATTCATGGAAGTGTGATAGAGATACCATGGCATTTAACATGTATTAATATCAATATAATAAAATAAAAACCTCTACTTGGCATAGAAAGGGACTGTGGTAGCCAGTCAACATAGTCATTCATAGCCTTTTAATATTATACTCATCTATAGGAGCCTCTTGAGATGACTTCATGCTAGAATAAGAGCCTTAGTGGTGGTTGAAAGATATTTGAGGTGTGAATAATGAATTTTAATGTTTTAATATGGATATATAACCCATTTAAGGCCAATTAAAATGCACACTATCCATATTACCACTCACTGCGTATATGCATGATTTTGTCCACCTACAGGTGGCCTTAATAGAGAGCAAGAGCCATATAGAGAGGTTGAAACATATGGAGAAAAATGTACTTGAATTTTTGATGTGATATAGAGAGCATGGTAGACCTATTTGAGAATATAGTTAGAAGTTAGAGTTGAGAATTATTTCTAAAGATAATGACTGTAGGTTTAGAGACTTTTGCCCTAAAATGGAAAAATAGAGCACGTAGGCCTTTGTAAAGATCATATAACAAGGATATGAAGACATTTTATGTATAAAATGGTTTTTTATTGAATAATATAGCAATTAAAATGAATCCATAATGTTTTAGGGGTAGAGGACTAGGGGAAGACAGTTGTTAAGAGGGCTAAAATTGTCAATTTATGCACTAAACTCCTTCACTAACATCTACAAGTTTGAACCTTTTGAGTGATCATTGATGCATTAAGGAGAAAAAAACATATTTCATGTTTTGAATGGCAATTTTAGTAAAGTAAAACATATTAACATTAAATTAGGGGTCTATTAGGCATGTTTTCAAGTATAAAATAGACTTACATAAGAGACAGTTAGTACAAATAGCCTGAAAAGGTGCACCTATAGCCAACATGAAGTTCAAGTTTGAGAAGGATTTCCTTTCTTGAATACATGAGTGTTTTGGTATGTTCATGGTTTAAAAATGTTATTGGAAACTTTTTCAAAGGTTTCAAGTATCTTAAGAAATAAAAATGATGATATTCCAAGCCCATACCAGCTAGAAGTGTCCATGCCTTTAGGGACATCCACCTACAACAAGACATAACTTCTATAGCATCCATAGCAAGGATTTGGCCATGGAGATATCATTTTTGGATATTATAAGATGATATAAATGACTAAATTTATCCTAAAGTAATGTGAATTCAAGTTCCAAGGATTAAATCTACCTACAGGGTCCCAAAGTTAATTGTAGTTGACTGTGAGGGGCAAAGAGTAAAGGGTTGAGTTTATTGAGGAGAATATAACACATGATTTAAAATAGGTCTAAAAAACATAAAATAATACTTTATTACTATAGGAATGTATTGAAATAATTATATAAATTCAAATCATTGAAGACACCTATAGGGGTCATTCTTGATAGGGGAAAATAGGAAACATAATCAAGTTTATATACACAGTCTTGAGAGTTCAAGTTATGGGAAGGGGTATGTTAAGATTTGAAGTGTTGAATAGAAATAATAAAAATTAATAATGATATAAATTACCTAAATAGGTCCCCATATCATGGAAAACAAGAAAATAAGGGACTTTAAACCTACATCATATAGTTCATGTCTTGAAACCCTATGTAGTCTTCCAACATACAATTTGTCTTTTATTTTTAAGAGTTGGAAGGGTAAATGGCATGAAAAGTGGTTAATTTTTTTTTATAAGGTCTATATAATCTATTTATAATGGATACAAATAAATAAAATATCTCAATATGATCCCACACAAACCATTCCATAAACCCTACACACAGTCTTTGTCTGGTAGGTCTATTTTGGTTTTTAGTGTTTTTGGAGGATCTAACCATTGGATAAAGAGATTATTTTTGTGTAGGAAATATTAAAAATTTAATAATAACCTTAAAATTTTATTTGGTCTAATAAAACATAGGGATTTCCCTTTATTTTATCTCAGATAGAGGGCACTTGCCTTTGTGCATAAACTTGCAGTCTTATGAAGATGGTTGAGAAAGATGGAATAGAGGTTGATTGGAAATTAAAAAAAGGTGTATGGGGTTGAGAAACATAGGGTAACATTAAAGACAACCCACATAAGGAGGAATACCAAAAAAAAGGTATATATCTTTAAAAGTATAGACAGGTTTACTAAACATGACTAGGCATAAAATACAAAAGGGGGGTCAACTTCATGTATATCCTTAGATGATCAATCCAATTAATTTGTACATGTTCATGGGGGAAAAAAATATGTGATAGATCTGGTAGATGACAAAGAAGTTATAGGGAAATCCAATTTTGGCTTAGGGCCAACATTAGGCCTATGCAAATGGAGAAGTAAGCTTGATAAGAGAAGTTTAGATGATCACATATTTTTGGAGGTTATGCATGGGGATATAAGGAGTTAGGGGAAGTTGATAAATGTCTTGAAATGTTTTTTAGTGGAATTTATTGGTAGATTTAACATCCCATCTTTATGAACAAACCTTAAGAAGGTAAGACGAGCTTAAACCCTCCAAAACCCTTGACAGTGATCATATTAGAGAAATGAGGTTGGAAAGATACTATAATATAATATTTTTCCTAGGATGATGATTGAAAATTTTATATGACTCTTTTACTCTCCTTCCCATACTTTTGAATTATACGAACAAGTACAAAATAGGGTTTTCTTGACTATTTTGTGTGTCATACAGATTATAAGAGGTTCTAAGAGATGATAATCACATGGGAGGGAAGATTAAGACTTAAGATAACTCCCCATTTCAATTTCATTTCATGGAACAAATATTAAGTGCCTCAACTAGCTACTTCATCTCAGCTAATCAAAACTAGCATAGTGACCAAACTAGTGAGAAGGGTGGAAAACATCAAGTGATCTAATTTTGAGGTGTCCCTAATGCCTATAAGGCCATGGAGGGTATTGATAGGTTTTAAACACTCCCTCACACATATTTTCATGAAAAACTAATGCCTTTTTAGAGGTCAAGTGTGTAGGGTGCATGAAGGAAAAGTTTTTTGGACTATAGATGATGATGGCTCATTCCCAGATGATTCTAGATGACTAGGCATATAACCAATTCATAGAAAGGAATGCTTGAAATCCTTCCATTTCATTCCAATCATTAGACATATCCCTAACTAGTTTTAGGATGTTCAAACAGGTCCAAATCATGAAGGTAATTTTTGAGCCAGAATGAGGAGTTTCATGCCACTTTACAAGAGTTTCATGTCTTGTATGGACACTTGTACTTCTTGAACTTGAATGGTTCATCCCACATCCTATTATCATGCACAATAAAATTATTCTCTACTTGAGTATGGTGAATCCCTACTTATTTGTATGCCATTTGATCAATAAGACTACTGATTTTTACCTCTTTATGACTGTTCATAGTGTGTTTTACTTAGATGATTGATCTTTCTTAGTAGTAACTATTATTTACTTAGCATGTTGTCTCATTATTTCATCCTATTTTTAGTTTAAGATATTCTTCTTTTAGGATGTATGAAGTGTTATAAGAAGTGTCAAGGTTGAGTGAGTTAATCTATTCACTAGTGCCATTCAAGGCCTCTTGTCTAGTCCTCCTAGCCTAAACATTCATCCATAACCTCATTATGTAATATTTATGTGAGAAGATGAATGTTAGATAAATGTTTGTTTGGTTAGTCTCTTGACATGTATCTGGTTGAAATTCATCAATATATTTAGTGTATCACCTCCCTTAGTATAGTTTGCTTTCAATTTTCTCTCTCCCTCCCCCCCCGCCCCCCCCAAAAAAAAAAGTTTAGGCTTAGTAGTGATCCAAAGTGGTACATCAAAGGAGTTATCCCTATCTATAGATTCACCTCATCCTTAGGATACCCAAAATACTAGAGGTGTTTAAATTGTGCAACTTGGATGAGGAGAGCTAAGACATCTCCTCAAAGGGTGCAAATCCAAGTGACAATAGTTTTTGGCATGCCCGATGGGACTCTTGGTCTAAGAGGTTGAAATATTTTTGGTGTTGTCTTTCAATAATCAACCTTTAGAGGCATCTATCCAAGCATCAATGGTGAATCCAAAGATACATCAGCTATTCATAATCATAGGTTTCCTTTTGGAGATTATTGGTAATATATTTCTTTATGTTCTTGATTTTAATGAGGTCTCATGGTTAATTTTGGTGTTAAGTACTATCTTAAACAATTTGGTGAGGTATATCTAGCTTATGATACTCCATACCAGCCTTGGTTTTATCCTTACCAGTCTTGTCATGAAGTGTACCAACTCAAACATGAAGTGTATCAACACATTCATAAAATGTATTAGCCCTACAATTAGCCTTCTCCATATCTTGCTCCTAGTCAACCTAGTCACTTCTCAAGTCAATCCATTTCCACCTTCAAACAAACACTTTTGGGCTATGAGAATTACATGTTGGTTCTTGAAACACAAAGGGGATATTGTATAGATAATCCTAGTCATTTCATTTATAAGGTAAGAGATACATTAGATATGGTCAAAAGAGAGTGGGCACCTATTGAGAGAGCAAATTGGCAAAGGCTCACAAGTAAGATGTTAGATGTGAGTGGCCTAGTTTCATCCTTAGAGGATAGGCTAAGAATCCATAAAGTTAAAACTCACCAAAATTATCATCATTAATATACACTTTCCCAAGATATTTATCAATCCTACATGACCCCTACTCATGAGCCCAATCGAGCATATCAAAGTCATCCTTTTCTTAATCAGATGGAAGAGAGATTTGAGAAGAGAAACCTTATTTTTCAAGATAATCTTGATAGGCAGATTGAGTTGGTCAATATTAAAATGAATAAATCCATGTTAGAATAAAAATAAGTGGAATTTAATCCCTCATTTCCCTCTCCCATCCCATCCCCACCTCAAGAAAAGACCTCTAGATATGACATTTTAAGTTGGAGACAAGGTGGGGAGAGTCTAAGCCTAAGGAGATTCCAAGTTTCTTGAATACTTCATCCACTCCTGAAGTTACATCACCACCTCAAAAAAAGACTCTTAATCCTAATATCCTAATCTGGAACAAGATAGTATAATCATTGGGAAAGAAATAGGAGAAAAGCCTAGATAAAGAGTGTGAAGTTGAAGAAAAACTTGATCCTATGCAAACTCCTCCCACCCTTCCTCAAGAGACTCCTTGTCTTCCATGTTATCCCTCTTTTTCTACTTTTCATCATGATTATGCCTATAAAATTCAAGAGAGATTTTTCCAAGAGAACCTAGCTAAGAAAATTGAAGATTTAGAGTCAAAGATGAGATTACTAAGTCAAGGTGTGATGGAAGGTTTAGAGCTAAAAGAAGATCATATGCCTAAATACACCCCATATAACCTTCCTTTAGAGAATGATCAAGCCAAAAAATATTGAAATGAAGATATTTTAAAATGGAAGGAAGAAAACCAAGCCACTTTATCCCAAGGTCTACCTCCCCTTCCTCAATAGCTCCCAAAAGAATCCCCTACATTTCACTCTCAATCTGATTTTGAGTTCTATGTACCACCTCCACCAACTAGTTCATATTTTCCTCACTCCATCACCCTTTGCCTTGATGGACATATGATATGGGAACCTAAATAGGATTAGTTTTTTGAAAAAAACCTATAACTCTTGCTTGAAGAAATCCTAACTCCTTGGCAACCTCATTGGACTAAGTCACATGATTTTAAGATGCCTAGTCTTGGCATCACCAAGAAGGAGAAGGAGATGGAAGATATTGCAACCCTTGAGAACCAAAGTCATATTGTGGTAGTTTAATTACAACTTGGTATCCCTCAAGAGGTATTAAATGATGAATAATAAGTGAATTCTTGTGTGGAGACTTCAGATTGGGTTGATATAGAAGAATGTTTTCCTTTTGCCAAAGACGAACAAATAGTCCTTGGTTCTTCCATCACTATGCAAGATATCATGGATGGGTAGGAACAAGTTCCTAATAATTATTGGGATGAATTGTTTTTATTCATTAGATCATGTTATATTCCTCTTCAAGGAGGCTATGATCTAGTAAAGAATGGAGAACACAGCCTTGGCACTCAAGTGAGTATGCAAAGAAAAAGAAATATTTCAAATCTATCCTTTCAAGAGGCATATGCATTTCATGATGATATATTTGAAGTCATCAAAATGGGATATCACCCTCTCAATCAGTTGGGAAAAACACAATAGCTCTTGAAGATGGAATAAGCTCTTATTGGCCTTAATCTTCTAAAGAACATGAAACTACTCTTCTTAAAGCCATACCTACTAAAGAAATACAAGTTGATCATGAGATAAAGAGTATGCAACAGTATGAGGCATGTGTACAAAATCAAGATGAATATATCTACATTAGAGGTATATTTAAGGATGATTTACTTGAGAGCATATAAAGAGAGGTGCCAAGAAGTAGGTATGATTTATCAAGTGTTCAATCCAAAGATCAACATGCTTGGCACCATGATTCATCTCATGAAGAAAATGATGCAAGAAACTTTCATTTTGATCCTAGAAATGGAAGTATGCTTAATTTTTAGTTGTATATAGTTGTTTGCTTCCTATTTTTCCTAAGTGCTTTGGGCACATGTGTGTCTTGTTAGTGTGTTTTCTTTGCTTTGTGTGTGTCCTTTGTTTTGTGTGGTTGAGGTAGTCAAGTGGTCTTGTCTTGAGCAAAGATTGTGTTAAATGTTTAGAGGTCTCGTTGTTTTGTTTTAGACTTCAGATGAATCTTTAAGCTCAATGGACCTGATAAGGCTATTGGTCTAGTTAGTATAGCAGGCATATTACTCTTATGAGTCACTAATTTGTTGACCAAATTTGACCCTACATGTCAAATTGGGACCCCTATAGGTAAAAACTTGACTTTTAGGTGTTTTATGGGTCTAATATATATGTCTTAAGGTGGATTATAGGACTTTTAGTGTGATTTCATATTATACTAGCCTTGGTCATTAGTCATTTTAGTCCTTATATCATTTTGAGTCATTTTGGGGGTTATAAATGAGCATTTAATAGGTTGTTTGAACTCCTTGGGAAATATGAAGGTTTTTAAAAGGTGATGTCACATCTTATATGTAATAAGAGGCCTTAATCAACTATCATAAATAAAAATTGATAGCTTCTTCAAAAGAAAGGGTAGTTTTCATGAGAAAAGATAAGAGTTTGGTACTTGTACAACCTATGGGAGAGTTTTACATGTGAAATAAGGTTGTAATGTGACTCTTCATATTACCTAGGTTAATTTATACATTTTAATTACTATGGAAGTGTCAAAAATGGTCTAAAACCATTCTGCTCCTTTTTCATCCTTCTAGGCACATAGAACCAGTCTTTAGGTTTGTAATTGGTATGATCAGAAAGAGAGATTCTAGGTCAAACTCATTTGGGAGTTGAAATTACACTCAAAGATATTAATTTCCATCACAAGAGTTTGAATAATGTGGTATGTACTTTATGAACCATCCTCATGAAGTTGACTATGTTTTTCACCTTATTGTTTCATGCACCTTATATAAGTCCATAAAAAACAATTAGTAATGTTGACTCTAGAGGATGTTGGATCTCTTCTCAGATTCCTTCCATGCTTTTTTTTAGGTTTCATGGTGTTTAAGTGAGAAAATCATCTCAATTTGGTAGATTAGTCTCATTTGGGATGACAAGTAGTTTTTCACCATTTTTAGAACTCTCATGCTTTGAAAATGGTTTAGGAGGGTTTATATAGGTTCATCACCATGTCTCAATGCCATGTTTATCACCTCCCTTCATGTTTAATCTAACTATATCATGCTTGGAACAAACTTATAGTCCATTGTCATACTCAATCAACTTCTTGCTCATTCTTACTTACAGTCATAAGGAATCACATGTGTGGACGTATTTAACATGATTCATGGAAGTGTAATATAGATCTCATGACATTTAACATGTCTTCATATTAAGAGAATAAAATAAGAACCCTCACTTGGCATAGGAAGGGAATATGATAGCTAGTCAACATAGTCATTCACAACCTTATGTTATTATACTCATCTACAGGAGCCTCTTGAGATGACTTCATGCTAGAACAAGAGCCTTAGTGGTCATTGAAATCCATTTAAGGTGTGAATAATACATTTAAATGTTTTAAAATGGATATACAACCCATTAAAGGCCAATTAAAATGAAAACTATCCATATTACCACTCACTCCCTGTATGCATGATTTTGTCAACCTACAGGTGGCCTTAAGAGAGAGCAAGAGCCATACAAAGAGGTTGAAACATGTGGAGAAACCTTTCCTTGAAGTATTGATGTGTTATAGAGAGCACGGTAGACCTATATGATAAGATAGGTTGGAATTTGGAATTGAGAATCATTTCCAAAGATAATGATTGTAGGTTTAGAGACTTTTTCCCTAAAATGGAAAAATAGAGCACCTAGGCCTTTTGCAAAGATCATACGACATGTCTATGGAGACCTTTGATGCATCCAAATTGTTTTTTCTTAAATCCTATAGCAAGGAAAATGACTCCATAATGTTTGAGGGGTAGGGGACTAGGGGAAGATAGTTGTTAAGAGGGATAAACTTGCCAATTTATGCATTGAATTCCTTCATTAACATCTACAGGTTTAAACCTTTTGAGTGATCATTGATGCCTTTAGGAGAAAATAAGTAATATTTCATGTTTTGAATGGCCATTTTATTAAAGGACAACACACGAACATTAAAATATGGGTTTTTTAGGCATGTTTTCATGACTAAAATAGACTTACATAGGAGATAATCCATATAAATAGCCTGAAAAGGTGCACATACAACCAACATGGAGTTCAAGTTTGAGAAGGGTTTCCTTTATTGCATACATGAGTTTTGGGTATGTTAATGGTTTGAAAAGGTGATTGGAAAATTTCTCAAATGTTTCAAGTATCTTAATAAATACAAATTATGATCTTCAAAGCCCATACCCACCTACATGTGTCCCTACTTTTAGGGACATTCACCTACAATAGGCCCTAACTTCTATAGAATCTATAGCAAGGATTTAGGAATGGAGATATCATTTTGGGCTAGTATAAGATGATATAAATGCATCAAATTATCCTAAGGTAAATTTAAGTCAAGCTACAAGGATTAAAGCTACCTACAAGTGCCTATATATTCAACTGTAGTTGACTGTGAGGGGCAGAGAGCAAAGGGTTAAGTTTATTTAGGAGGATACAACACAAAGATGATTTAAAATGGGTCTAAAAAACATAAAATAATAATTTATGACTATATTAAGTTCTTGAAACACTAATATAAAGTCAAATCATTCAAGACACCTACAAGGGTCATTCTTGATAGGGAAAATAGGAAACACAGTTAGGGTTTGTATACATAGTCTTGAGAGTTCAAGTTATGAGAAGGTGTATGTGAAGATTTAAAGTGATGAATATACCTAAGACACATTAATCATGATATACATGACCTAAATAGGTTCCAATAACATGGAAAATAATAAAATAAGGGACTCTAAACCTATAACATACATTCCATGTCTTGAATCCCTAAATAGTCTACCTATATACAATTTGTCTTGAGTTTTTATGAGTTTGAATGGTAAATGGAATGATAAGTGGTGTTTCATGTAAATTTTTAATTAAGTGATAAGTAAATAGAGAAAATAAAATTGATATATGTATTGTTGAAAAACCTATTTATTTGTGTGTGCGTTGAATCAGAAGATTGTGAAGAGCTCCTCTTTGGCTTGGGAGGAAGACTTGAAAATAAGAAAGCACTAAAGAAAACTTATTTATTAGATAGATAGTTGGGTGGATTTCCTAGTGATAGTTAGATATTGGAAGTGAGATATTATTTAGGGGTTGTCAATCCACACATTTTAAACAATCAAGTTGATAAACTGGAAATAAGGCATTTGCATCAATAATCAAAAGGTACGAAAATTGAATATAAGAAAGCTTGCTAGAAAAATAGACTAGAAATGATCTACTTAGTGATAAACTAATTAATACTAGTGATAATGGGTTAGGGTATGATTTAGAAAATTAGAAGGGGTCTGTGAGTAGTCAAAAACATAAAAAAGTGGATTTGGTTAGGTCTACGTGGGTGAAGTTAGCTTGCTAGTTTTTCTACCATAGGTGACCATTGACGATTGGGGTAACCATCAATGGTTAAGTTTGACCATTATTAGTTGGATCTAATCATTGATGGTTGACTATGGAATTCTAGGTTTGACCAATAGAAGATGATGAGATTTCACAAATGAATTTTGGGAGATAGGCAAGGGATAGATTGATTAAGAAATGGAATAAAAGTATGTGAATAGTAACAAACAAGTACGTGTCTTACCAAAAGTTAATTGGGTGGGTGGTTGATGTAGTTAGCCTATTGATGGAATCTGGCTCAATTCTAGTAGAGTACTAGTACCTAAAAGCTTGGTTAAGAGATAATGGCAAGTTGGATCTCAATAAGATGGTTGATAATGCTTGATAACACTGATGTTGTTAATTGACCTGATTGACCTACAAAAGAAAACTCCTAAATTCATAAGCTCCTAATAATTATTGTAGATGGATTTGACCTCCTATGCCTCTCTCTCCTTTAGGCATGAATAAGAGGTGGAAGTGAAGGTGTAATTGGGTCATCTAGATATAATTTATGCATGTAAAGTCTTGCAACACAAATTAGACAAGTTTTATTTAGAAAAGGGTCGATAGAGTTTGCATGCTCCTAGTGAAGAGGTGGATCCTGACCATTAATGGTCAGGGGTCCCCAAGGTTAACTGTCAATGGTCACCCTAACCTTTAATGGTCAAGGTACACAAGGATAGGGTCCTAAAATCCAAGGTTACTTAGCTAGCTAAAATTGAGTATAGATTGGTTGGTTTAGGTTTGATAGCTATAAGTTAATCCTAAGAGGGTCTAGGGGTACTTCTAGGGCTACTTTGACATTCAAAATCATAGGTGTGTGGATTTATAGTGTCTATATTTTTCCCCTTTTTATTGTGTGGCTTGCATGAGTAAGCTATAAAATCAAAAAGAACATGGGTCACAGGTCTAATTGCCCTGAGAGTGGGAGGAGGTGTTCTCCCTCAAACTAGGATTCAGTGAAGTGAAGCTAAAGTGGGTATGGGTTTGATAAGTGGTAGATGGTGAGTCACTAGGTGGTGACATGAAGTCGTGCATGTGAGATGCAAATGTGCACACAAAATGCAATAAAATGTGTAACAACCAACATCATGCATAGACTAGGTTACCAATATTTGTAAAAATAAGGGTTAGTGTTAAGAAGGACAAGGGATGATTGAACCATGTGACCACATATAGGCATGGTAGCTATGAACAATCATAAATGCAAGTCTCCTGAGTGATATCTATATATTTGATGGTTATCCAAGGCAGGAAGTGCCCCCAAGGAAAAAACAAATGGGTCAAGTGTCATGGGTATCTGAGGTAGGAAGTGATCTCAGTGAGACACAAGCAGATTGGTATGCATGAGGGAGCACAAAATGTAAAAGGGTGAATATGGAAATGTTGTCATTATGGTCAAAGGACCAAGAAAAAAGTGTCACAAAATTATGTACCAGATGGACCAAAAAAGACCAATGGCAAGGTGATGAGGTGGTTGGGGTGGGAAAATAAGGTAACTCCATAGGTGGGTAAGATCCTAATGTAAATTATGGAAAATTGGGAGATTGCTTATAAAATTTGAAAGGTGGGTTTTTAGGGTATCCTGACCATTGACGGTCACGGTCCCTGGGAGGTGATCATCGATGATCACCCTAACCATCAATGATAAAGGGAACCCTAAAATTCTAGGGGGGTAAAAGTAAAAAACAAAAGTTAATTTATCATTTTAACTATTAAACATTGTTTGGTTGAGCTCTAGGTGATTTTGGTGCTTTGTAAGGAGGGTGCATGTTGAGGTGGATACTACTCATTAGCTAGAGGTGTGTGGTAGATTACATTAGTTCAAGATGCAAGGAGTATGAGGATGAAAATGGACACCTGCTCGAGGGCTCATACCATGGAAGAGGTCATGAAATGAGGTAAGGGGTGCACTAAATTGGTAGATAGGTGTGATTTTTCATTTGCTTGTGTTTGGTATAGGGGGAGGGTATACAAATTTGTTGTTTGGGTTTGCATGCCCTAGGTAGGGTTTTAGGGATTTTAGGCAAATGGGGTGGGTAGAGCATTAATTTAACAAGGTGGCTAGGTTATTAGGTAACATATTTAGCTAGGGATGCTATGTATGGTAGTGTTTGTGAATTTGTTTCCTAATTTTTGGCCATGGTAGGTTTGGGCATTCTGACCATAGAACACCCATAGGTGACCATCAATGGTCAAGTATGACCATTGATAGTTAATACCCTAGGAACTAGGGGTCCCCAACTATTAGTGATCAGTATGACCATCGATGGATAGCCATGATAAGATGGGGGTTTTTAAAGGTATTTAGGGCTTAGGCATGTTTTTGGCCTAGTGCCTAATGATTAGGGTTAAGATAAGTGATTAGGCCTAAAGTTTGGTTAGCTAGGTTGGGTGCAAGGGGTAAATGGGTTATGGTTATGGTGAAGTTAAATATGTTAGGGTTAGGGGAACATTTAAAAGATAGGGTAGATGAGACTAGTTGGGGTCTAAGTCAAGCATTTGGATTTATTGTAGGCTTAGGAGTAGATACAGATGCATGATCATATACCATGGATCTTCCCTACATTGATTGAAGGGATGACTGCTAATGATTGGGCACATATGGAGGCAATATGGCTAAGAGGGATGAGGCACTATTAACATATGCCTATGGATGTGTCCATGATAGTATCACTCATTAAGAGATGGGATCCTACTACTAATACCTTCTTATTGCTGATAAGGGAGATGACTATTCTTCTAGAGGATGCCCATAGGATCACTTTGCTCCCACTACATGGTAAGGTGATCTACCAAATTGAGTAGGAAGAGCAAGATGAGTATGTCAAGTATCTATATGGAGATGATAGTGACCAGGTCTATTGACACTCTAGAGGGTTCAATTATTTAGCACTATATGAGAGGGATCCTAAGGAGAAGAGACTTATGATGATGTTGATGATCACAATTACTTTCTCTAGAGTTCTAAATTATAACAGTGAGAGATTCCTCTATGTATTAATGGTTATTTTAGTTGAGCTATTGCTTAGGAGAATAGTATTTATGTGGGTCCCAATGTTGATGGTCTAGATTTATAGAGAGCTATGGGGATTTAGACATCATAAGAGGTATGGAATCAGTGTGGGCATGGTTTGGCATTGCTGGGCTTACAAGTAGATCCAGGTTCTAAGGCCCATGAGATTATAGTGGATAAGGTACACATAGTTGGAGTTCACTGTGGGATTTATGAGGTGGAGGGATGTTTATACTGCATTAGGGGCCAAAGGTGGAGCACATGACATTGAGTGATTTAGGTCTACCCTAGGTGGATTGGTAGCTATGGACATCATATGAAGACCATACCTATAGTTCCCTATCTGGCTAGTCTATAGGAGGGAGACCTTCATTAGACAGAGTTATAGGTGGATAGTGGGCCATCAAGAGGGTGAGGTTGAGTTAATTCCTTTTGACCAAGTATGTTGTCAGTTTGACTTGTTATAGGGTATACTGAGTCCACATCCATGGTATAAGAGATAGGATTCAAAGGTTCATTTATTGGTACCCCAACCTATTTTGACAATTTTGGATGGTGGCTTTGAGGAGCTTCCTTTTACGGCTCCCATAGATGATGCAGGGTATACATATGGATACATGGCTTGGTATTAGCCCATTTATGCATCTGTGGATGTGGGTAGAGATGATGAAGGGGTAGCACTGCTGGATGTAGATCTAATTGACCAAGGTGGATAGGTAAGGGTAGCATTAGCTATGGCCCAGGCTCAGGTACATGCTCTATAAGGACAGGTGGCTACATTACAAGGATAGATTTAGGCATTATAGGGTCTTCTCACCACCATTATAGGTGAGAGAGATTTACTCAGGTAGAGGGCTAGGGTAGGTGAAACAATAGTAAGAGGGCCACCAGACATAATGCTTTGAGCACACTATCTAGCTACCATTATAGAGCTCAGATATTATGAGGTGATGGTATTAGACTAGCTACCTTAGGCTATGAGGTATGCAAATTATAAAGAGAGCTTAGCTGGTAGGCCATCAAAAGCTACTCTAGGTTAGTGGGCTTCTATAGTTGGATAGGTAGGGTACTAGGGGGACCACCATCAGGTACTGATGTAGGCACATATGGGACCAATGGCAGTGGTGTAGGCTCATGATGATGTTGAGATATGTTATTTTGATATCGACCTACATGTTAATGTAGTGAGATGTTTATGTTTATGAGAGAGCTTGAAACATCATGAGACATATTATTTTTTGATGATTCGATGTATGTGATGGATGCTTATGATGTTATATATGATAGTTTCTTGTGGTTTGTGATTATGGCATATGGTTTTGGTTCATGTTTATGACATTTCACTTAGTAGCTTAGGCATGTGATGCTTTGATTATGTTCATGGTTATGATTAGATATGTTACAAATGGATACATGTTATGGATTTATTTATGGTTATATGGGTGAAATGAGAAATGGTATATGCCTTGATGTTTGGCTCAGCTATTTGGTTTATGGTTATGATAGTGTAATGACATGCTTATGGTTTATGATGTAATTGATATTCATGGTTTGATATGATATGTTTATGTTATGTTTTACTCATTGATAGATAGATGCCATTGCTTGTTGATAGATTTCATCATGTTCATTCTTCTGATGTGATGTTTATTGTTCATATGCATAGTGATAGGCCTAAATAAACTAATAAAAGATAAGAAAATGAAAATAATGCATTTCATTGGTAAAAATTGACATGAAACCCAAATTTGGATTGGCTTAGTGAAAATAAGCCTTTCCAATGCTTCGTATTAACATGCTTATGTTGATAGATAGGGATCTATATTACATTGTGTCAAGTAAGCTCATAGTCTCGTGCATATGTGATGTGGATGGAAAATGGGTGAAATTAGAACCATTAGGGAGACTAGTATGCCTTTTTCATAGGTGTCTAAAGAGGTAGTATAAACAAGTCTATGTCCATATATAAAGTGTATACTGATTGATGTGGGAAGTCTATTGAGGAGAGCCAATTGTGGATTTCCAAGATTATTATTATTATGAGAGCTGATTGTGGCTTTTAAAATTCTTTTGCTCTTGCTTTTGCTTTTGATTTTTCTTGAGGGTCAGGCAAGCTAATCGATGCGAGAAGCTTCTAAGAAATTTTTAGCTTTGCCAAATGCTTTACTCAACCATCCTTGAAGGGAGTGGTCTATATTTATGTGCCTAGTACAAATGCTTTTGATAGTTATCCTTTAAGGGATTAGTCTACCTTATGTTTTGCAATTTTGAATATGTTTTCAATAGCTATCCTTTAAGGGAGCAGTCTGTAAATGCTAAGAATGACCCATGATTCATTTTTTTTCTATTTTTTTCTTTGATATTGCCTTTTGATTTGTTTGATTTGGCTCGACATAGAATTTCTCATACATGCACAATGGATTACCTTAATGAATGCAAAACTAAGCTAACATGAAGGTTTAGTAGGTGAAAAAGAGGTATAGGTGACAATGACCATAGGAACCGATCTGAAAGAGATGGGAAGTATTATGAGAATCATGCCATAGATAGAGTCATGGTATCCATATTTCAAGATTAGGATATAATTGTGATGGATAATCACATGATTCAGTTTTAGTCAGTTGCCCCTAAAAAGAGGAAAATGAATGTGATTGCAAGGGATGAGCTTAAGTTTGAAAAATGATGATTGTGATCCCTATCTAATAATAAAAGGGATGCAAATGTGAAGCATTGAGAGGCTTAGGTTCTGGTTTACTATCAAGAAAGGATAAATGATAAGCTCTTGATCTACACTTATGGGTAATGATGTAGGGTCCAAGCCAATTGAAAATAAATTTGACCCTCTTACTTTTCTCCATATTAGTTACATGTTGGTTTTCTTTGAGGAAAAGATATCCAATATTGAATTCTTAGACTTTTAGGTGTTTGTTATAGGCTTATTTGATTCATTCTTGATAGACACAAAGGTGGTAAAGAGTGGGCAAATGATGCTCATCAAGTAACTCAAGTTGAGCTAAACATTCTTGATGATAATAATTTTTTGAAACAAGGTCATGCGAGGATATGTGAACAAAAGGTATTTGGACTTCAAGAGGCAATACAGCTTTGACTCTAAACATGAGAGAAAAAGGCATAGAACCCATAGGATTTTATATGCTAATGTGGTATGCCCATAAGGTAAAAGGGATGTGTAGGTGTCAATCCTGACTCGAGGCATTAACCATTTTGGTAATCATGTTGTTAAGGGTTTTGTTAGAGGCTTCAGATTGTCTATTTGCATGTGGGGTATCGATAAGGTGACAAAAAGCTAAGTTTAATACCAAATACATCACAAGGGCCTTGAACTTGTTTATTTTTGAAATATTTTTCATTGTCAGTGATGATTTTATGGGGAACATTAAATCAAAAGATAATATGGTGGGTGATAAATTTGACAATCTTTTCATCTTTTGTTAAGATAAGAATAATAGCCTCCACCCATTTGGTGAAATATTCAATTTTGGTAATGATATAATGATTTTTTTTTGAAAATTGGGGGTTGATTTCATCGATAAGGTCTAGGCCCCATTGTGAAAAAGGCCAAAAGTTTACATAAATACGAAGACTATTATTAGGTGCATGATGTAAATTAGTGTGTTGTTGACACTTGACACACTTTTTCACATAATCACAACAACTTTGGTTAAGGGTGGGTTAGTAATAACCTAGGTAGATGATGCATTTAGCTATAGTGACTCCACTAAAATATCCCCCATAGATACCCTCATGTGTCTCTTTGATACTGTGAGAGGCTTCTAGACTATGAAGGCAACAAAATAGGAGGCCATCAAAACCACATTTGTAGATAATTTTTCTTAGAATGGTATAATAAGAGGTGCTTTGGATAAATGCCTGATGATCATTTTGAGAGAGGCTAGAGGGAACTACACCAAGGTGAAGGTAGTCAAAATTTTGTTGATACCAAAGGTCGAGCAGGATCTCCTCCACACTAAAGATGGTTGGAGTGTCTAATTTGGTGTAGGAGGGCTTGGTGAGGTGATGGACAATGATTGATGGTTTGGAGTCTGAGGGTGCTAATAAGACTTGAGAGGAAAGTGAAGCCATGGTATTGACAAAATTTTTGGTGGATCATGGGGTGGTCTAAATATGGTAGTATTCTAATGAGGCTAGGATTTTTGTGACTAGTTGTCTATATAGTTACATTATTTCATTCTTACACTGGTAAATACCAATGACTTGGTTGACCACAAGTTATGAGTCACCAAAGATATTGATTGTTCTAACTAGGAAGGCTAAGATAGTTTGGAGACCTATTACTAGGGATTCATACTTAGCCTCATTGTTGGTGCATTCGAAGTTAAGTTTAAATGACAAAGGAAGTGGTTCATCAATAAGGGGGATAAGGATGATGTTGGACCTCCACCATGATGACATTTGGAACCATAAAAAAACATGGTTACATGATTGGTAAAATTTGCTTAAGATAGACTTATGACTGATTCATCTAGAAATTGAATAGGGGGAGGTTGGGTGTTTATTAGGGGTGTGTCAGCTAATTGGTTGGAAATGACTTGCCCCTTGATTGATTTTTGTTGGAGGAACTCAAGGTCAAACTCAGATTAAAGCATGAGCCACTTAGCCATACACTAGTTTTGGTATGGTTTAGAGTGGATATAATTGAGGGGGTTAGTATTAGTTATGACAAATTGTTTGTGGTTAAAGAGGTAGTGGTGAGGTTTTAGTGGCCATGAAGACTAGAGCCAAACATAGTTTCTCAGTATGTGTATATTGAGTCTCATATTTGACAAGTGTGCAGTTAATCTAATAAATGGCTTGCTCTTTGTGTTGTTCATCCTGATGGGAAAGCATCACCCCTAGGGAATGGTCTATGGTAGAGATATAGAGGTAGAAATGTTTGTCATCCTTAAGAGGTATAACGATAGGTGGAGATAGTAGGTACCCTTTGAGTGCATCAAAAACCTTTTAACAATTGACATTCCACTTGAAAGAGACATCCTTTTTCAAGAGGTGGTGGAAGGGTTAACATCAATTAGAGAGATGGGAGATGAAGTGATGAATGGATTGAAGCTTCCCCTACAAGCTATAGATTTGTTTAAGATTGGTTGGAGGTAGCATCTCAAGGATGGCTTTGATTTTGGCCAGATCAACCTTGATTCCTTGAAGGGAAATGATGAAGCCAAGAATTTTGGCTGACAAGAACCCAAAAATACATATTTTAGGATTGAGGAAAACATGATAGTGGATAAGTCACTCAATGATAATCTTAAGAATGGATAAATGGTCTTTGCAAAGCTTAGACTTCCTAAGAAGGTCATCCACATAGTCTTTAATGATTGTATGGATAAGGTCATAGAAAATATAGGTCATGGCACGTTGGTAGGTTACACCAGTATTCTTAAGACCAAAGGGAATGAATCTATATATAAAGTCCCCCATGGGATGATAAGGTTAGTTTTGTGCTAATATTTAGGAGTAATCACAATTTGATTATAACCCAAGAATCTATCCATGAGAGATAATATCTCGTGGCTTGTTGTAAGATCAACAAGTTGGTTAATGCTATGTAGAGGAAGTCATCCTTTGGGTAGGTGAGGTTGAGGTCACAAAAGTACACATAGATACATAGTCCCCTTATGGCTTTAGTGATAGGAATTATGTTTGAAACCCATTAGGGATAATCAATGGGTTGAATAAAGTTGACAAAAAGGAAGTGTTGAAGCTCTTCTTTGACAAGGAGGGCTATTTGAGGATGCATTCAATGAATTTTCTATCTGAAAAGTTTGGCATCATTATTGGTTACAATGTTGTGTATGGTAATGGATTGGTCAATATGAGGCATGTCAGCATATGACCAAGTGAATGCAATACTATGGTCTTGGAGGAAGGTAGAGAAGTCCTGTAGTTCCTTAGGGGTGAGAGTTTGGCCAAGTTTGATGATATGGGGGTTATCTAGAGTGCCTATGTTAATGTCCATAGTAGATTCATTCAACATGGTTGAGGTTTATAAAGGTAAGGATTTGTTGATGGAGGAATCCGATGCACCAAGGTGGGTGAGAATAACATCATCATCTTGACACTGAATATTATTAATGGTAGGAGAGTCTTCTCCCACGAGTTTAGGATGGGTCAAATGGATGTATATGGATGCCCCTTCCTTTTGATAAGTCAAGGGGACAAGGGTAATCATGTTGATGGAAAAAAAAGTTAGGTGGGATGATGTCCTCATCCTCACCCATAGGTGGAGGGTGTGTTGGTGAGGAAGGGGTGTCTTCTTCAATAATGGTAAAGGTAGTTTGTTTGGATTTCTTATTATTGGGTAGGATGAAGCCAAGGAAATGATTTTTTTAAGGCTTTGGTGTCTCAATCGAGGTCAATGTTTATGGGTTGTGTTCATATCATCCCAAACCAAATCCCTTCTAGGCACACTTGTGAAGGTATAGTTTGGCGAAGTCTAGGTTGTCCAAATAAAATAAGGTAGAGGTGAATGGATGAGGTGGAGAGGGAGTGGTGGTAGGGTTAAGTGTCTTATCAATTCCCCCATAGATAAAGTGGGTTTGATAGTTTGAAGGCCCCAAGGGTATAATGGCTCCTATGTTAGGGTCATAACGTGGTTGGTGGTTGAGTTTCCTATATTCTTAGGGAGTAAGGAGGGCATCAAGGGTGAGGATATAGTATTCTCCAAGGGTAAGGCATTAGAAGGTAGGTTCCAAAGGATCAGTGATGGGTATCTAGTCTATAGGGACGGATAAACTGATGGATGACTTAGTGGAAGGGGAAGAAGTAATGAATTCAACTTCCATGGGTGAGGGTTTGATGGTGGTTGTTTGTAGCAATTTGGATGGAGGTAGGAGGATGTCATTAGGTTGTTAGGTCATATTGTATGCTAAAAAAGGGATAGGGTCATCTTATATGGTAATAATTTGACCTTTGTGCTCAAACTTAACACAATGACAGAGGGTGGAAGGTACACAACCCACGGCCTAGATCCAAGGTCTCCCTAGTTAAACATTTGGAATTCACCTTTGACCACATAAAAAAGTTTGGGGAGCATGCGAGGTCCTAGCCAAATATGAAAGATTATGGTTCCTAAAGTAGTGGTCATGGTATTGTTAAAGTATCTAAGAATGGCTGAAGTTTCAGACATGACATTTTATGATAGCTTGAGTTTCTCATAGGCATGGGAAGAGATAATGTTGATACTGGCTCCCTCATCAATCATAACCCATTTGATGCAGGTTTGGTTGATATGGGTGGAGATAAAGAGAGGGGGATCTAGGTCCTTAGGGTTGATAAAAGGCATCTCTAAGTCCTTAAAGGTAACAAGGGTGGAGAGTTGGAGAGCACTAACAAAGGCCTCTATAGGTTGGGAATCCCCTAGTCTGACTTTAATGGCCTACATAGCCTCGATCATGGCCTGACGATGGTGGCATTAGGTGGAAATGAACTTGTAAAGGATCATATTAGTTGGGGTATGATGGAGTTGTTTAATAATGATACTCTTGATGGATTCAGAGGGGTTAGCCACTGATGTGCCTAAGATGGTAGCTTTGGGCTTAGTTGCAGAGGTGGGGGTTTGGATCTAGTTTAGTTTAAGGTTAGTTATTGGATATGTCCATGGAATAGACACTTTGGCCTTCCCTTTATCCCTTTTTTGTGATCATGTGACCACATTAATGGTATGGATAGAGGGGAAAGGTGTGATGGGGGGTTGGGTATATTCTCTATCACT
Organism: Torreya grandis; assembly: GCA_037957365.1. NCBI lineage: Eukaryota > Viridiplantae > Streptophyta > Pinopsida > Cupressales > Taxaceae > Torreya > Torreya grandis. The sequence goes on from JARHVA010002019.1 coordinate 2,857,402, forward strand.
TTGAGGTGAGAGTGTGGGATTAGGAATGTGTCAGTGGTTGGTTTTTGGGTGTAGTGGTGGAGGAAGGGATGGAAGGTCATCTAACAAAAGATCATCCTCATAATATAATTGGTGGATAATGACCTAGAGATATTTGTAATTCTCCATGTCATGTCGATGTGTCCTATGATAAGAGTAGATTTAATGATCATTGTACCAGTTTGGATTCAAATTGATAGGATTGAAAGGTCTGATAAGAGGTAATGTTAGGCTAGAGGTTTTTATTAATCTTTAAAGAATGGTCATATAGGATTTTGCTAGAGGCAATAATATTTTAGGTCTCATAGTTTGGGTTGGTAATATGGGCATGTTGGTGGCAATAGGTTTGGTGAGAGATGGTTTAGGTAGGGCGGTGTTTCTAGTTGATGGTTTTGGTCAGGTTATGTTGGTAGTTGGGGTGGTCAAGTTTGGTGGTCTGACTGGTTGTAATATAAAAAGGACCAAAACATCAGATAATACATGTGCTAGTGTAATCAATGGCAATGGGTGACATATATTAAAGGGGGGTTGTTTTTTAAGCAAAGTGGAAGGGCAAGGCCTTAAGATAGAGGGCAAGGTAGAGGGAGGTAAAGGCTTAGTCGTGTTTCCTATCAATGTTTTTGTCCTCCTGGTTGGTGTGGTTCAAGACTTGGGTATAGGCTTGGGTGAAGTTAAGTCTAATTTCAAGGATGGGTGAACCAAACTCTGAGTAAGGAATACATCAAGAGTTTTGAAAGGTTTGGTTGGTGATGTGGTAGATGTTTTAGTTGACTAAGGAGGTGGGTGGTTGGTATAAGTTTGGATTATTTTAAAATGTGGTGGATATATGATGGATTTATAGGTTAGGGGCATGATAGAAGGTTTAATTTTGGTGACAGGGGAACCCTAACTATTGCCAGAAAGTGGTCCGATCCATGTCTAGTTTTAGGGAAAATTCCAATTTCTTCACTAATGTAGAAAAAGGTTTGTGTATTGGTTTTGCTTCATGGGTAGTGGATGCAAAAGATAGACTTGTAGGTTGGGGAAGATGGTTGGTAGGTTGGTTTATTTCCTAAGGTGAGGGAAGTAAGGTTGGGATAAATAGCTCATCCATGGGAGGCATTGGTAGAAATGCTCCTCCTTTAGGAATAATATCCATATGAGTAGTAGTTTATTGCATAGTTAATGGAGGTGGTAAATCAAGAATGTTGATTTGCCCAGATGTGCTATTTGAGTTAGTATGTGATGATTCCAAATCTTCTATGAGGGTAGCTAGTGAGAAAGGAACTTCTTTGGTTTGGATATATAAAGGAGGGTAAGGTGACTCCATTACCTCAATAAGTGAGGTGGAGGAGGAATGGGTAGATTAGTTGATCGGGTCCTCATAGGTAGGTGTATTGCAAACCATGTTGATAGTGAGGGCATTATGAGAGCATTCATTTTGTGTCTCCTTAGCTTTGATAGGGGCATAGTTGGGAAAAGGTTTCTTGAAGATGTTAAAAGCTTGATTTTGAAGGGCATTGGGATTATCCAACATGATTTCCCCTTTGTTGATAAGACTCTAAACAACATTCTTGAAAGTATTATATCAGCTGACAACATGTCCAATTACCTAATGAAAAGCATAGAGGTCATTCTCATTATATCAAGTAGGTGCTGGATGAGAAGAATTAAACTACTGGGGAGGTTTGATGGGTGGAAGTTGTATAAGGTTGGATTTTAGTAGCTTCTCTAGAATTGAGGTGTAATATTTTCCAAGTGGAGTGAATTATTTTTGGTTGTTTTGGTTTGGGTTCCTTGTATTTTGATTGGAGGTAATGGGAGAAATTTTTTGATCAACATTGGGTGGAGGGGTGGTTTTAAGGACAATGACATTCATGGTTCTCATGGTCTTCATTTTGGTATTGGCTTAGTTTTCTGGTTTGGAGGAAGAGGTTTCATTGGTCTTGAAGGTAGAGTTCTTGTTTCATAACTTCAATTTACCCTCATCTATGGCCCAATTTTATAGATTACGTGCCATGGTAAAAGCCTCATCAAAGTTTCTGAAGATTTGGACCCATAATGTAGAATATATATGTTTGGCACAAGCTCAAGAAAAAATTTCTATAAGTTTAGGTTGAGGTAGGGAAAATGAAAGTTGATTAATCAAACTTATCTAATACGTGACAAGATTGGCAATGGACTCATCATCAAATTTTTTAATAGAATAGAGGTATGTGATAGAGACCTTCTTGAAAATGTTAATGGAAAAGTGATCTAAGAAGACATGTGCTAGTTGGGTGAAAGAAAAGATGGAATGTTTAGTGAGGGCACTATACGAGTCGAGCATTGGGTTGAATAAAGATAGGGAAGGTTTGAAGGAGAAGGGCATCATCATAAGCAATCATGTAACATGCATGCCTGAAATCCCTAAGGTTTTGCTGGGGGTCATCCTTACTTTAAAATTTGGTAAATTTTGGAAGCTCTCATTGAGGAGGGTAAGGTCTAATGGGGATAGAAGGATGAATATGTTTATTACAAATCTGGTCATAGGATAGGATGTTATGAGCCCCTAAAATGGATGAATCAACATTGTTCATTTTTTCCATGAGAATTTTCATTAGTTCGGTTTGATGTGGTGTACCAAAAGGATTATAAGGTTGATATTGTGGTTGAGGTTGGGTAACATATTGGTAATTATGTGGTGGTTGAGAAGATACCACATATTGGAATGGGGATGCCAGAGGTTGGGTAGGGTAGGTAGATAATGGTGGTTGGGTAGTGGGTACATACCCTTATGGGTTAGGGATTTATCCTAGATTGGGTACAATGGGTAACTACTAAGAAGTCCATATGGATTGGGCATGGGTGGTAGTTGGGTTGGTGATATGAGGTGAGGTAGTGACCTTTGCGCTAATGGGTGGTGAGGTAGAAAGGATATATACCCCTAAGCTTGGTAAAGGGGTATTGATCGATGGGCTAGGTTTTATAGAGGGGAGGTTGATAATGCTAGTGGTGGGTACTCTAGCTATAAGTGGAACATGATGGGTTAATGGTTGGGTTATCCCCAAGGTAGAGGAGTCATTAGTAGGGGTGGAAGGTGTAAGGGTAATGGTTGGTTGAATAGGTTGGTTTTCAATTGTAGTGTCAGAGGGGTTAGTAGACCAAAATGTTTGGGTGGTCAAAGGTTAGGAGGTGATCACAACAACAAGAATACCCTTCATAAGGTGGGATGACATGCCATAAAGAGGATCCTGAGGTGGATTTGAAATTGGGATATAGTGAGAAGAGGTGTTAAGATAGTGTTGAAGGGAAACTAGATTATTGTCTAAAAAAGTGGTAAAATCCATGTCTCCTTAGGGACATACCCAAGGAAAAGTAGGGCTTCCTAATGGATGAGGTGAATCTTTTGCCTTAGAGACGTACTCCATAAATGAGGAGGTAGAGGAGGCTATTTGATTTTGCTATAATAGGTCTCTTCACTGCTGGTGAGTGAAAACCATATAAGAAAAAGGGGAGAGAAAACAAGAATAATCTCACCACTCAAAAAAGAAGACAAGAAAATGATCAAGATAATCAAGACACACTATGAAGTAAGTTTAAGCCTAGAGGTTAGTTTTAATCTTGATTTTGGCTTATGCCTTAGTTTATGAGAATGTGTGATAGAAGTTGGCCTTTAGATCAGATAATATAAAAGCAATCTATGGTTGGTTTTAGGTTGTTTAGGTGATAAAAAGAATCTATATTAAAATCAATACATGGCTTGGTAATGGGGCTTACCCCCTCACTTCATAGTTCTATAACGATAAGGGTCTTGGGTGCTTAGCCAATATATATTAATGTCTAGAGTTTATACTCAACCAGAGAGCTGAGTTGGTTCTCCTCTTGGTAATGACCTTCAAGTAAGATTATTGAGAAAGGGTAAGGTGGCTGCTAGGTGATGAAATCCCAGTAAGGCCTTGTGTCAAATTGTTTTGATGTTTGATTGATGACAGTGGTCTGGCTAGTGTGTGCAACAAAGATGATGTTATGATAAGATTACTATTCTTTAATTCAAAGTGAACTAATGTTAAAATCAAGCAATGGATGTAGTTTATTTTAAGACCATTTTTTTTTAGTTTTGATTATGAGCATAGATAGAGAGGAGAGCATACAAATGCAAAGAAAATGAGAGTAAAGACTTTAGGTTCCACTAGGAATGCCAAAATGTTTTATGTAAATTTTCAATTAAGTTCTAAAGAAAGAGAAAATAAACTCGATATGGGTATGGTTAAAAAACCTGCTTGTTTGTGCACATGTTGAATCAGAAGATTGTAAAGAGCTCCTCTTTAGCTTGGGAGGAAGACCTGTAGATAAGAAAGCACTAAAAAAAAATTACTTGTTAGACAGATAGTTGGGTGGATTGCCTAGTAATAGCTAGATCATAGAAGTGATAGCTTCCTTAGGGGCTGTTAATTCACACATTTTAAACAATCAAGTTGATAAACTGGAAAGAAGGTACTTGCATCAATAATCAAAAGGTACTAAAATTGAATACAAGTAAGCTTACTAGGAAAATAGACTAGAAATGATCTAATTAGTGATAAACCAATTAATACTAGTGATAATGGGTCAGGGTATGCTTCAAAAAATTAGAAGGGGGTCTATGAGTGGTCAGAAACATAAAAAGTGGATTTGGTTGGGTGTGGGTGGGTGAAATCAGCTTGTTGGTTTTTCTACCATAGTTGATCATTGGTGGTTGGGGTCCAACCATCGGTGGTTGACTGTGGAATTCTAAGTATGATCAATAAAAGATGACATGATTTCATAGATGAATTTTGGGAGTTAGGCAAGGGCTAGATTTATTATAAAATGGAATAAAAGTACATGAATAGTAATAAACAAGTATGTGTCTTACCAAAAGTCAATTGGGTGGGTGGTTGATGTAGTTAGCCTATTGGTGGAATCTGGCTCAAATCTAGTAGAGTAATGGTATTTAAAATCTTGGTTGAGAAATGATGGCAAGTTGGATCTCGATCAGATGGTTGATAATACTTGATAATGCTAATGACATTAATTGACCTAATTGACCTACAAAAGAAAATAGCTGAATGCCTAAGCTCGTAATAATTATTGTAGATGGATTTGACCTCCTAGGATTCTATCTCTTATAGGAATAATTAAGAGGTGGAATTGAAGGTGTAATTGGGCCATATTAATATAATTTGTGCATGCAAAGGCTTGCAACACAAATTAGACAAGTTATATTTAGAAAAGGGTCGGTAGAGCTTGCATGCTCTTGATGAAGAGGTAGATCCTGACCATCAATGGTCAGGGGTCCCCAAGGCTAACCGTCAATGGTTAGGGTCCATAGGGATAGGGTATTGAAGGCCAGGGTTACTCATCTAAGTCCAACTGAGTGTAGATTGGTTGGTTTAGGCCCGATAGGTGTAGGTTGGTCCTAAGAGGGTTTAGGGGTACTTCTAGGGCTACTTTGACATTTGATAGCATAGGTATGTAGATTTATAGTGTATAAAAGTGGTTAAAGTTTTTTGTATAAGTTATCTATAATATATTTCAAATGGACACAAATAGAGAAAAGAGCTCAAGATGATCCCACACATCCCATTCCTTAAAACCTGCACACAATCTTTGCCTAGCAGGACTATTTTGGTTTTTAGTGTTTTTGGAGGATCTAACCATTGGATAAAGAGATGAATTTTTGTGTAGAACATATTCAAAACTTTAATAATCCATTAAAATTTTATTTGGTTTGAGAAAACAAAATGAGTTCCCTCTATTTTGTCTCAAATAGAGGGTACTTCCCTTTGTGCATAAACCTGCAATCTTGTGAAGATGGGTTAGAAAGATGAAATAGAGGTTGATTGGACATTAAAGGAATGTATAAGGGGTTGATAAACATATAGGGGAACATGAAATATAGCCCATAGAAGGAGGAATACCAATAGAAAGGTCTAGATCTTCAAAAGTGTAGACAAGCCTACTAAATAGGACTAGGCCTATAATCCAAAAGGGGGGTCAACTTCATGTATAGCCTTATGTGATCAATAAAATTCATATATGCATGTTCATGGGAAAAAAAAAGAGGTGATAGAGCTTGTGGAAAGTAGATAATTTTTATGGGAATCTAATTTTGGCTTATGACCAACATTAGGCCTGTGTAAATGGAGAAGTAAGCTTGATAGGAGAAGTTTGAATGCTCACATCTTTTTAGAGGTTGTGCATGGGGATCTAAGGAGTTAGGGGAAGTTTATAAATGTATTTAAATATGTTATAGTTTAATTATTTGGTAGATTCAATGTCCCATATTTATGAATGAACCTTAAGAAGGTGAGATAAGCCTAAACCCTCCAAAACCCTTGCTAGTGACCAGATTGGAGATATAAGATTGGAAAGCTACTCTAATGGAATATTTTTACCAAGATTATGATTGGGAATTATATAGGAATCTTTCATTCTCCTTCCCATACTTTTGAGTTGTATGAACTTGTATGGATAGGGTATAAAATAATGTTTTATTTATTATTTTGTAAGTTCTAAGAGGTTCTAATAGATGAAAATGGAAGGGAATTTTGAGACCTAGGATAACTCCCCATGTAAATTTCATAACCTATAACAACTCCTAAGTGCCTGAACTAGCTGTTTCATCTCAGCTCAAAATTGGCATAGTGACCAATCTAGTGAGAAGGGTGGACAACATCAAGTGAGATAATTTTAAGGTGTTCCTGATGCCTTTGAGAACATTTAGCATATTTTTAGGTTTCATCCACTCCCATCCATTTATTTTCATGGAAAATTGATGCCTTTTTGGAGGCCAAGTGTGTCAGGTGCATGAAAGAAGAGTTTTTTAGACTATAGATGATGATGGCTCATTCAAAAATGATTTCAAATGACCATGCCTAAAACTAATGCATGGAGAGATATGTATGAAATCCTTCCATTTAATCCCAATCATCAGACCTATCCTTAATTAGTTTTGGGATGTTCAAATAGGTCCAAATCATGAAGGTAGTTTTCTGAGCTAGAATGAGGAGTTTCATGCCACTTTATAAGAGTTTCACGCCTTGTATGGACACTTGTACTTCCTAACCTTGCATGGTTCATCCCATATCCTCTTCTCATTCACATGTAACTAATTTTATCATCTTTATCAGTGTCCTTATGACCCTTGGACTTATCTTTTCTCCTCTCTCTCTCTCTCTCTCTCTCTCTCTCTCAAATTTTATAAGAACTAGCCATTTTGGCCATTGTAACTTATGCTTCACCTGAGTATGGTGAAGCCTTGATCATTTGCATACCATTTGATCAATAATACTAATGATTTTTACCTCTTCATGACTATTCATAGTGTCTTTTACATAGATGATTTATATTGCTTAGTGATAACTATGATTTCCTTAGCATGTTATCTCATTCTTTCATCTTATTTTTAGTTGGAAAGCTTCTACTTTTAGGGCATGTGAAGTGTTATAGGAAGTGTCAAGGTCAAGTGAGTTAGTCTATTCACTAATCCCATTCAAATAATATTTTCTAGTCCTCCTAGCCCAAGCATTCATCCATAACCTCTAATGTAATATTGATGTGAGAAGATGCAGATTAGATAAGTGTATGTTTGGTTAGTCTCTTGATTTCATATGTAACATGTAGCTGGTTGGAAGTCATCAATATATATAGTGTATCACCTCCCCTAATATAATTTTCTTTTAGTTTTCTCTCTCCCTTTTCCACCCTAAATTTTAGGTGTAGTAGTGATCCAAAGTGGTACATCAAGGGAGCTATCCCTATCTAAAGATTCACCTCATCCTTAGGCTACCCACAAGCTTAGAGGTGATTTAATTAGGCCATTTGGATGAGGAGAGCTAAGACATCTCCTCAAAGGGTGAAAATCCAAGTGATAAAAAGTATTTAATCAAGTAATCAAGTGAGAAAAGATTCTATATTTTCTCCTATTTCCATATTAGTCATAGGGACAACATATCTATATGTCTAAAGTACTGAAGGTGCATCCCATGAGCCACATTTTCCAAGTTACAAACTAGGTCATTGGTGTACTTGATTATCATACATTACATGATTCATACACAAGCCAACATGTAAGGGATAAATACATAAGTTTGAGGCCCTCTTTAGAGTATTAGCTATGTAAATAGTGCTCATTAATTGAGAGGTGTCTAGGGAAGCTTAACATAATGTGCCCACTAAGCTATTTTTTCCATAGCCAATATAAATATGTAGAACTAGGGTTTTAATATTTGACAAGGACCAATAATCCATGACCCAAATTTAAATTCACCAAAGGAAACATGACATAGAACCCATAACCATCCAAGTGGTCACATCTAGTTTTATCAGGTATTACATTTTATACACCTATGTTTGATCCAAATAAAAGCATCCATGTAACCATCCCAAGTAAATGCAAGTGTCTATGGCTATAGAGGTATATTTTACAAAATCAAATGAATGATCCAAAATCCATATCTAGTCTATTTTATGCATATTTCATATTTAAATCTATATTAGCATCAGAACCAAGTAAGTATATTATTTTCAAAATTATTTTAATATCTTTCATAGATATACTTTCCATATTTCACATATCTCAACATAATAAATTCAATATATGTTTGCATGAGTTTTATAATTAATTGGCCTACTATAGAGATAGTTTATCACCCTTTTACCCTAGAATATGTCTACCCATTTAACCCTTTATTACCTAATCTATATTTTATGGTTAAACACTTTGTTATTTCCCTACCTACTTAGTTATGACCTACCTGATAAGGTAAGGGAAGCTTTCTTCTCGATATATAGCTTATTTTTTTGTCCTACCTACTTTCCCTTACTAGAAAAGATTATTAGCTAATAATGGAAGCTTGATTTTTGATCTATACCTTGCGTATAATCTTTCCCTACCTACTTAGTTGTGACCTAGATACTTAGATTATGTTTTTGTCTAGATAATCTTGCTTTCTAATAGATATAATTAGAAACAAAGTTTCTAATCATGTTATGTATATAATATATCTATACCATTGAGTATTCACTACCTAATTTACCTACTTTAGTATGCCCTACCTGTTTTACCTACTTGAGTATGCCCTAACTGATTGAATACTTGATCCATATCTTGATCTTTATTATGACCTACCTAAATACCTAATCCATATATTGAGCTTTACTAGTCCATGCCTATATTCTTGTACTTGAGTATACCATGAGTATACTATACCTAACTATCCTTTTTTCCTTACCTACTTGAGTGACCTAATTGAGTATGCCATACCTAATCAAATAAATGGTCCATATCTTGATCTTAAATACTTATATTTAATCCTCCGTATCTATCTTACCTAAGCCATATATTGAATACCCATTACATGATTGAATACTCAAGCCATATCTTGAAAGGATATGGTGAATTATCATGTCTTATAATAATTATAGGTGTAATTATTAAATGAAGGGATAAAGGAGAGGGGGCATTATCAAGGGATGCTTGAAAATATAGAGAGGCAAAATTATCACCTATATATAAAAAGGTGAGGGGGCATTGATAGATCCATATCTCAAAATTAGATGTTTAATTCTCAATAATATAGAGAAAGGAATGACTACGGACAATCATTCAAAAGGATTGAAGGTAGATTCAATTCAAATTCCTAAATAATTTATGGGATTTTTATCAATGGGTCTATTGATATGGATAAATGATTAGACTATGGAATATAGCCTATATCATAGCTATAGTCATGATATAGTCACTCATACATAACATATACTAAATACTTAGTACTACATGTAGGTATATAGTCACTCATAGATGACATATACATGTACTCATGATACAGTTAATCATACCATACATGAATGTATCTAATCACCCTAGTACACTTCATTCAGAATAGAAGGAATCAAAACACCATTCATGACTCATCCCAAAAAGATACCATTAAGTCTAAAAAAAATTCAAACAGATGGGACAATCCATGCATTCTTCAATTCAAATCTCATGCATGCATTCCCTGACTACTTTATTCTATAGTCACATAGAATAGAGTCATATTATAGCATTCAAAATTCACATAGGGTACTATCACTATCATATTCATTACCAATACTATTTAGGGTGGAGGGGAATTCTTTAAACCCCTATTTTCTCATGATCATGTCAAAATTACTCATATCGATATATACCTCTCCCCAAACCATATGGAGAGGGGGGTAAATCTCATAAATCATTAATATTCATCATAATCACTATCTCTATACCTCAAGCTTGCCCTACTCGATAAGGCTAGGGAATATTTTCCTACTTACTTCATCTATGATAAGGATTAAGGCATGGGAATCTTTACTTTTTGATATCTAACTTTTCTTCACCTAATATCATATCAAGGGAATCTTTCCTACTTGATAGATAGAAAGTCAATAAGGAATAACTATTAAGGGAAGTTTGTCTTCTTGATATATAGCTTTTATTTTCTTCTATATTAAGACATAGGTATTAAGGGAAGCTTGATTCCTAACAGATAGCTATATTCTTCCCTACCTACTTAATTATTCATGACTCGATAAGGAAAATAAAGTTTGATTCTTGATGCATAGCTTATTTTTTTTCCTATTTAATTTACCTTTCTATAATAGATACCTAGATATCAAGGGAATCTTTTTCTTATTCTATATCTTGTGTATATTCTTTCCATACCTACTTAGTTATGACATACCGACTTATATTTTTTTCTCTAAAATAGAAGCTTGCTTCTTAATAGATATAATGATATATTTTTTTGAATCATGTTATGTATGTAATATATCTATACAAATAAGTATGCCCTACCTAAATTACCAACTTGAGTATGACTTAAATTATTTACCAACTTGAGTATTCCCTTCATGATTTAATATTTGTTCCATATCTTGATCTTGACTATGCCCTACCTACCTTATTGTACTTGAGTATGCCTTACCCAATTTACCTACTTGAGCATGCCCTACCGAATTGAGTTGCCTAATTGAGTATGTCATACCTACTTTAGTATGACATACCTAATTGAATACCCAAGCCATATCTTGAATACCTAATACACGATTTAATACCTGAGCCATATGTTGAAAGGAGAGGAAGAATTATCACGATTTATAATTAGTAGAGGGGGCATTATTAAATCAAGGGATAAGTGAGGGGACATTATTAAGAGATGCTTAAAAATCAAGATAGAGGTAACTATCACTAATATAAATAAATGATAGGGTCATTGACTAAGCCATATCTTGAAAAGAGAGGGGGAATTATCACCTATATATATAAAGGAGTGACTATGGGTGATCAAGAAAAATAATTGAAGGAATATTTGGGCCAAATTATTAAATAATTTGTCATATTTTTGATTAATTGGTCTATCAATATGGAAATTGATTTACCTGTGTCATGAGGCTAATAGCATACCTATAGTCATGATACAGTCACTCATAAATGACATATACTACATACCTAGTGCTACATGTAGGTATGAAGTCACTCATACATGTGTATTTATAGTCATGATATGGTCACTCATGCTAGATATGAATGTAGCTAGTCACCCTATTAGAATCCATTTAGAATAGAATGAATCGAAAAAACATTCAAGAGTAATCCTAAAAAGATATTATTCACTTTAAATAAAATGTTAGACAAATGGATCAATCCATGCATTCTTCAAATCCAATCTCATGCATGCATGCCCTGACCACTTTATTCCAGACTCACATAGAACATAGTCATCTTCTAGCATTAAAAACTCACATAACACTCTATCATTACCAAAACCACTACCACTATTATTTAAGGTGGTGGGGAGTGATTTCAAACCCTATTTTCTTAGGATAATATCAAAATAACTCATATATCTATCTCCCTCTTCCAAAACCATATGGATAGAGGAGGGATAAGTGCATAAATCATAATTATTAATCATAATTTATCACTATAATCACTATCTCTAGATCTCAAACTTGACTTACCTAATAAGGAAAAGGAATCTTGCCTTCTTGATATCTATATTTAATTTACCAAATAAGATGTCAAGGGAAAGAGGGAGTCATTATGGAAGATGAAAGACAATAATGGAGTGATTATGGATGATGAAAAATAACAATGGAGTGATTATGGATGATGATAACCAAGGATGGATGAATTAGGGATGATGAAGGAGTGACTAGGGACAATGAGAAATGATGGGGGTTTATGAGGAAGTGATTAGTAATGACGAGGTACAAAGGGATGATGAGGGAGTGATTAAGGATGATGATAATATTCCTATGGATGATGATGTGATTATGGATGAGGAGGGATAATGAGGGATAATTAAGGATGATTATGGATAATAGGGGTTGAAAACAGTGTGAATAGGGAATATAAGGGATGATGAGGTTTGATGAGGGAGTGATTATACATGATGAAGGATGATGAGTGTCGATGAGGGAGTTATTAGGGATGAGAGGGGTAATGAGGGACAATAAGGGATTAAATAGGGACAATGAGGGATGATGAGGGTTGATGAGGGTGTGTTTAGTAAAAATGAAAAATGACGAGGGAGTGATTATATATGACTAGAGATGATGAGGGATGATCAGGTAAAATGAGAGAGTGACTAGGGATAATTATGGTTTATGAGGGAGTGATTAGGGATAATGAAGGAAAATTAGGGTTGATGAGGGAGTGATGGAATAAAAGGAATGGTGTTTTGATTCCTTCTATTCTAATTGAAGTGTACTAGGGTGATTAGCCTCATTCATATCTAATAGATTAGGTAGGGCTATGATAGACTAATATAAAGAGATTATCATATGATTTTCATGGTTGAAATAAGATATTATTGATTTGATCATATTATTCAAGTAATAAGAATTTGAGTGTTGACTAAAAAGTGACTCAATTATATCTATCTCTCTCCCACCTCCTCACTAGTGAAATAAGATATATGGGTCTACATTAACATTAGGATTTATAAATGACCCAAAGGTTCAGTCAACAACCCAACTCTTCCTTTACCTTTACTTTAATAGATGATAAATTTGCCCAAATATAGATAGTTAATGGTGAAAAGAAATAAGTATATGTGAAGTTGTATTTTTGTCAAGGGTTAGATGTATTAGTTGATATAGGTCAATTCATCCATGCATGCTCCATCTCATCATGTTACATAGATGTTACATCCATGTTAGCATTAGACTTATCTCTACCATTCATCTTTATCTCTATCTTGACTAATTCATACCTAATTCTTTATATATATATATACATACATACATACATACATACATACATACTGGTCAATACTTAATTTTCATAATTTTATAATTGGAAATTGACTAAATATTTGACTTGTTAAGAATTAAGCTTAGGTATGGATGTCATATATATATATGGCTCCCTATCTCTATCTTGACCAGTGGCATCCATACTTAAGCTTAAATCTTAACAAGTCAAATATTTAGTCAATTTCCAACTATAAAATTATGAAAAGTAAGTATTGACCAGAATGTATTTTGAAAAACTAACTTCTAAATGGTAAATCCTACATATCTAGAATTGATACTAGAAGATGAATAGTGACCCTAATTTGTTATATTTAGCAAAAATAAATATAAAGTCTTATAAAATAAAATTTACTATAAATTAAATGTAAAATTATATATTTTATTTATTATATTTAGTAAAATAAATTTAATGTATAAAAATATAAAATATAATATAAATTAAATATAAACTTATACATTTATTTTACTAAATATCTACAACACAAATAAGTCAAATCCACCACAAAACATTTTTTAAATCAAAGGACATACACTCTTTATACTGTATACAGTATACACCCTTTACTAAAAGGTATATGCACTTTAATTCAAATTGTTTAACCTTTAACTATTCTCTCCAAAAAATGCATTTCAAAGGGAGTACACCCTTTGCTAAAAGGGGTGTACAACTTTTGTGAAAGAAGGTGTACTTCCTTTAGGCTTGGGATCAAGCCAATTTAAATTTTTTATGTTTTTTTTTTCAAAAATGGGTGTATGCCCTATGCAAAAGATTTTTTGTGTTTTCCATTTTATCATTTTTTTGTCTCCCAAAATTTTGCATCTGCTGAACAAATAAATTTTTAATAATTTTTTTTAGTTTCTAATGTCAATGCATAATATTTTATACATTCAAAAATGTCCTAATCAAGCAAATAAATTTTAAAGTTTTTCTAATTTTTTAAATGTGTATAGATCTCAATTTTAAATTAAAATTGATAATACCAATTTTATGGGCACATTTATTATGGAATTTTGGTAGATTATTCTTCCATTAGAGAAAAAAAAATCCCCATTTGGTTTGAATGAAATTGGGATTTCATTAAATTTTGAAAGGAAGTGTAACATACATTCCCCAATGAATTCTTGTTATTGTAAAGGGAGCATGAACCAATATATTAAGTTTTGATCAACTTTATTTTTGATTAAGTGATTAACATAAAAACATTCTTGAGTGATTTCATCCATGTCAATTTGGAAATATTTATTGTTGATAAATGAAATGTTTATCAAATTTGACCTATGTTTTTAAAAAAGTTTCATCATGACTATTTTTTTTCAAGGAAGATAAAATGTAAAAGTGAGGTAATAATTGAATCCATGAAATAAAAGAAAATTATTCTCTATGCATATATTCAAATGTTATTTTAATATAGTCTAAAAAACATCATTGAGAGAATTTTTCTAATTTTATTCCCAAGTAGAACTAAGCCAAATTTTCAAGTTAAGGTATATTTTAATTTGATATGGATGAGTCAAAAAACACCATTCTTTGAAGGACATAATATTGATTATAATCAAGTAGGGATGTTGCATTAACAAAATTATTAACATAAGAATCAAAATATGAGTGATTATGGACTATTAGGATAACCATGGAAATCAAAACTAACAATTAACTATGGTTATTGATCAAAGTGTAAGATTACTGAAGATAAGAGTGGATTATACTTTAATTAATAAAATTGAGTTAAACATCTTCCTTAGTGGAGTCACTAAATTTGTTTTTGGTGAAAACTATTTAGTCAATGAATTTATTAATTTGCCTATTAAAAAGGTCAAGGTGGAATCATACTAGCTTAATTATGAGGTGCCTATGGCTGAGAATAAATAAGGCATGAAAATGGGTATTTTAAGTGATCAAGTAATCCTATTTAAAGAGTACATATACTTAATCAAATTATGGGATCAAATATATTTATTCTTAATAGACAATTATTCAAATCATAAACTTCAATTATCAAATCAGATTATAAGAACTCATCAAATATTCCTTATTTGATAAATTATCCTATCTCTTGATTTGATCCTCCCATGTACATTTATCATAGTTAAAATTTGAGATGTTATTGATCCTATCTAATAGAAAAGATTCTATGAAAGAGGCAACGTATTGGATATTAAATAGTCTGATTATCAATATTGATCAAAATATATTTCTTTATTATCTCCCAACACTACCATGGATGAAATAAAGGAAAAAATGTGATCGAAAGTAAATACGAAAAACAAGAAAAATGAACTAAGATTAGAAATAATTAACATAAAAACTAGATATTAGATAATTAGAGAAAAACATAAAAGCTACGAGAATAAAATGAAACAAAGACTATACTGAGATATAAATAAAACCATATATTAAAATACAAATATGATTTTTGAAATAAAAATAATAAATAGAAATAAAATAAAAGCTCAACTAAAGTGATAAGAAATAATATGAAACTAAATATTAAGTAAATAGGGAAAATATATAATGACTTGAAGTTGTATAGGAAATAGAATTTTAATGAGAAACCAGAAGAGAGTGTCATTAATGACTAATTTTTTTGAGAAAAGAATTCTACAACATTACAAAACTCAAAAAATTATCATACTAGGTGTGAAGTATTCATCATTTTTTAGGTGAAGTCAAATTTAGCTCCACACATATGACTAAGTTATTCATAAATCATGAAATGATTATAAATCCTTGTCATTTTCAAATAATCTATTTACAGATAAGAAATAAGCCTAAATTTACTTGATGTACTAAGAAAATTCATATAATTATCATAAAATATGTTGTTCGATCTTCACAAAATCCATACTCTATTTGAGAGATTTATGACAATAGATAAAACACATTATGAAACAATACTTAGAAGTTATATGTACCCAACATAGTATGAAATGGAGATTTGCATTTAGTTGTTTCATGCTTGATAATGTTGACTAGTTTTGATCCATGATTAGATGTTAATATTAATATGTTTTCAATTGTGAGTGTTCTTTATGACTGTAAAATGTCTAGTTACAATTATCTCTTAGATGAATTTTTTGTGTGTCTTGTTAACTGTATGATTGAATTTTCCATACCAAACTCCTTTTTCAATAACCTATAAATAATCAATAGAAAAACTTATTACCAATAACAGGGTTATGATTGGAAAGGATATATATTACTATTGGTAGTTTATTAAATGAATTTAATTATTTAAAAATTAAAAAAAATTGAGACATAGTTGGATTGGGATTTATGGTATCCATGGTGATATTGTTTATAACACCAAAAAGGAGTTAAATTAAACATAAACATTTTGATTTATTTAATGTCATTATTTTAATATATTTCAAATTATTAATTGATTATTGCATTGGTTTGACATTTGGATGCCAACCCTAAATTTGGGGAAAGATATAATTATTTTTTATGGATGAGTAGAACCATGCATAGTGGGTAGAAACATGCATAGTGGGAATCAGGGTTAAAATGTGGAAATCATGCTGAGGTTGCATGATGGACTGTGTTGTTTTTGTTTAGACCTCATAGATTTCAGCCATGTTAATAAATCTAGTGTTTATGGTGAGTCTTTACTAATATTTAATTATGGAGGAGGGTTCACCATGAAAAGAGGGGTTTCTCATGGCATGTAGACGACACAAAATATGATAAAATATGTATGGGTATTTGAGGCTGAGAATAACAATCATCGACATAAAATATTATAAGAAAAGGGGAATAATTGTGACAAATGCAAAGTGGATAGTTTTCACTAAAAGCATATTATCAAGGTAGGTTTTTGTTCTTTAAATATCTTACATAGCTATGTTAATGTTGGGTTAATGTTGAATGTTTTAGAATGGTTATTAAAATTTTATACTAATTTGTTTATACTATAATGAAATTAGGGATTAGACTCTTTGGAATGAGAAATCCATCCATAGGATCGATTCACTAATTCTAGTTTATTTATAGCATAAAAAAATCTATTTTGGGTAATGAAAAGAGCATGGTTATAGTTATTATTTTGTTTTACTTGGCTGTGTTTGTTCATTTTGTAAACCTTGGTCAAAGGATTGACTGCAGAACTCTAGAAAACATCTGTAGGTATCTATTTAAATCATAAGAGTGTACAATAGTATAAAAAAGGAATAAGGGTTTTGTGTTAAACTTAACCTAATTGTAAGTGTACATTAGTTACTAGGGGTTATTGAAACCGTAGAACTATTTTTAACATTTTATAGATTCTTACCTTGTTTGAGTCATTTATAACAATTTTAATAAATTATTTATGGATTAAAGTTTAAATAAGACAACATGGATGTATAATCCATGGAGCCCATTTTATGTTCGAGGACCAATTTTGACCTTGGGAAAATTTTTAATAAGGTTGTGTAAGAATTATTTGGTAGGTTATGGGTGTTGTAATCACCAGTGTCAAATAGATATTCATGGACTTAAGTGTACCCTATGGTACACTTTAGGCTTGTCTCATTGAGTGACTCTATGCCTTAATGTATTATTGTTTTGGTCATTTGATTTATTAGGAATAAAAGTGTTGTTTTGGTGCATACTTTTGGTAATGTCGTAATGTTTTTAGCCAATTGGAAGAATAACTATTGGGGCAAATTCTTACATTAAATTAAATATTCTACGGTCATGATTTTGCATATATGAATTTATGCTTGGTTATAATTAGTTTGGCTATTAATATAATTTATGTGGAAATTAACCATGTGATTAATGATTTTTAATACTCTCATAGGCACATAATTAAGTTATAATAGTTATTGATGTAGGTTGAGATGAGTAAGGTCTATATGAATTATTTTTGTAACCCGAGTACAAAGTTTATACCCTATTTAAAATATATGTAAAGTGAATGTTTTTCTAGGATAAGAATTTATTTTAAAAGATAAACCTAGATTGTATATATATATATATATATAGACCATTTAAATGTAGTTTAGCACTAGGAATTAAGTGGATGGGAGCTTTATATATATATATATATATATATATATATATATATATATATATATACCATTTAAATGTAGTTTAGCACTAGGAATTAAGTGGATGGGAGCTTTTATATATATATATATATATATATATATATGGGTAACCCAATAGGATAAATGGATAAAAAAATAGTGTTTAATTACCCTAGGTTTTATTCAGTTGTTTATATGATCATTATATTTAGGATGGCTGAGAGCTCTTAATATGAATATAGATGTTTGTGTAAAGAAAACAAATGCATTTATATGTGATCTATGATGTATTTTGTTGAAATTAAAGGTAGTTATAATAGTCATAATATTTCAATAGAAGGTAGATGACATTGAGTATAAATTAGTTGTTCAAATGAAACTTGTATGAAAACTTGGAATAGTGTGTGAATTCCTAATTTTGTTTACTTCCATTATAATTCATGTAAGGGTATTTATACATGAACTTTGTAGCAACTTTTATTATCTTAAATAGTTCTTGATAAGTACATTTCTAAGAGTAGATCCTTATTTTGTTAATGGATATTAGGCTATCATTGAAAATTTTGAAATATAAACAATGGGTTATTATTTTGTTATTATTGTGAAATATATGATGAATTGTATGAGTGATTTCCTTGTACTTATATCTAGTGGTATTAGTATGGAAATCTATATTAGAATCCATGGATTCTTGTATATGATTTTTATAATAAATTATGGTATTAATGACACTAAGAAATTAAATGAGATGAAAAATATGTCACACTTAATTAGTGATTTACCCTTTTAGGGTTTTCAAGTGTAATTACTTATGTTTGGTTAAAGCACTGAGATGTTTAAATTGGTGAAATAAATTTAAATAGTTAACCTAATGATTTATAAATGATTTTGAACTTGATTAAATTTCTAATAATAACAATAAATAGGAAGAAATAAAGACTTAGCTAAAAATAGACTTTCACAGATGATCTGGGTTCTAAATTAGGAGATCTGAGTAGTTTTGAGTGTCACAAGCAAGATTGTGATATTTGTCTATTCACTGGATAATAGTGCCTAGGTTGGATAGTAGTGACATCTATGTGTAGTGTGAAAGATGTGGAACTACTTTCCTCTTTGTGGGATTATTCCTTTTTTTAGGGACCACTTGTGCCTATCTTTATGTGTTCTGTTCCTCTAAAATTGAAGCCTATAACTATGTATTGTACCTTAAAATCTTGATTTTAT
Source organism: Torreya grandis (assembly GCA_037957365.1). Taxonomy (NCBI): domain Eukaryota; kingdom Viridiplantae; phylum Streptophyta; class Pinopsida; order Cupressales; family Taxaceae; genus Torreya; species Torreya grandis. The sequence continues at coordinate 2,876,923 of JARHVA010002019.1, forward strand.
GTGCAAACACTAGATATATTTACAAGTGTGATATGATAAATATTTGAGTGTTTATTAGGATGGAATGGAGATTATTAACACCCTATTATGTACAGAGTTGACTACATACCAATAATCCAAGGAGCAATCAAGTCTGACGTAGTTCTCTCACCTAGTGCTTGATGTATGTGCAAGTGAATGCTAGAATGAGAGTGTCCTTGGATGCATTGACTGTGCTTGAGATTTTAAATTCTTTAAAAATAGAGTTAGGGTTGTTTTATATGGTAGTATGTAGAAATTAGGAAAGAATAGGGATAATGTTCCTTGGTTTTGCATAACTTTATCTTAGGTTTGAATAACTTTTGCATTTATTTCCCATATAGTAAATAGAAGTAGATTAGACTTGTAGTTATTGGTTATTATTGTTTATATAGATAATAAAATGAGTTTATGTTGGCATTATGAGGGGAACACATTTGAAAAAGTATCCATTGGGAAAATATGGGGCCAAGGACAATAGTGCCTAGTTGGGGACACTAGCACCATGTGGCTGTAGTGTCACAAATGTGGTGCTAATGTCCTTTTGTTATAATTAAAGGAAATTTAGATTAGGGTCAGAGGTGATAATTTAAGGATTGTGTCTTGATTGGTTGTAAGTGCACAAGGTTTACTGAATGGCTATAACTTTTGCATCTATTTCCCATATAGTAAATAGAAGTAGATTAGACTTGTAGTTATTGGTTATTATTGCTTATGTAGATAATAAAATGAGTTTAGGTTAGCCTTATGAGGGGAACACATTTGAAAAAGTATCCATTGGGAACATATGGGGCCAAGGAAAATAGTGCCTAGTTGGGGACACTAACACCATGTGGCTGTAGTGTCACAAATGTGGTGCTAATGTCCTTTTGTTATAATTCAAGGAAATTTAGATTAGGGTCAAAGGTGATAATTTAAGGATTGTGTCTTGATTGGTTCTAAGTGCATAAGGTTTACTGAATGGCTATAAATTCAAGTCTAAGGCTCCATAATATGTTTATGGCAAGCCTATGGATAGGGTAACTCAAATGACATTCTTAGCATCCAATTAACACTTTTAGGTGATTAAATTTCCCCCCCATTTATGTTATTAATGTACTAAGGTAAATGAATAGTATAAATGAAAAATAAGCATACCTAGACTTACCTTGGAAGTAAATCCCCTATAATTGGGTTTGAATATGTGAATCTTAGGTTTGAATAACTTTTGCATCTATTTCCCATATAGTAAATATAAGTAGATTAGACTTGTAGTTATTGGTTATTATTGCTTATGTAGATAATAAAATGAGTTTAGGTTGGCCTTATGAGGGGAACACTTTTGAAAAAGCATCCATTTGGAAAATATGGGGTGAAGGACAATAGTGCTTAGTTAGGGACACTAGCATCATGTGGCTGTAGTGTCACAAATGTGGTGCTAATGTCCTTTTGTTATAATTCAAGGAAATTTAGATTAGGGTCAAAGGTGATAATTTAAGTATTGTGTCTTGATTGGTTGTAAGTGCACAAGGTTTACTGAATGGCTATAAATTCAAGTCTAAGGCTCCATAATATGTTTATGGCAAGCCTAGGGATAGGGTAACTCCAATGACATTCTTAGCATCCAATTAACACTTTTAGGTGATTAAATTTTCCCCCCATTTATGTTATTAATGTAGTAAATAAAATGACTAGTATAAATGAAAAATAAGCATACCTAGACTTACCTTGGAAGTGAAACCCTTATAATTGGGTTTGAATATGCGAATCTAGGTCTGCGTATATGCAAGCTGATCCAAACCAATGTCTTACAATGAAACATGCCAAAATTAGTCCTTAATAATGAGATAATTAAAAGAAAAAGACTATGCTGAAATGAAATAATTGATGAAAGAGAGAGGAAAGGAATGAATATACCTTGTTGGGTACATGAATAAATGCATGAACTTGGTGACAACATGCATGTGTGAAAGTGCATAGTAATCATATCATTGAATAACTTGAATTGAGTTTATGGCTTGTTCAATCCTCATATGGGTGGCTCAAGATCTCAATATGGTTTTGCCTCCAATCATTTCCCCCTATGTGAAGTAGATGCATATGTAACTGTACTATGTAAAGTGCTGACAGTATCTAGTTGAGTAGTCTAATTATGTATTCAGCTACGTATCCACTCAGGTATATTAGGTGGCTCTAGGCCAATCAAGAATGAAAACCACTATAGATGGAGTAAGGCATGAATCTATTGACAATATGGAATGTTATAGAAAGTGTATACATCATAGAGAATGACATGTAGTTTTATATTCCATCTAATCAACTTGTTTGAAACTAAGTATATGGAAACTCTGTGCCATGCACATGCCTCAAATCTAGTATCTAAGCATACTAAATCTAAATCAAACATGTAATAGTTAAATCCATGTACTAATA
>JARHVA010002020.1:0-30000 GCA_037957365.1 Torreya grandis
TTTGATCAAAGTAGTAGGAATGAAGAGTTGACTAAGAAGAAAAAGGATGATAAGGTGAGTCATGATCAACTCATAAACTAAGGTGGGATGTTGTCTACTATAGAGCATAAGTCAAATTTGAAATAGTGTCAAGAGTATTATTTTATAGCTCAGAAGGATGATGATGAGACCAAGTCAAAGATCAAGCCTTAGTTGATATTCAAGCCTAGAAAGACATTGAATAATATTCAATCTTGTGAGAGAATGGAGATATGGGAATCTCCTAAATTTATGTTTTTCTAGTACCATATGGAAGGGGTGACTCCATTAGACTTCATGGAGACACTAATCAGTAAGTGAAAGTATGATGGATTATTTTTTAGCTTTGATAGGTGTTGTATTTCAAGAAGGTATGAAGACATGTTGAATATTGTTAAAATATGATTTGGAAGTGTGGTCTTCTGGCATATTGAGAGGTAAGTTTTTGGTATCTAGTTATAGTTGAGCCTGATCTACATTGAGTTTTGATATTGGTACCAAGGTGATTAATCTATGTTAGTTATGGTTTGTGTACTATTGATTTATATTGTGAGAAAGTTATGAAGACAAAGGGGGAGGATGATTTTTGAGATATTTCATGAGCTAGTTATGAGAGAAATTTGAGTTCTCTATGTGCATCAAGATGATCTTAAGGTCATATAAGACTAAGGCACATGTTGTATTATCTCAATTTTCATATCATGAAAGAAATAAGTTATGATAAAAATATATCATATTAAAGCATGTCTATATGCTCAGTATTCCTTGGTTGTGTGAGGTGCAGATGATCAAGTAAGATAAAGTCTAGTAGATAGTGAACTAGGTGTTCTATAGACCTAATGAGCAGTGAACTAATATAATAAGAGTTGTCATATTATAGATGGATTATATATGGTGTATGAATATAAGAGGATGATAGCAAGAGTCTTTATGGTGTGAACAAAAGGTTAAAGGTCCAATCAAGCATAAAGGAATTTTTAAGAAGAGATAGCATCAACTCAAGGGGATCTAATCAGATAATTCATTAGCTTAAAGAGTAGGTGTGTAGTATATAAAAGGTATGTAGAATTATGAATACAAGTTGGACATCATTCATCTCTATGGCATCAAGGTGCATAAAGGAAGGTAAGTAGTATTATAAACCTGAGTCTGATTGAAGAAGATCTTTGTCATATAAGAACAAATGAGATAGCCTAATGAGTTTGAGTCATATAAATCATTTCAAGGACAATATGTATGGTATTTTAATATAAGTTCATTTATATTAAGTATACATGGAGTATAGGGGATCATTTTTTTGGTGTTCTTAGGTTATACCCTAGCTAAGCAAAGGGGATTGTTCAGGTCCTCTTGCTCAAACCCAGTCTAACATAGGAATGACCCTAGGTTGTGGGTCACCTAATCTTGGGTCCAACCTCTAGATAAGGCCACATTTATTTTGGTTTCTATCACCTATACCAAACCTAAAATATCTTCTTGATGGGAAAATGGGCAAGAGATTAATAATAATATATGAAATCATGTAAAATGGGGGTGATGCACCAAATATTTTTATTATTATACTTACAAAAGATGCACTATGGGACATATTCAATACTAATAAACATCACTTCATTCACTCTTTGATTATCTTCCACATAATTATTTCATAGAAAGGCATGGACTAGCTATTGATGTGGTATGGGAAGGCAATTTTCCACTTCCAAACTGACCAACATACTATATATACACTTGGAATGCCCTGTGAGAACTACCAAAACACTATATGAAGGTGAGAGAACTCAGATATAGGGTATAAAAACATACATTCACTTAAAAACATCAATGAATTCATAAGACACACTTCAACTCAACTTGCAAAATGGAGGAATTCAATCTTTTATTGCATCAAATAAGTGTTGTAATACAAATCTTGGTAGAGTCTAGTCATGCCAAAGAGAGGGTTCATTTTCAAGGCTTAGAATCCTTTATTTATAGCTTAATAATATGAGAGAGATGAAGATCATGTATAAAAGGATGGAGAAGGGAGCATAATGACCCATATATCTAATCATTCAGTGTTGATGCCATTAGAAAAGATCATAATGTCTGAAACTACATCTAGAAAATGGCTACAATAACTATATTAGTTCTTTTAAATATATTTCTATCCTAAATTTATGCTCCTTATGGTTACAATTATTTGGGTCAAGTCTTTTTAAAGCTAAATTATATCATCAACATAGTTACAAAAGCTAGATCAATTTGTTATGATCTTATCCTGGCATGGTTTACTCCTTATTGGTTTATTTGTGATGTGTAAGAATGGATTAAAGGGTCATAATCATGTTTTTGTATTTTTTGACAAACCCATCAAAATTGATGTGTCTACCTCTATGGGATCCCTTTGAAATACTCTCTCTAGTTTGACCTTGATCATATTTAATATTTCTTAAAGTCTTCTAGCTTTTAACTTTTAATATTGGCCCTCAATCTCGATCTAGGTTTCTAAAAGTGTGACACCTAATATGTATTTACTCATTATTAGGATCCTACTATTAGTCTATCTACTTTCATACTTGCATCATGTGTTGACCTCATATTTGATCTGATCTTTTTATCTTATGCACTATTGATCTTCCTTTTCATGATTCAAAAATGTAATATTTATTTTCCTAACATTTGTCATAGTTGAAACACTTGATAGGAGATCATTCATATTTAGGATCCTTTGAATCTCTGACCTTTGCTCATCATCAATTTACTTTGTTATGATAGATCATGCACCATCAATTTTATTAGACCCAGTAGCCTTGTTAATCACCATATACCATTAGATATCCATTTAATTACCTAAGATCTTGACACTTGTCATTGATACATTAAATCTTAGGATATGCAAACATTTTAACTACCAAATTATCATTGATATTTGATATACAATTTAATGCACTCTAATGGATCTTCTAGACCCATTAACATCATTGATCACCCACTTGCTATTGTATCTTGACTCAAGATTCCATAATTTGGATACTTATCAAATTTGCATTCAACCTTGGAATATTTGAATTTAAATGGCTATTTCATGGGGCCTAAATTTGATGTCCCCACACATATTTGACTCTGTAAATCTAACTTTGGAAGCTTATATCTTAAGATAGAAAAGGCACCAAGATAAAAAAAATTGCTTAGGATGTTTATGGGACTAAAATCACCATGTCCATGTGGTCTCTTATCTCTAAAAGGCCTCCCAAGTGTATATATCATATATGTAGCCAAACTAATCTATTCATTTTTTCATGATGTGTCATGATGGTCTGGCTCCTTAAAATCACCAATTTTCCACTTTAATCCTACTTAAAGTGTTTCAAAAGCTTGAAAATTGAAAGTTATCTTATTTTGAAGTTTATATTCTCATCATGACATTAAATCACTCTTCAATTAGGAGCCTAATCAGCTACTTTATTCTAGATTAGATAAACTTTAGTATGTAGGCCAAATTTGACCAACATCTTTTATGATGCAACTTGACAGCATTCCTACTATGCTTGAGAACTCAGACCATTAACATGAATCTTATATTCACCAATAATTATAAGTCTGATCCATGACTATAAGAAACCTTTTCACTTGTAAATATAATGAATTCTAAAAAAATAAGGAAGGAAATAAACAAAACAAGGAAGCTAACTAAACAAATCAAAATAAAACAAACTAATTCGTTAGGACAACACTTGGAGGAAAGCCACAAAAAACTAATTATGTAAAAGGAAATCAACCTTCACTAGCAATGCTTCAAGTGTATCCCATTAACTAGGATGGGAAGATCCTCACCATCCATTCTTTCAAGTTATAAGGCATTATGGGATTTTTATGTGGAGATTATGTATGGACCACTCCAAAGAGAGTCAAAATTTGTATGCCTTCCTAACTTAGCTCTATCATCATCCCACTTGAGGACCAAATCTCCTTCTTTTAAACTTTGTGAAGAAGCTCCTTTATCAAAGGCTCTCTTCACTTTTGCTTGATGTATTTCTATGGCTAACATGGATTGATGTCTTACCTCTTCCAACTCTATAAGCTCAATATATCTTATCTCCATAGATTTATTCTCCAACAACTCAAGTTGATAAATCAATTTTAGGGCAGGAAATTCTAGAGAAATATGCATTCTTACTTCTTTTCCATAAACCAGCTTGTAGGGAGAGTTGGCTATTAACCTATTATATGTGATCCTATTATCCCATTGATCTAACTTTAATTTTAGATGCCATGACCTTTGATTATCTTCAAATTTTCTTCTTATGATCTTCAACTTGTTCTTATTAGTGGACTCATCAAGACCATTTCCTTAGGGATAGGAGCTTTATGAGGTGATAAGATAAATCCCATGTTAAACATACCATATACTGATCCTATGCCCACAAAGGCCATAACATTGTTAAAAATAATATTTGAATGGAATCCAAACCTAGCAATTAGACCTTCATAAAAATCTATAACATTGGTCTTGTTTTTTTTCCTTCAATGCCATTGTTTCTGTCCATCTACTGAAGTAATCTATTTTAGTTAGTATCCATTTATGACCTAAGATTGAAGGTGGGTTAATTAAACAAATAAATTATAATCTCGATTGAACAAAGGGATGATCCACTACAATTGGTTGGAGAGGTAAGGTTAAAGGTTTCACCTTCCCTAAAAAAATAGCACATTATTTGCATTTCCTAACCCATGCATGATAATCATCAAATAAGCTTAGAAAATAATACCCACCTCTCATGATCTTGTGGGTTGTGGCCCTTGATGAATAATACCCTATACCATGTCCATCATGGAACTCTTCAAGTAGTCTTTCCTTTTGATGTTATTCAATGCATCTTAACAACATGACATTGATATCTTTTTTGAACAAAACACCATCAACAAGAACAAATGGAATGGATTGCAATATGAAATATATTATTTTTGAAGGAGTTAGGTGAGAGGGATAAAGACCATCCTATATATATTTTACCAAATAATGATACTAGATAGAAGGTGAGGTATGATCAATTATAACTTCTTCATCAGTTGACACCATAATCACCTCATTGGCTTCTTATAAGTCTTGGGCTAGATACTCACAAAATCCCTTTCCTCTAATCATCTTTGTGACTTTGATATCCACATAATACTCTATTACCTTTGTTATCCAAATAACTATTTTTTCACTTATGTCCTTGTTCAAGGGAAACTCCTTGACACTTGGATGTGTAACCATTAAGTGTATCTTATTGTTAGACAATAAGTATCTAGATTTCTTGAGAGACCTTATGACTAAAAGTACATGTTTTTCAACAAAAGAGTACCTTGTTTCATATTCTTCCAAGCCTTTACTAAATAAGGCTATTGGTTTCTCTAAGGCCTCATGGTTCTACTAAATAATAATGTATGAAATGGTGTCAATGTTAGCATAGGTGTATAGAATCAAGTCCTTTATGAAATCCAGGTTCATGAGCATAGGAGAACTAGCCATGGCTTTATTAATTTCCACAAAACTCCTTACTCCTTCCTTAGAATATCTAAATATTTAATTCTTCTTTAGCATGATTGTAACTGGCTTAGCTAAAGTGTAAAAATCTAAGATGTACCTTCTAATAAAATTGATCTCCCCTAAGAAACTTTGTAAGGCTCTTTTGTGCTTGGGTAAGGAAAGTGTAAGAATTGAAGCTATTATTTCAAGATTTATGCTTAAAACATGCTTTGAAATATATGTCCAAGGAGATTACCTTCATGAACTAAAAAGAGACACTTTTTGGGATTGAGGGAACCCCAAATTGCCTACATCTTTCAAACACTTACTCAAAGTGAATTATTTTATCACTTGCATCCTTTGAAAACATATTTGTATCATCTAAATAAACTAGTAAATAATTTTTAAGAAGGCCCTAGAATTCCATATCCATGAATCTCTACAAATTTTCTCTATCATTGGATAAACCAAAAGGCATATTTCTATATTCAAATCTCCCCCACTTTATGGTGAAGGTTGTCTTGAATTGGTCTTCTTCTTTAACCAAAATCTAGTTGTAACCACTATAGCCATCTAATATGTAGAACCTTTTTGAACCTGTAACCAACTATAAAATCTATTCCATAGATAGTAGTGGATAGTGGTCTTTAAGGAAACCTTATTCAAGTCACATAAATCAAAACATAGTCTACTTTCACCATTCTTTTTCCATACTTAAATAAGGTTTACCACCCAAGTTGAGTTCTTGATTGGAAATATAATATTTTACTCAATGAAATTATTATCTCTCATCAAATGCTCAATCTTAGGATTAATAAGCCTTTGTCTTTGTCTTACTTGTTTAGATTCATCTTCTAGCTCAATGGTGTGTTGAGATAGACTTGATTCAAATCCCTTGAGATCACTATATTTCCATGAAAATACATCAAGACAAATTGCACATAACTTAATGAAAGCTTTTTTTTTTGAATAAGTGCATACCTTACCCAATTTTAGGTTCTTACTGGGTGCAACTTACACATTGGCATAGTGTTCCTCATTTGATGACAAAGTTGAATTTTATTTCCTCAGATCATCATTACCACTTAATATGTTCTCAAGTGTGGCCAATCCCTTAGGCAACTTATTTAATTTTAGCTACACAATATAATCACCATACTGCTACAAGTACTTGGACTAATTTCTTGAGCAAAACTCAACCTCTTCTTGCAAGAATCTGACAATCTAATTATCATATTCAAAGATTTTCCAATTATCATTATTATCTAGGATAAAATACCTTAAAATCGCCTTAATGTGTGATTGGATCTTTTCAATTCTTACATAAGATAAAATACTAAATTATGCCCCAATGGCAGCCAACCTATCTACATGTTTATTTTCATCTCTTGGTATTGCCTCAATGTTGAAGGCCTATAATTTTTCAAGTAAGTCCCATATCCCATGCTTATAATATTTAAGCAATGGATTATTTCATACATTAATACCTATCACTTGGTGAAATACATGTTCACTATCACCAAATACTTGTAAGGTGTTGACTTTCATCTTCCTAGCCCATTGTAAAACATAAACTAGTGCCTCATATTTTTTAACATTATTTGAACAACCAAATTTAAAATTAAGAGATGAGAAGTACCTTTTATTTGGTGGAGAAATAAACATCATTCCAACCCTGGTACCATTATTATTACTTGAACCATCAAATTATAATTTCCAAATATCATCACTAGACTCATCATCCTTCATTAAGGCTAGAATTGGTGCATCTTTCTCATGCAAGTAATAAACACAAAGATCTTACTATTTAATTAGATTATAAGGATCATATTCATGTGATTTAGAGGCCCAATCATTAAGGAATAAATTTTTAATCCCATCTAGAGGTGATTTAATTTCCTCTACACTATATTTTATCACCTCATTTGAGTTTAGATAATTGGTGTTTACAACACTTGGCATATATGGTTCCAAATGAAACCATGAAGTAGGTTTATAATATATGGTTACATTAGTACCATACCTAAAATTAAACATCAAATATTTCCAATAAAATAATAATTATCCTCCAATATTTGAGTTAAAGTCCCTTGACATACACATGGCAAAATAGGGAGGCAAGTCCACCACAGCTACATCATGTTGAATGGTAATATTGGGACAAGCATGTAGTGAAAAATTCAAAAAATTAATGATGACTAATATATTTTTTGGTGAACCATATAATTGAAATAAAATTTTAACATTTATTTCATAGACAAAACCAAGTTTGTTTATAATTTGCTTAGGCATGACAGTGTTAATGGCTCCATTATCCACCCTACAGTTATGAAGTAAATAGTCGCCAACTATCAAAGAGAGGTAAAAGTGATGAGTTTTACTTAAATTTTCCTTATATTTTTCCCTTTTCTCCATTTTTACCTATTGTACTTGATGCTTGATTGGCTGGTTAGAATTAGTTAGGATGACTCCTTGTTTCTCAACTAGTTTTGGAGACACCTTGAAAGCTAAAAGCTCTTGGATGAGCATATATTTTTATACTAAAATATAAAGGGAATCCCACATGATAATGTTGACATTGGATTTATTCATCTGATCCACTATAATAAATGAATGTCCACTAACCTTTGGTTTCACCTTTTGAACCACTAGTTATTCACGAACTAGAGGTATTTGAGGACCTTCCCAACCTCTGCATTCTGATTTTTCTATGTTGTAAGCAAAGAAATTTGATATTTGGTAATATTGTATATAAAATTATGATTAATTGAATTATTTGTCACATCTTAAGCTCATCAATGGCTCTTCTTTTATCTCTAGTTACAATTACAACTTAACCACTTGAACTCATAGTCTCACAACCATGATTGAAAGCAACATAATCATCCACTTGCCAATTTACATTAATGGAATTAGGCTTCCCTTAAACTTTTTGGGCCTCTCCTTGGGGTACCAAACTTGTCTCTTGATATTTACCTCTTTGAATAGATATTCCTTTTTGTGTCATTTATGGCATAGTAATGTATTATGATACTAAAGTTTGGTTTTGAGCATCATTAAGGTTGGAGGGTTGCCAAATTGAGTCATGCATCAAATTATTTTGAGGTGGTGTGGGAAAAATAGCTTCTATGTGGAAGGTGAATTATGACCAAGAGATGAATATTAATTAGTTATAACTATGGCTCCTTGTGATTGGTAGGGTGGTTTATTTTCTCTAAATCCTTAATAAGGAGGATTTTGATCTTTGAAGGGTTGATAAGTAGTTTTATTTTATTATTGATAGGGTATATTAATTTGATATTATTGCCTCTTGAATTATACTATTTAATTTTCAAAATATTGAAGTAAACCTTTTAGCTTACCAAGCTCATTAGCTTGACTAGAAGGGGTTCCAACTTGATCTTGAGGAGGTGGAATAGATTTCAACTCTAGAAATATAGGAATTTGAGGCTTTAGAACAAGCTTAAAATCTTGTATCAAACTATTTTCTACTCTTATTATAGCCTCATAAGCATCTGGCAAGGTATTACCACCCATTGATTATATCATCACACTAATATCATAATTAAGGGATCTTAAATAATACAAGAAGGCATATTCAGGGGATGGTATAATCACTAAAGGTATTCTAGTCCATGTCTTTTAGAATTTGAGGTTGAAGTAGACATGAAATCATGAATATATCTCTTTATGTTAGTTATTTGTTCAATTAAAGATAGCTGATCAGACTTATCTTCAAATTTCCTAACTAAGGCTGCACCTAAATCATCCCATGTAGCTATGGAATTTAATAGGATATTTCTATACCATTGTAAATATTTTCCTTTTAAGGAAACAATAAGAATTCTAATAGCCACATTATCTTGAACAACATTATGAATTGAATAAAGCTTGGCAACATCCTATATGTGCTTAATAGTATTTGTTTGATCTTTTCCAAAAAATAATGGGATGTTTTTAAGATCAGACATAGGGATATCATCATACTAGGCTAAGTTCAATGGACTACCTCTATTGAATTGAACAAATAATTGATTTCTTATGGCCATTTGAGTAGGGGGATTACACTACTTAAAATAATAGGATGACCCATAGATGAATATTGATTTTGGGGATAAGGTCTTGTCCTATTAAATCTTGCTCTCTTATATGAAATATAAGGTAGCTCAATGAATTCAAGGGGAATACCTTTACTAGCTAACCTTGTAGTAACCTTTGGCATGAGAATATTTTCTGGATGGTTCTATGAACTCTAAAAATTTAAATATCTTTAGCTCCTGATGATGATGGATCTCTTTTTATACTATATATGTTTTTCCTTATCTCTAAATTTTATTTCCTCTAGGAGACCTAGTCCCATCGAGTGTGCCAAAAATATTGGTGTTCTTAGGTTGCACCCTAGTTGAGTAAAGGGGATTGTTTAGGTCCTCTTTCTCAAACCTAGTCCAACATGGGAATGACCTTAGGCTATAGGTCACCTAATATTGGGTCAATTTTTTTGAAAAGGTCAAATTCCTTTCTATCTCTATCACATATACTAAGCCTAAACTAGCTTCTTGCTAGGAAAAGGGGAGAGAGATTAAAAATAATATATGAAAGCATGTAAAAAGGGGGTGATGTACTAAATATTTTGATCCTTATACTTATAAAAGATACACTATAGGGTGCATTCAAGATTTATAAACATCACTTAATTCACTCTTTCATCATCTTCCACATAAGTATTTCACATAAAGGCATGGCCTAGCTATTGACCTAGCATGGGAGGGTAATTTTCCACTTCTAAACTGACCAATAGATTATATATACACTTGGAATGACCTATGGGAACTAAAAAAACACTAAATGAAGGTGAGAGAACATAGATAGAGATAAGGAAAACATACATTCACTTAACCACATCAATGAATTCATAAGACACACTTCAACTCAGCTTGTAAAATGGAGGAATTCAATCTTTCATTACATCAAATAGGTATTACAATACAAATCTTGGAATATTCTAGTCATGCCAAAGAGAGGGGTCATTTTCAAGGCTTATAATCCTTTACTTATAGTATAATGGGATGAGATATATGGGGATCATGCATAAAAGGATGGAGAAAGGAGCATAATAACCTAGATTTTCAATAATTTGATATTAATACCATTAGAAAATATCATAATGTCTATAAATATTTATATAAAATGGCTACAAAAATTGTATCAATCTATTTCTGGCCTACATTGATGCTCCTTATGGTTATAATGGTAGGATCAAGTCATTTGAAATCTAAATTTTGGCATTGAATAAATTATAATAACTAGATCAATCTATTGTGATTTTATCCTAACATGGGTTGTTCCTTACTAGTTTTTTTATGATGTGTAAGAATGGAGAAAAGGGTCATAATCATGCTACTATCTTTAGTGACAAACCCATCAAAATTGACATGTATACCTCTATGGCCTCTCTTTTAAATACTTGATCTAGTTTTACCTTGATCGTATTTGCTTTCTATTAAAGTCCTATAGCTTTCAACTTTTAATATTGGTCCTCAATCTTGATATGGGTTTCTAAAAGTGTGCCACTTGGTATCTCTTCATTCATTATTAGGATCATACTATCAATCTACCTTCCTATGCTCTTGCACTATGTGGTGGCCTCTCATTAAATTTGGGATCCTTTTTCTATGTACCATTAATATTCCTCTATATGACTCAAATATGTACTATTGATTTTACTATTAGTTTCCATAGTTGTGACACTTGGCATGAGCTCGTTCATCTTTGGGATCCTTTAACTCTTCAACCTTTACTCACCATCGATTTGATTTGGTATGATGTATCACACACCATAAATATTCTTGGACCCATCGGCCTTATTAGTCACAATTCACCATTAGATCTCTATTTAGGTACCTAAGATCTTGACACTTATCATCAATGCATTCTATCTTAGGATATGTTAATATTTTGACTGCAAGCTCACCATTTATCTTTGATGTATGATTTAATGCACTCTATTGGATCTTATGGACCTACTAACATCATTGATCCCCTATTCATTATTGGATCTTAACTCGATATTCCATGATTTGGAAACTTGTCAGCTTTACATTTAACCTTGGAACATTTGAATTTAAATGGCTATTTTATGAGGCCTAAATTTGATGTCACTGCACACATTTCACTCTACAAGTCTAACTTTGGAAGCTTATATATTGAGATAGAAAAGACATCAAGATATGAAATTTATAGAGGACATTTATGGCATAAAAATCATCATGTCCATTTAGTCTCTTGGCCTTAAGAGGCCTCCCAAGTATATATATCAAATGTGAAACTAGACTAATATGTTTATTCATATATGACATGTAATGACAGTCTAGTTCCTTAAAATCACCAAGTTCACACTTTAAGTATAATTAAAGTGTTTAAAAATATTTAAAATGGAAATTTATCTTCTCCTAAATTCCATATGCTCCTTGTGACATTGTATCACTCTTCAATTAGGACCCTTCTCAACTTCTTATTCTGGATTAGATAAATTTTGGTATGTAGGCCAAATTTGGCCAACACATGTTCCTGTGATAATTCATAAATCTTGATGAAAATAAGGTGTGTTTATATATGATAGTTGTGTAAAAAATATGTAATTAATGTCAAATGATGAGAAATTATAATAAGGGATAAATAATAGTTTTGGGGAGAAGAGATTAATCAAACTATAATGTGTTTTACCATCAATGACAAAGAGGGAGTTTATTGGCATAGTTTTATCATTGATGTCAATATGATAACATTAATGTCAAATTGTGTGGTATTTTATGGATTATATTGTATTCCTAATATGAAAAGGAAGATAGGAAACCTAATGTCTCTCTATTGAGAGAGAATTTGAAGGCTTGAGAAGTCATCAAAAAATTTGGCAACACCTTTTCAACAATAGTTTTGAAGACTCAAGATATAACATAGTGAGCTAAGAATATCCTTAGTCAAGACTTGAATATATGTGTAATTTTTGCCAAATATGATCCATAAATATATGAATATGTTTTTTTGAATCTCTAAAGATCTACCAAGCAGCTGAAGATGTCTTTTTGAATCTCCAAAGATTTGCCAAGCAGCTGAAGATGTTTTATCAAAGTTCCAAAAATCTACCCAAGTAGATCTTGAGACATTTTGATTAAGATATAAATAATATGATATGTGAGGTTTATTTATCATATTTAAGATTAATTGGATCACTCAGGATAATTTCAAGGTGAAGCTTATAGGGTAAGTACTTCAGTCCAAGTTTACAACTAGACTAGTTTTAGACCCTGCCTAGCCCAATGAAGCATCATGATATATTTTCAAGGCACATAAAGTATGTATGGATATGTTTGATAATATTAATAGTTTTTATGTAATATACATGAGGTTTTGAGATACTAGATAGTGGTTAGAAATATAGTTATAAGGACTAATGTAGCTTGTAGGTCAAGGTATAGAGAGTAAAAAGAGAGATGGCGGCCAAATGAGATATGAGATATAGATTTCAAGATAATAATGAGAATGTGAAATTTTTTATTGGTGTGATAGGTTTTAATCAGTTTATTGACCAATTTTTAGGTCAATTTTTTCAATAAAAGGCATGAAAATAAATTTTAAGTTCACTCAAGTGTACAGAATGAAGATTTGTCTATATGAAAAGGTGTTTCAAGTATTCATTAAAATATATAGAAATTAAATGAGGAAATAATATATTCATGGCATATTTTTAAGGTTAATATCTAAAATTTACAATCACTAGTTTCTAAAATGAGGGGCTAAGCTTTATGAATGATCATTAGGACTGGAAGTTGGTTTAAACCCTCAAAGAACCCTAAAAATGATCCAATGTTGAAAATATTATTCTAAAGTGATTATAATGGTTTAATATGGATATTTAAGGCATTTTATATTATAATAAACTCTCATAGTCACCTCCATGTGTTATTGGTTTGTTAGGTGCATGAGCAGACCCTATAAGAAAGGCCTTGTTTATCATAAATATATTGTAATAGACAAAGTTGACTAAGTCAAAGTATGAAAATAATTAGAGGATAAATTTGGAGACTTATGGTTGATTTAAATGATGGTTTTTGATAAATTTTTAACATTCAGGTTTTCTAAACCAATCATACAACTTGACGTATCGCTACTATACCTAATGGTGTAGACAGTGAAAAAACTAAGTAGAAGTGAGAAGTTGATTAGGGATGAATCCAAGTGAATGAAGAAATTATTTAAAACCTATAATACATGTTCATATTAGATATAATATTTGTATATCATTTTATATGACAAAAATTTTCTCATAAATTGACTTATTTGGTTATGATGTGCCCGAGAGGAGAGAGGTCCAATTTTTTGGTTTATATGTCTAGTGTTTGCCATTATACCTTAGCATTTTTGTGTTTGGATATGTTTTTAAGATCTATAATAATAATATTAATTAATCAAGAGATTTTTAATGTGTCTACACATGTTTTATAATTCAAAGGCATCATGATTGGTCTTCAAGGCAAACTGGTAGTTTTAGGTAAGCAAGGTGCAATAATGGGTTTGAGACTCTATGCCATGAGCTGATATATATAATGCACATAGTTATGTTTTTTGGGACTTAGATTATCTATCCATGATTTTTATAATCTTGTAATTTAGTGTAAGAGGTTGTAATATTTAATCCAAAATGGCTTATCTAGATGATTAAATTTTATGCGAGAGAAAGTCAACAGATTGGTCTACAAAACCAATAGTTTCCATTAGAGATTATGATATGTCTATTTAAGGTTGTTCTAAGGATTTGATGCAAGGTCATCCCTTAAGGATCCCAAAAAGGTTTGATTTTTATCTTATTTTGTATTATTATGTGTTTTAATAGGTGTTATAGGTCATGATTAGGCTATTTATGGAGTCTAGAGTGTCTAATAGTGCATAGAATTTGAATACTTGATTTTCCTGCCAAAAGTCCTTTTTGAAAATTTGAATATTGTTAAGTATTATCAATAGATTTACATGCATTTTTTGAATTTTTTAAGGGGTAGTACCATGTAAAATAGGTGTATAAGATTTCTTAATACTATGTAAAGGTCCTAAATGTCTTCTAGAGTCTATAAGTAAGGTCATAAAGTGCATATATTGTTAAAAACATGAGAAAAAGGTATGTAATATTCATATAGCTTCTACGTGGGAATATCTCCAAGATTCAATTATACACATTATTAGGAATATAGAGAGCTAGTTTTGGTTATTATGTTTGATCTCATTATAATAGAGGATGATATGTAATTAATCAAGTTTTGTATGCAGACCAGAAGGGGAATTTGAAGGTCACAACTCTTATTTATTTGAATAAAATATGAATTCAAACCCTGTATGTGGTCTTTTGTTGTTGCAATCAATTGTATGTTTTTTATAATTAATGGAATAAATAACATGAAAATTATTTTCAATCATTTTTTTATAAAGAAATTTTTTAATAGATTAAGAGAGAGAACCACTATTTTGTGATAATCAATCAAAGACTCTGTTCTTTGAGATTCCTGATTTGAGTGTAAATTGTGTTCTTGATTTTACTAGTTAAAGGTATTTAGTGATTTATATAAATGTGTCTTGAGTTGAATTTTTTTATAAGTTTAATAATGGAATGAATCACAACAAAATTAATTGGTGTTTGGATATGATTACAAATAGACTTATAATCCTCTGTTTTATGAAGAATGTTTTGAAAATGGACTGTGTGCTTGATGTTGTGTACAAAATGTAGTGGAATATGGAAACCAAAAATAATTGAGGATATTTATAGTATGTGGTGGTTATAAGTTCCATACATATTTTAGATAATATGTATGCATGCAAATAGATGTATATTAAACCCTGTTTTCCTATAGTTGTATGTCTTAATAGTGGATAGTGTGTTGGATGATAGAAGAGTCAATATCAAGAAGTAATGTACAATTTTTATATAATTTTTAGTAAGTATTTATGAATGCATTTAATTTTCTTTATATTTTTTTTAGGTAAAGAAATAAATATAAGGTTTCAACCACGTTGTAGACCTGTAACTATATAATAAAGAATACAATCATGTATGTTAAAGAGAAGAAAAGTATGAAAAAAGGATTGGAAGGTATTATCTAGGGATTAATAAATGTGTTATAGGATCATATATACCATAAAAAATAATTTATAGGTTTTTAAACCTTGTATAACTAAAGTTATGCATAATTGATAGATCTCAAACTGAGGCTGGCCCATAGAAACCCTAAATTAGGGTTATTAGCATAACTTTTTATTTAAATATAAAAATTCCAAAAAAATTTATATACTTGTCCTTTAAAATTTCCTTAAATATATTTTTATGTTTTTTTGGTGAGACTATTCCTTTGTGTAGGGAAAAAGAGTGATTGTTTATGATGAGAACCCTATGAGACCTCATTGGTGTAAACATGTGCTAAAAGAGGGTTTAAAAAGTCATCTAAGCTAAAATTTTAAGGTTAAAATTTTTAAAGGAATATAAAAAAATAAATTTTATCTGAAATAATAATTATTTTTTCATTTGGAGAATGTACAAACTATACATAATAAGAAAAGCCCAAAAATAGGGCTAGAAGGATTGAGAATGCAGGTAGAATAGATTAAAAGGTGTGAGTAGATTTTGGAAAAGAGTTGTTAAGTTGATGAAATGGATTTATAAATTAAATATACCTTATATAACCTTAAATTCAAGAATAAATTCTTTTTAAATCATAGTTTGACATGTGAAAATCTATAATCTTGCATAGAGAAGTGGTTTTGTAAGCTTTACTTAAGGGAGTTGGATTAAGAAACAAAGTTCAAGATGTTTTATTTGTAAATTATCTACATCAATATGATATAATATCATGTTAATTCATTTAAATCACTTGATTATTTTCAATTATGTGTAATAATTTTATGTTTCCTTGACTATGTTTTGAAGATAGTTGGCAGTTTAGAGTAAGCATCTTGAAGATAAGAGTTTGAGCCTGTATACCCTAAGTTAAAGCATCTGATTAAATTTGTGATGAAATTGAGGTCATGAGGTTTCTTAATATGTTATTTTTTTTCCATTTTTTTTTTTAAAATGGTGTTTTTTATCTATTTTTTCAAGACATATTTTCTATGTATGCACGGGCCTATTATTAACAATGTTTTGATAAGGGGTTCAAGTGGTGGTTGGACCTAAAAGGTGTTATGGAACTAAAGTGAAGTTTGATAAGGTATATATAATTTATATATGATGTGTTCCTATTGTTTTTTTATTGTGTAAATTTTCAAATAAATACTAAGTTTATCGTGCTCGAATGAAGGCCTACTAGGATTAGGTCTCCTTAAGGCCTAAATGAGAGTTTGGTCTATTAAGATATGTTTGACCTAATGTATTATTTTATTAATTATTTAAATGTGTTCTATTACCTATTCAAATGTTAATTAAATTTTTCAAAGGTATATTTCCTACCAAGGTGTGTGATATCAAGTGATTTGTATAAAATCAAGGCTAATTAGGCCTATTTGGGAGTGTTAAGTAAGTGTGCCATCAAATAAAAGATCACAAATAAGAGAATAAAGAGGTCATGTGGACCATAATATTGGTGTCATGAATATATAAAATAATGTCTTCAAGTTCATATGACCTAATCAAGTCAAGAAGAGGGATCGTTGAGAGAAGAAGGCTAGAGGCCAGTTTGAGAGGATTAAAAGTGTGTGAAGAGTTGAAGAAGAGTAACATCATCTATTGAAGATTGAAATAAGGAAAAATAGGAAAAAATAGTAAGTATATGAGGTTTTCATAAATGATAAATAGGTGTATTAGATGCATCAATATGTTGATAAGGCCATGATGAGGTAGTTGATGTGTAGAGAGAGAGAAGATAGATTGAGTATGACACAAATGTCATAGAGATTAGAAAAAAGAGAAAAATTAGAAGAAGACCATCATCATATGTTGATAATAATTAAATAAATGTGAAAAAATAATTGGTGGTTGAGTGGGTACTGAGTCATCATAGTGTTGAATTAGTGGGTGCTTGATCAACAAGGGGGTTGGTACCTCTTAGCAAGTTGGTGCTTACTAAAGCCAAGTGGGTGCTTGGTGAATTAGGGGTTAGTGTTACTTTTTGGGTTGGTTCTTAGATAAATATTTATTCATTGATTTATATGACTATTTTTCCAAGTTTTTTTTCAATGGGTTTTATCCCCCATGAGGGTTTCCCACTTATATGATGTGTTATGGTTGTTTATGCATTGCTTTGGTTGATTAATTATTTCTTCATGCTTATGTACATTGGGTTGATATTAATTGATGAATGGTAATGAATTAATGAAGAAGTGAAAGTAAAAGAGTATTAAAGACACTAATTCACCCACCCCCTCTTAATGATTATTCTTTCAATAAGGAGTACTGAACCAAATTTTAGGGATGAAGATACACATGGATAGAAAATATAAGAAAATATAGCCATCTTAGATGTAATATATAGAAAATATTTTGTAGTGATTCAATATGCAAAATGAAAAACTAGTTATCACCCCACTTCTTAAACACTTTAAATTATCTGTCAAATAGTTTCTTATAATAGAAGAAGAGAATACAAATATGTATCATATACCATATTCATCAAAAGTAGGAATCCTTGTGTATGTCATGGTGAGCCTGTATATTTCCAAAGTAGTGGGAGTAGTTATCTAGTTCATGTAAAATCCCAGTAAGGAGAATTGGCTTGTAGTGAAGTGGATATTTATATATTTGAGGGGAACTCAATATGATATTATATGTTATAGATAGATCTAAAAATTAAAGTTTTTACAAATTTTAATTTTAGTAGAGACATAGATGGATGAAAGTCCACTATATGATATAATTTCACTCTTTATGGTGGAGATGTAAGTTAGGAATGTAAGTTGTATCCCATGGTGGCTTTATCAACCATTGAAGTAGAATATGTTTATGAAACTAAGGCTATCAAAGAGGAAATTTGGATAGAATGATTATTTGGTGACTTAGAAAATGTATTGGAATAATACTTTGAATTGTGATAGTCAAAGTGCTATCCACTTAGTGAAAAATGAAACATTAAATGATCACACAAAACATATTGATATCAAGAGCCATTTTATAATGAAATTGGTGGAATAAGGTAAGATCTTGTTGAACAAAATTGATATAGAAGAGAATACTATATATATGCTTACAAAGTCAATCAAGATGGAAAATTTTTAATGGTGTTAAACTTATGTGGGCTTGCTAAAAATGTGATGAAGTTAGAATCAATAAATTGGTACTTGGATGGAAAAAAAAATGTGAGGAACTTCATGTATATATAATTCAAGTGGGAGAATGTTAGGAGGTGAAGTCAATATCTAGATATTTGATATTATTCTACTATATAGTGGTACTCAATTATTGATGGAGTGAGATATAAAGTATGAATAGTGTTTTCAAAAAATTTGGATCAGTAGTGTTCAAGATGAATAGTGATATTTTTACTTGATTAAATTTGAAGTCTTCACACATGTCATGATGAGTCTTCTAGATCCCTCTTATGTATCACGGATTTTGTAGAGTCTTCTTATTGGAAACTTCCTATGTGATCTTCTAGACTTTTCTTATGTTTCTATAAAAAGGGGAATAACCCTTTGCATTTTTTTGTATGAGAGGAAGAGAGACAAATCAAATAAATAAATCATTTTAATAATATTTTTTGAGTAATATAAGTTTTAAGTTAACACTACCTTGTGGTTTTACCTATATATAATAAGGTTTCCACATAAATCTCATATTATTATATTATTAATTATTTGCTTATTTTAATTTGATTATATTTTTATAACACCTATTTTACATTCTATGTAATCCTAAAGATGTTACTTGTCATTATCTAACCCTAAAATATATATTAGAGAATATAGGTTGAAAGGTGTAGAGATAGACTAAAGCATAAGGATGGTATATTATCTCTAAAGTAGGCCAATTAATTTACAAACTTAGATGAATATATACTAAATTTATTATGTTGAGATATGCTAAAAATATAAAATATAACTATGATAGATATTGTAATGATAATGAAAATAATATAATAAGTTCATGTTTTATGATAATATAAATATAGATCTAGAACATGAAGGAATGAGATTAGAAATGGATTTTGGA
Source organism: Torreya grandis (assembly GCA_037957365.1). Classification (NCBI taxonomy): domain Eukaryota; kingdom Viridiplantae; phylum Streptophyta; class Pinopsida; order Cupressales; family Taxaceae; genus Torreya; species Torreya grandis. The sequence continues at coordinate 19,695 of JARHVA010002020.1, forward strand.
TTAGTTGTCAAATTCTAGATTAAGCACTTTTGTAACCTCAAACACTTACATAGACCTTTGATAGTTACATCAAAACTTATATCTAACTTGAATTTAGGTGTCCTGTATAGAATACCTATTAGATCTAGATATAACCACCTATAATATTCTAGGTTCTATGTTTCCTTCACTCTGGTGTACTCAAACCTAGATCATGGGTTGTCGCTTCTTATCAAATAGTAAAACCCTAGTAATTCATCTTCATAATGGTTGTGGAAAAAATGAGTTAGTGGGAACATGGTGTTGAGATTACTTAAATATCCCTCTATCAATGAGAAATTACTACATATAAAATACTCTAAAGAGGTCCTCAAACTTATGTAATTCTCCCCTATATGTTGTCTTATGTGTGTATAAAAATGCAATGTATGATAAACAATTACATATAGTGACCTATATTGTAACTTGTAAAATGTGTTGCATGATTTCAAACCTATATATGTGCATACCTATGAATGATATGGAAATAGGGGGAAATAGGTAAGCTTTATTCACTTGAGTGCTTGATTAAATTCCATTTGTAAGTTACTTTTTGATAGGTAAGAAGTTGCTAGGTGAGGAATGAATGAGGATTGATCATGCATATATATAGTAATCATTTTGGATAATATATCACATTAAATCACTTATTCCAACCATATGATTATGTTTCATATGTAAATTTTATGACTTTAAGGCACTATACATGTACATTAGAATAGGACACTAGAGTTAATGTAGGCATCTGACTAGGGCACAAGTGTCTAAAAATATGGAAAATAGGCATAGGTCCAAATCTTGTAGAGATATAAGATATGTAGGTTTATATCATTATAGGTATTATATGAGTTTTTTTCATTGAAATAACGTTGATATGACTAAGATATAACCAATAAGCACAAAGAGATAGTGTATGATATCCATTCAATAATTTTAATCTCTATAAGCTAAAGTTATATCCATGATATGTATTTCCAAGTGTACAAGATGTAGGTGATACATTATTTAGAAATAGTGTCTACATTTACCCCCACTTTAATATAGTAATGAAATTTATAGTTTAAAGTAAAAGAAATGCATACCTAAGTGTGTATAACACAACTTGTCTTTGTGTGAGTCTAATTGGAGTGATTTTTTGGTGATTGAACTAAAACCAAGATCATTTTATAGTATATAATCAATGCATATAATCCAAAATTGAAATCATTGAAATGATTTAAATTGAAAGAAAGCAAGGTTAAGGATTACACCTATGTATTGATGCAACCACCTTGCCTTTTGGAAATTTTATTTGAAATGATGTAAGATTTATCATTATGAATCATTTAAACTAATATTATAACAAATATAAATATATAAAGTGCATAAATATATAAATATTTAAGGACAAAACTTTTCTCAACTTTGGAGCTAAAGATGAATTACTACCTAACAATTGAGATAATCTCAACCATGCACCACAATCATACTTGTAACCTAGTGAGTGTGAGTGAACTAAGTTAATTCAAACTATAAATATGGTGAGATTAGATTATGTAATCAATTCCAACCTATAAACATGTAAATATTTAGTGATTTAATCACCTCAACCATACCAAAAATGAACCGACTACTAAAATAGATTGGCTTAATATATAGTCCATAAAAGTCCAACCTAGTGGGTGATGCAGTCCATAAAAGTGTTTTAAAATTTGAAATTGGTCTTTATTTTGAAATTTAGGTGCCATTTTCATAGCATATTCACCTCATATATTTATCATTATGAAACTTGGGTATAGTAATGGTACTAGTGCATATAATTATGCCACAACTATATATTTGAATCATATAACTATGATTTTTGGCCAATTTACAAACTATGTAAGTGTGGAGAACATGTTTCCATAGAATTCCCACACTCTATATCTAAAACTATAATTAGTTTAAGTATAGATAAAATGTTTCCAAAACATGCCCCCATTATATATGAATCTAGTGAATGATGAAAAATGTAGAAGCCATGACTTTATGGCATGTCCCCACTAATATTCCCCTCCTTTTGAGGTGAGGGGAAGTATAAATTGGTAGTCACCTTAACTCAAAGGATAATATAAATTTATAATCTATGTATGAACCATGTAACATATAGAATGAACATGTCTGGGTAGCTATATCATTGTATCATGAAGAATGTGATCACATCAAGTCCTAAGATGCATGATGTGAATCATGGAAATGTTTAGATATTAATAATACAAGCTCATGAATAAATCAAGAAAACACATAAGAGCACTCAAAATTAAATTAAAAGACAATGGTATAAGGATACCTCAAACAAGGGGCATTTTTTAATATTTCACAATTGAAGGGACATTACTTAATTAATGTCCACAAAGCAAGGAATGACATATTAAAATGTAAACTTAAAATAAACTATGATATATATAAATGCCATAATAAGCAAATATAGGCACAGGGGCCATAATCAATGGAGCATATTAAAATTCTCAAAAAAGTAATATAATGCATGAAAATATAAATCAAGGAACACACTCAAGGAAGTGTAAAAAGTAAAACATAAATAATAAGAAACTAACATAACATGACATGCTAGCCCTTGGATAATATGTGTTAGCTAAAAATGTTAATTATGTGGCATATTAATCACACTATGAAGATATAAGCATGGATAAATTATTATGTAAGTATATAAGCTCAAACATGATATTGTAAAGTGACCATAGAATAATAGAACCTAGATGTATCTTGGTCAAAGAAGTGGATGCCCCCGATGTCCACATGACATGAGTAGATGGAAGGCCCAACATTTGTAAGTGAATAGATCATGTATCTATGTATTCTTAAAACACACTCAAAATATGCATGAAACACATGTGTATATAAATAAATTATATGATATCTACCAACATAAAACTAACAATATATATTCTAAGGAGATAATAAAATGTGTAAATGCTGAAAATATTTTTGAATTTTTTATTTTTTGAAGTCTTTTAAATTTTTTGGTATTTTTGGCATATGTCAAAGAAATAACTATCTTATGATCTCATCTAATGGATGATCATAGGTATCTCCCCACTGATAACTTAGTGCAACAAACTAGTAGTTCTTATAATGATCATGTATAGGTGCAATATATGTCACTATAGAACCTATAAGGATGTGTGTATGTGTAATAGGATTATGTGGTCATGAAGAAATAATTAAAGGAATGGGTATTTTTAGAACCATCATTGATTATTTTATGGTTTATTTGTAATAATAGTAATAGGAACATGTTTAGGTGCTCTAAATATTTGAATATGGTGTGTAGTAGATGAAGATTCCATGAAACCCATTATATATCTGTAATAAAATGGTCTCTCAGGTACTAGTTACTTAGGAAAATGGATTACCTATTACTTACCATTTTGTGTATGATTAACCTTATTATGTTTGATAAATAAATGCTTAGGTATAAATTTATCTTGTTCAAGTGGATGTCCATATGGAAATTTGAAAACTAAAATTACCTAATTGGCATGAATTTATTTAACACACCCATACACTATAAAAGGTATTGATCAAAGTTTATGTATCCAATGTCATCCCAATAACATATCAAAGACATGTGTGGAAGGTATAAATGAGAAGGTAGTAACCACATATGAAGAACCTACCTATAAAAGTAAGTCAATCTCACCAAGAATATGTTTTGAGGTCCCATCAAATTCTCTAAGTGATCTAATAAAGGATGTAAATCATGATTTGTATAACCCAAATGTGTAAGGAGTATCAGGGTATAAACATTTTCTCTTACACCATTATCAATAATAACATTGTTTATAGGTTGGTGATAAAGGTATACTCAAATTAACAATGAATAAATATTTAAGTCATCATCCCTAATCTCATTATCATAAAAAATAATAAAGGGTCTCCAAACCATAGGAGGTGTATACCATGTATAAGTACCAATAATCCCATATAATTAGTGCCCATAATGTGATGGAGGAGGATGTGTATTATATGCCATTTTAACCTCTAGTTATTTATTATAATTATCTTGAAAAGGATTATTTAATATTTTTTTACTTCTAGTGACCACCAGATTGTGACCCTGATTCCTTTGGAGGATCATAAAATGTACTCTTTAGGTAATTGATGAGGTCTTGTATCTTATAATTCAAGGTAAAATATCTATTCATATAATCATTAGAGGCTTGGTGATAATCACAATAAGTATTCACATTATACCCTTTAGATAGAGGTATACTCATATCAACCTCTATAGTATGAAGGAGAGATATGAGGTGACACTCTAAAACCCATGGGAGTAATGAAGTGAGAGACTTAAGTAAGCATGTAAATTTTCTCCATGGTTCATTAGATAAGACATGAAAATCAGGTTGTTGTGACACCAAATTAACCATGGTAGTTGTTTCTTTTTTAGGTTTAAGAGGTTTCACCTTGTAACTTGGTTTCATAGTAAACTGGGTATTAGATGTATATATAGTCGGTGTGTTTGCTACATAATTAAATTTGTTCAATAAGATAAGTTTAATTTCATGATCACAAAAAATATGACATATGCATAAAAAGATTTGAATGGACATGTGTAAAGGAACAATAAAACTTTACTTGAAGATGTCTTGAAGCTCTTTATATACCATAGGATTTGTCATTTTAGCTAAGATTATCGTGTAGTGTAAGACATATTCATGAATTCATTCATTGGTTCCTTGTTTAATTTTTGAAATTTAGGTGTAGGAAACTTTTTCATTTATATTGATAGAGAAGTGTGAAAAAACTTGGTCTGTAAGAAGTTTGGATGTGTTTATTAATTAGGTTGGTAAATTATAGAACCATCTTAAAGTAGAGTCTTTTCAGCTCCTTAGAAATAATTTGGTCAAATTTTCATCATTAGAGGCATAATCAAGGCATGCCACATAAAAATATTAAATATTTCATTTAGGGTGACCCTTGCCATCATTAAATGTGAACTTAGGTGCAATAAAACTAGTTGTAAATTGATGTGTATATATATATATATATGTATATGTATATGTATGTATGTACATACATACATACATACATACATACGTACATACATACATACATACATACATACATACATACATAAATACATATAGATATATATATATATATATATATATATATATATATATATATATATATATATGGTGAAAGAGGATTAGGCAACACCTCTCTTGAATAAATAGGTAAGGTGATTTCATAGAATATTGTTCAGTATTTGAACTTAGGTGCAACAAAACTAGTTGTAAATCGATGTGTATATATATATATATATATATATATATATATATATATATGGTGAAAGAGGATTAGGCAACACCTCTCTTGAATAAATAGGTAAGGTGATTTCATAGAATAATGTTCAGTATTTGAACTTAGGTGCAACAAAACTAGTTGTAAATTGATGTGTGTGTATATATATATATGGTGAAAGAGGATTAGGCAACACCTCTCTTGAATAAATAGGTAAGGTGATTTCATATAATATTGTTCAGTATTTGAACTTAGGTGCAACAAAACTAGTTGTAAATCGATGTGTATATATATATACACACACACACACACACATACATACATATATATATATATACATACATATATATATATACATACATATATATATATATATATATATATATATACATATACATATATACATACATACATACATAAATATATATATATACATATATATATATATACATATATATATTGTTGGTTGAATATTTTGTCTATCAACGTACTGATAAACAAAATAGGTCTTATCAGCCAAAGTAGGAAGATTAGTCATCCTAATGTGTAATTTTATCACATCAGAAGGAGACTGCTCTCTCCTCTCATCAAGGGGAGGTTCCCTGTGGATATGTTATGCATATGTATAAACAAAAAGTAATACTCAAGGGTAGGATAAGTCATCCATCTCTCTTTCTTTAGAGATGATGTATACAAAACAAAGGAAAAACTCAAGGGAATGACAGACAACACTCCTCTTCTTTCAGAAGAACTATTTAGCCAGCCACAAGAATACTCCTGGAAATAAAAGCATAATGTAACTAAGAGTATGGTAACCAGCAAATTGAGATAGAGCACAAAGTCTCTACCTAAAATGCTTAAGAGTAATATACGAAGGGTAATGAAAGCTCAAAGTCTTTTTAAAGTCCTTTACATAGCAATGAAAAGAAAACACACTGAAGGCAGCTATGGGGCACAAAGTCTCTCCACAGTTGATTCTTCAGGACACCTTGACTAATTTTACTAATCCTACTTGTTAAATTAATGGAACAGAAAAGATATCACAACACAAAGTTTGAAAAAGTCCCTTGCTTTCTTATTCCATTAATAGAATATGATCAACAGACTGAGCACAAAGTCTCAATGACGCCTCTTAATTTGGGCAGAGTTTCATTCAAATTGTCAAAAAAAGAGATTTGTATTACAATAGAAGAAAGTCCCTTATATAGCCTCTTCAAGAAGGACTTGGGAACAATCAATACATCATTTTGCATTGGAATCTGTTAAAAAGACATGCTCGAACTTAAGGGTGCTTTACCCATTTGATTTTATCAATGTAAGGAAATAAGTCACGCTTATTAAAAGTTTGTAACTTTTAATGTCCACCTATTAATCTGATCTTATCTTCATTGTTCCTCCTTGTCTAGTTAATTGAATTAGGTCCTGGATTTAATTTACTATTCAGTTCCTTCTCCACTTTTTGGTAGTCTTAGCCTTGAAATATGTGAATGTATTCTGGTTTGTATGTTCAAAGGATCAATGGCTAGTTCACTATGTTGAATTTGACATTTTCAGGTGCATCATTCCTTAGTCTTCTTTCAGCTTTCTGCTTGGTATTTTTCTAGATTGGACTTACCCTTTCAAGCCTTGAGAAATGACCCATTTTGAGTTAAAATAGCCTCCTGCAAGGATGTCTATCCTTCAAGTAGTCTTTAAATGGCCTTTCGGGCTTCTTCGGGTGACCCTTCAGATATTCCCCTAGGCTTTTCTTACGCTTCCTCCCACAAACATTTTTCCCAGGGAAAATTCCCATAGACAAAAAGTCTGGGGAACCAATTTTAAATGCCTTAAACAAATTTGAAATAATTACCTTTCAGCTTCCTTGAAAATGACCCTTCTGAAGGGTGCTTTTATCATTTAAGTGTCCTCTGCAAGCGCACTTATCCTTCGAGAAGCTTCCTTTTGCATTGAACTGCCCCTTTGAACTTTCCTTTGAACCATGTCTTTGAACTAAGACATTGAACTAACCATTGAACCAAGTTTTGGTTCAATGGATCAAACAAAGCTTTAAAATGACTGACAAACCATTTGATTGAACCAAAGAATGAACCAAAAGTTGAACCTGTTGTTGATGCTTGCTGATGGAAATTCCTGTAGAAGTCATGAAGCCCATTGAACTTGTATAAATGAGACTATTTGCAGAGTCCATAGATTTCTGAAAAGCTTGAAAAATGAGGAATTTGAATGCCCAAGACAAATTTTGGAAAGGGAAGAGATAATTTTGGTTTGTAGGACCAAAATAATTTAAATGTTGTCCCAAAAATAACTGATATTTTTGGGGGACAATTGCTGGCTCCAGTTGGGGAACTTCTATCAATTACAAAAAGAATTGAAAGGAGTAGAATCTAGAATCTCCAGTGTCTTCATGTGTACCATTGGGTTATGAAGTCATGCTACCCAAAAATGAAAGGCATAAAAAATGGAAACAAATAAAACAAAATAGAATTAAAAATTGTACAAATATACATATATACATATGCAATGATCTGATACTTCAAGAATTGAAGTATTTCAGATGCTGCTTCTTGAGAGATAGTGAAAATAGTGCACCATCTTGGTAAACCAACAAGAAGACATTTTGTCCCCAGAAATGGTGACGGGTGAATGGAGCTCTCCACCAGGAAACCAATTTTCTGCATCTTCCTCTTGGTCTTTCCTTCTTTTTTCTCTATGGTAGGATGTGGTCTTCAAAATAAAAACCATAACTCCTTGCTCTCCCTACGAAGGGTTCCTTTGCTTGATTTTGATTTGTAGCAGCATGGTCCATTACCATAATTGGTTATTCTTCTAGTTTAGTCCAGCATATGATTGGATTGTCCATATCAAACTCTTGACAAACTATCAGATTAACATCTCCTTTGATGTGAAGGAGTTTGACTTCTTCATCTTGAGAAATCTTCAATTTAAGCAATAGAGATTCACATCTAGCTATGTTGTTGGTGTTGCTAACTTGCAAATTTCATGAAGGAAGAATATCTCCTTGAGGAGATATCAACACAGTTCTAACTTCATCATTGGTGGAAGAATTGCTGTCATCATTAGAAGCTGATCTCCTATCAGATTTCTCTTCATTAGAGATGGAAGATCCTTCCTTGTTTATACTGCATCTTATCAATTCTCTTGAAGTCTTATTTGGATCAACTCTTGAATTGTCAGCTACAGGACTTTCATCTATAGAAACATGAACATCCTCTTTGGTAAAGAAATAATTACCCCTACCTGAAGACTTAGATAGAATTTGTGTTGCAGGGGCTGATGTTTGGGTGACCATGTATTTTATCTCAGATAGGTCCACATCTGGTTCTCCATCAATGTCCAATTGCTCAGGATTGACTTGCAGGGATTCAAACTCAGTCATTTGAATTTTGGATTCCTTGACATGATCAATCATGTCAAATGACTGGTATGGATTTGGAAGAGAGGATGGGAGTCATCCTTTTGATTTCTAAGAGGGGAAACACTAGTTTGCAATGCTAAAGTAGAAGGTACAAAGATGTTTGATGTACTTACTTATTTGGTAATCATCGGGTCCTTTAATTGAAAATAAAGAGGGGTTCTCTGCTCAGTATTTGAAATTATTGGTTGGGGTCGCTACTCTATCTTCTCTTTATCAGCCTATTGGGCTGACTGATTCTAAGACTGGGTGAATACTGTGTATGATCCTTTGATTGCTTCACCTTCACTTCTAGATTCATCCTAGTAATTTAGGAAACCAATGTGGGAGTCACCAACTAATTCTTCTAGATCCTCCTTGAAGAGATCAATGCCATTTTCTTGCTCTAACTTAGGTTAGAAATAGGAAACATGCTTTGTTTCTAGATATCCAACTACCGAGTTTGTTGGAGGTGCTTCAAAGGGAGGATTCCTCTATGGAGGAAGAAGATGATTTTGTTTCCCTTGACTTCTGGTAGCATTGCCTTGATATGGATGATTAGGGAATGTCCTCCCTAATATATCTTTATTTAGAGGAGTAGAAGACATACTTTGTGTCATTTGCCTTTTCAAGGCTAACAATTCATTTGCCAGCTTTTGTACCATTAGATCAGTGGTGACTGTGGGTGAGTATTCAGAAGATGAAGAAGGTTTAGCTCTGTTAAGATCTCTCCTTATCTTTCCTACCAATATAAGGTCATGTTATAGCTCAGTAGCCAAGTATTGAGTAGCCTTAAGGTCTATGTGTCTAGCCCATCTCAACAAAAAACTCACTTCAGGCAGTTGTGAGTTGATGAAGAAACACATGAGATTCAGAGGTGTCAGCTGGGCAATCATGGGAATCTTGTGCCTCAGCTTGTTGAACCTAGCAATGAAGTCCCTCATAGGTTCATGGGGATCCTTCTTCATCTATGTGAGTTAGGCTAGCAAGGCATGTGCATGTTTTGTGGGCTTGAATCTTGCTTCGAACTTGGCTTTAAGTGTATCCCAGTCAGTCACTGATCTAGCTTGCAAATGGTAGAACCACTCTATAGCAGCACCTTGTAGTGTCTCTACAAAAATCCTAACTGCCATGTCTTCAAATTCTACCCCTATCACACCACAGGATATGGTGAAGGCTACAATGTGTTCATCAGGGTGGACTCTTCCATCACCAAAGAATTTGGGAAAATTCTTCCTTGAACTGAGTGGTAGCTCATGCAGAGGTGGAGTCAAGTTAAGTGGGCCAAAAGAGTTACCCCAAGGGCCTTAAAATACCATGATTTAATTATTAACAATAGGGATAACACATCCAAGTGGAATTTCTAGATTATAGGACAAAAATGGAAAAGAAATTGACCATGCTTCAGCTTAAAGCTTGAGGCTTCAAACTGTGCTTTCTTTCGTAGCAGCTATAGTTTTGCAGACCAGTTAATATAATGGAGATGGATGAAAATGGAGATGGATGAAAATGGTAAGGCTATAAATGGATAATGGGTAAGACATGAAATGGAGTCGCTAGAGTCTGTAATGGATAAGTTTATAATGA
>JARHVA010002020.1:35000-250000 GCA_037957365.1 Torreya grandis
CACCTTTTAGGTCTAACCACCACTTGAATCCCTTCTCAAAACACTGTTCATAATAGGCCTGTGCATACATAGAAAATTTATTTTAAATAGATGAAAAAAAAAAACCATTTTTATGAAAAAACATGGAAAAAAATAATATATACATAATAAATATGACTTAATTTTCATGACCATATTATTTATACTTCACAACTCAGGGCTAAAGTACTCAAGCCCTTCTTTACAAGCACCCCACTCAAAACTACCAACTGACCTCAAAACACAATCATGGAAACTTGAACTTATGACACCTAAAGGACAAAAAATTACTTAAAATTTATGAAAATTACCTTATAACATCATTATAACAACTAAAAATAAATAAATCATAAGCTCTAATGGAAACTATTGGTCTTGCAATCTAATTTGTTGACCTTCTCTCTCACAGATTTCACTTAGCTAGATAAGCCATTTTGGATTCAATGTTCCAACCTCTTACATTGACTTAAAAGATTATTAAAATAATTTATAAGTAATTAAAGTCCCAAAAAACAACATGTGCATTACATACTTAAAATTATGGCAAAGAGACTCTAACTCATCACTACAACTTGCTTACCCAAATTTGCCAGTTTACCTTCAAACATAGTCATGGTGATTTTGATCTTCAACACCTGTATGACCACTTTAAAAGACTTAAAATGAATTATATTATCTTATTATATCATTATTAAATTATAAAATAGACATATACCATGGTCAAATAATAATATTTTTCTTACAAACCAATCTCATAACCTTACACCTTCACTGTCTCATCTGCACTAGACATGTTAACTTATGAACAACTTTTTGCTATATAAAAATATATAAAAAATTAAAATTTATTATAGGTATTGAAAATTTTATTCATGCACTTTTATTCATCCCTAATCCATGATAAAACATCCCTAATCATCTTCTTACTTCTTCCTAGTTTTCTCATTATTAACACCATTAGGGCTTTTAGCAATAAGTCAACTTGCATAAATAGTTTAGCACACCTGAGGGATATAAAATACTTATGAACCATCATGGAAATAAAATTAAATTCTCAATCTTAAACCTTCATCCATTTATCAACTTTGACTAGGTTAACTCTGCCTACTACCATAAGTCTTTGAGAAATAATGCCTTTCATATAGGGTCCATTCACTCACCTAACAAATAAATCACACTTGGAGGTTCCTGGGAGAGTTTAATATAAACTCCAATTAATTAAATAGCCATTATAATCCATTATAATAACTTTAAATCAAATTATTTCATATCAGGTCAATATTAGGGTTCTTTGAGGGTTTAAACCATCTTCTAGTCTTAATGATCATTCATAAAGCTTAGCTCCTCATTCCACAAACCAATGCTTATAAATTTTACCTAGGACCCTTACCCATCTACCATGAATATATTAGGTCCTCAATTATATGTTTCACATGCCAATAAACACTTGAAAAACCTTCTTAGGTAGACAACTTTTCATTATATGCACTCGAGAGACCTTAAAACACTTTTTCATGCCTTAACCTTCAAACCATGACTTGAAACTTCATAAATATGATTAAAACAAATTTATTTACATTTTTAAATTCTCACTTATTCACATGTGATTTATAAATTGATCCTAATACCTCATTAGGCCATGGTCTCACCATCTTTTTTTAGTACACCTAAGTCTTGACACCTCATTAGGTTTTAAATTGACCTTTAAACCTCTTTTCATATGATATCCACCTTAGTTAAATTCTCACACAACATATCACATGATCAAAAAATGAAAATAATACTTTATATGTCTTGATAATATCTCTTGATGCCTCATTAGGTTAGGAGGGGTCTAGAAGTGGTTTAGTTATAGACTAGATTTGTAGGTCCTAAAGCTCACCTTGAAATTATTATGAGTGATCCAACACCTCATATACTTAATCAAGTAACCTCATACATCCTATTATGCCTCTGTGCATCCATTTCACCAAGCCACCATGCTCAAACCTTCTCACTAGGACTTGATAGGCTATGAATATTGTTAGGTTACTCAAGTACTTGAACTTTATGCCTCTTTTCATGCTCTCAATACCTCACGCTCATGCTCAAAATATCACACTCATGCCATAAAACCTTATTCCATACATCTTCTCATATGCTTGAGACCACTCATCTCATCAAGTGGCTAAGCCCATGCCATCTAATAGGTTCTCTTCATGCCATGACTAAGCTTTTCAAGCACTTGTCCTTAAAGACCTACCTTACAATAATTTTAAAGGCTTATACACCTAAATTTTAAGCTCATACAATGCCAAACAACTTCTTACCATCTTATGATCATTCACTTCATCAAGCTTCACTATGTATACCTTCTTACAAGGTATAAATAAGGCTTTACTAGACACCTTGAAGCCTTGATCTACTCCTTCCACATCATGACCTTAACACAACATCAACCAAATAGATATGAGACACTTGGACCTATAAATTTCTCTATCATGTAAAAAATACTTACTATATTGGTATAAGAACTTATCATACCTTCACAATAACCTTGTCACATCAGGGTTACAAGCTCAGACATTAAAGGGCCACTCACCATGCATCTTCAATAAATACATATGGCCATCAATTACATTATAGTTTAACATTAATGACACTAGATTTACATCAATGATAACATAATGCCAACACTCCTTTTTAAGAATATCAAAATTGATTAGGGTAAGATTGAATATTTTTATGACTTCATCCATGAAACTTGTGTGTTCTACCTTTGAGATCTTGAATTTAGATCCAAGGGATTTAACTTTTTTCACTCTATCTTTATTAAAATTGATCAGCTACAAGATCTCATCATTAGTATTATAAATTGTTCCCTCAACTTCTTCATTAAATCTATCTAATCTACTTTAAGTAGCCTCAAAATTGGGCATGTTGACTAATTATTTAGTAGAGATTATCACATCAGTGACCCTTATATCTATAAACATTTACAAGGCCTCATTTTCATGGCTTAAAAAATTTCCCATCAAATCCTTCATTTGTGTATGTTATTTAAGGGTATCATCCCTTTTTTTAATTCTATAACTAAGGGTTCATGTAAAATCTTGGATAGACATCATGTTTATATGATTTAATGCATTGATTCTTAAGCATTGAACCAAAAAGGTTAAAAAAAAATTAAATTCTTTCAATTAGTGCCTTAGTTTGAGCACCTTTATTTGATCAGACTATCTTTCTCATCTAGATACTCAAATATTATTCAAAATTATATACTACCTAGTGTTTTCACTCTATACACTGTCTATAATTTCCCAAGGGGAATGAATAATTTGTATCTAAAATAATTTTTTATGTGCCTCCTCCTTGATCTTGTATATTTCCTTCATTACTTCTCTATTTGAATCCACACAAGCACAAAAATCTTTTGTATACTCTATTGGGTAAGTTGGATTATTTCTAGTTTCTTTAGCCAAGGGAAACAAATTTTACCTTTATTCAAATTTTGTTTCTTCCCTTTTAATAATTTTCACTTCTTTACTCATTTTCATCCTCTTAATGATATCACTCTACGTATCAAATTTAATGGATACTATAGATAGTTTAGTGATTACCATATTCAATCTCTCATCTCTTAGGCCTTATATGTCTTTAACCCATTAGGGAACAATAAGTTCCCATCCTTCTTCTTTTTAAATTAGGTATTTAGAGGTATAGGGTATAGTGATCATTGGAGGGGGATTTATTAATAGAGGATCTAGAGAATCACTTGTTTAAATTGGTAATTGGAGGGGTGTATAAGTGATTCTCTATCCTGGAGAGGCTTCCCTTTTTGGGGTGATTTAGCCACATATTTAGTCAATCCTAGAGTTTTCACAACTATCATTATGGTTGACTATATTGATGTAGATTATGGAAAGGTTAGATCTAATTATGATAAAGATGTAAGGGTATGGAAAGGTTAGATCTAATTATGATAAAGATGTAAGGGGAATAGTGGCAATTTAAGATCAAAAATGGAAATTGAAAATAGATTCTCAAAATAGACTCTTTTCTTTGGAGTCTTTATTCATGTTGATGTTGAAATAATGATAGAATCAATTGAAATATACAATGGTGGCCCTAGAATGGCTAGAGGAAAATATATATCTAAATTATCTAAAATAGTAAAATAATAAGTAAGATAATAAACTACCTTATTAATGATTTTTATTTCCTCTTCAGTCAGGAACAAATAGTATAATTCTCTAACTATAGCTTCTTATTCTTGTGAACTTCCTAGGCTCATAACTTTGGCTTTTTCTAATTTTGCTTCCTCATTTACTTCATCTAGGGATCCCTCACTTGAGCTTGGCTGTATTTCAATCATTATTCCTACATTATCTTCCTCCTCATCATTAGGATAGTCTACTAATGATATTACTTTTCCATGTTCCTCTTCCTCTGATTCCTCTTCAAGGGAGCCTTTAGGAGTAGTAAGACCTAGTTATTATATTTCCTCTAGTTGCTAAATTTTGGAGGAGATTAGAATAACTTTGGAATTATTTTGGTAAGTGACCATGAATGGAATAGGAGGTTAAGGTGATGATGAAATATGTGAAGGAACCATAATAGCATTAATTATAACTACAAGTGGTGTTGAAGGAACGGAGAGTGGAACATAAGTGGTGGATGAAAGGGTGGATAGAGATGAGATTGGTAAAGTAGGGAGTGTCTGAGTATATTCCCCCTCATTGATAATATATGGGGATGGAATTACCTAAGATGATTAAGGGGATGGAGGAGTGGATGGGAGAGATGAGAAGGAAGCTTGCATAAAATATAGGAGACTTAGATGTGTAGGTGTTATAAGTGGAAGGAGTGGTGCCATAGAGAATGTGATATTTTTCCTATCATGAGGAAGTGCAATCCTCTCAACTATATTATTTATTCCCAAAATGGTGCTAGATATTTTATGGGTAGAGGATAGGTTGGGACTAATGAAACCTTTGAGAATTTCTTTTCTAATTTGGAGGTTTTCCTCCCTTTGACTATTGGACTCTCCCTCTTGTAATTTGGTTTCTTCTCCCATAGGAGAGGGAGGTTAGTCATGTATTATTAGATATTATGGATATGTTGGGTGCCACTAATTACTCCAATCTTGCTCTTCATACCTTAAATTTTCATTTTCCTACTCTTTGGTAATGTTAATATCATAGTGAATGGACTAGGAAACTATCATGGATGCTTGATTATCCTTCATATAGGTCCATGCCTCTGAGTCATCTGATGCATTTAGAAAAATAATAGCATTTTCATACTCTTGGTGACCATATGTAATGGTTACCCCATTACTTACCTTAAGGTATTAAATATACTTCATGACTTTTCTTTTAGGGTCCCATTCCCTAAATTGGACCAGCTTTAGGTTGTAATGGGATCTAATTTTCCTTTCCTGGTTGAAGTGTTCCCTGACCATAAACTAGAGTTTTCTGATGCATAGAGGTATTTTTTAGTAATAAGATTGATTTTTAAGGCCAAGTTATTCATCTATATTTTTGTATAATTGATGGGTTGCTTGTTATTCTACAAGTTTTTCTAGATGTGGCATGGTATAAATAAAGGGGATTCCCTTATTCCTCAAGCTTAGATTATGGTATAATCTAGGTAGTACCATTAATGCCTCATTTTTCCTATTCTTCTATTCAAATTATTAGATATTCTAGGAATTTGAGTGCCATTAATGGCTTGGTAAACTTGGGGATAGATTTCCTCATAAATCTTTTTGATCTCACTCTTGTATCTATATACAAACACAAAAAAATATTCCTCATAGATTCTATTATCAACATATTTTGATGATGGATACCATAATTCTCTATGTGCTCTGTGGACCATCCCAAAGAATGAATCTATTAGATATGACATCATATAAATGTTTCCATTAAGTGTCTTATGTTCATGTTTGTACATTTGGGTCTTTAGTTTAACATTAATTATCTCTCCTAAGGCCACACATTTATCAAAAGTGAGGATGAAAAATAATGGGAATGACTCTACCTATACATAAGTGATGTTAAAAAACCATATAATTTCTTTTAAAGGATCATGGATATTCTTATACTAGGCATAAATTTTATTATACTATTGGAGGAAAGGGCTCCTTTGGGGTTCAATCTTTGGCCTTTCAATAGCCATTGTTTCAATTTTCCATTTACATGATTGTTATTGAGACATACATTAGTTAAGGCTTGATTATAGATAACATCAGGTGCTAGGATCTTGAGTTATACCTAAAATAAACTTCGATAAATATATAAAATGACATTTACCCCTTTTCCAAGGTGTAAATAGTCCATAGAATAAGTACCATTGAAAAATAAATAATGAAGCAGATCAATACAAGGCATAACCACTATTTTCACTACCTCTTGATGAAGTCCCATGGTTTTGATTTTTATTAGCTCATCAATGCACTACTTCTCCTCTTGGGATAATGGATCATATAAATAATATAGTTCTACAAAATCCACTTCATTTCAGAGGGTTTAATATTATAGGAACTTAAAATCCAAGGAACTTTTGTCAAATACTATTTCAGTATACCTAATGTTTCTATAAATGGAGTATATACAAGGATCCTTGACATATGGTGATTTAAAATAATCGATTTCAATTATTTGAACTATATAATTCCTTTCTAAATTTGTTTAAGCTATCTTCACAAATTGTTTAAGAAAACTAGTGATTATAGTCATTAAGAGATAAAAAATTTAATATTCACTTGTCTATTAATGATTAAGTGACATTCCTTTGCTTATATTTTTCATATATTGCCAAAATTGTGTGCTTTTAATGCATAATTCATGTGATTTCAATGCAAATAATGGATTTTGATTTTATTTCCCACTATAAATTTAAATGTGCCTATTAGCTTTGATGGGGTTATTTTTTCCATATGGTAATTTTTCATTAACTTTGTATGTCCAACCACTTTTTTGAGACATGTGTCTATCTCTCACTCATTGACTTCTACTTTATTATCAAACTCATTTTATGTACTTTGGCCATGCATCTCCTAGATCATGACACTTGTCTATTTTTCATTTACCCAAGTTTTTAGACTTATAATCTTGATTTATATACTCCATGGCTATGGGAGAACATGATTGAGCCACATGTAATAATATTGGGGTTATGTGAACTCAAAGGCTTATCACCTTAACTATTTAAACCTTTGATCTATGTACATCCCTAAGAAATATCCAGGTAAATGAAATATTTTCATGTGGCATGATATCAGCACTATAGATACTCAAAAACTTAGAGCCATGAAACCATTAGGCTAACAACTTAAAATTTTTCCTTAAAGATTTGGGTTAATGAAATTTTTCTACCTATAAAATTTTCATAGCGTATAACCTATATATCATTGGACTATGAGACCTCAGGACCATTAGACTTTATTTTAACCTTTTAGGTTTTGGGTTAATAGAGTTGTGACACTTGTAAAGAACTAAGAACTACAAAACCTTGAGACCATTATATGATTAAATTTGTTTTTAACTTTTGTGGTTCTAGGTTCATAAATTATGTCATGTGGCATGTTCTTAGGGATAGAGATACCTATGATTCCACTCTAATCCTTTATCTATTGCCATCTAGGCATCCATAATCTTCATATACATTATTTGAATCACCCATATTCTATAAGTTTACATGATAATTTTGTTTTTATAGAACATGGATATAAAAAGGGTTAAGAATCACCATTGGATGTGTGTATGTGTTTAACACTAAAATGGTGATATAGTTTAGAATTATATAGATTGAATTAAAGGGGTATATAAAAATGAAATTTCATAAGGGTAATAATCAAATATGTAGTCGTCTAATTAGATGCTAAACTTTGATATAAACATACACTAAATTTATTATGTTGAGATAGTCTAAATATGGAAAGTATAAATATGCTAAATATAGAAATGACAAAGAAGTGAAGTACTTATATTGTTATGATGCTAATAA
The DNA here is from genome assembly GCA_037957365.1 of Torreya grandis. Lineage (NCBI taxonomy): Eukaryota > Viridiplantae > Streptophyta > Pinopsida > Cupressales > Taxaceae > Torreya > Torreya grandis. The sequence goes on from JARHVA010002020.1 coordinate 43,011, forward strand.
TTTTTTTTATCTAAAACATGTTAAAATTAGGTGAGAATTAGATTCTATAACATTCCTCAAATTTTGGATCTAATGTTTCCGGCTCTCTAAATAGTAAAGTTAACTTAGGATAGTTGTATTGACACTAATATCTAATTTCAACACTAGTATCCTATACAAAACATATATTGAAATAGGATGTGACCACTAGGATGATTTTGGGTTTCACTTCACCTTCACTCTAGTGAATTTAGATTTGGGTCATGGATAGTGGCTTCTTGTGAAATGATAAAACCCTAGATTTCCATCTTCAATGTGACCTTGGGGGAAATGGGTTAGTGGAAACATAGTGTTGAGCTAACCCTAATGACACCACTATCAAAGGATTCTATATACATATCCAATACTATGAAGAGGGACTTAAATTGATGTGATTCTTCCTTATGTATTAGATTATGTGTGAATCATACAATATGTGCATAATAAGTACAATAGTGACCTAGTTATAACTTGGCAAATCAAGATCTTGAGTTACTTCTTTAGTAATTTAGACCTATAGATATTTTTTACTTATATATAGTATGGAAATATGGAAGATTTTTTCAATTAAATGCTTGATAGAGTGATTTTGATAAATGTCTTAGTCTCTTTGGTCTTTTTTGAGGTGAGAAATGAATGAGGTTTGATATTATATTTATATTAATATATTCAAAGTAATAAATCACATTAAATTACTTAATTTAACCATTAGGATATGTTTTAGATTAAGGTAAAATCAGGTTTTGAAGGGACCCCGAAACCCAAGTACAAAGAAAGAAAGATAAAGCCTCAACGACCACAGGCAGAACCTAAAAACTACTATAGAGAAGTAGCAAAAATAGGTTTTATATGGACCTGAAACCACCAGAGAGACCACCGGTCAAAACCCAGATTAAAAAAGATGTGGCTGCACCATAGATAGAAGTTTACAAAAAGGAACTAGAGAATAGGACCAGAAAACATAACCAACAAGAAGAACCAGACTATTCTTCCAGTTCCAAAATCATTTTCACTATTTCTTTACCTTTCACAACAGTAGTATCCTGAGTAGTAGTTGCCACCAACTTGGCTCCCTCTTGTGTAGCCTTCTTTCTAGAGATTTGTCTCATCTTTTTGTTAGGCCCCTCTAAGGATTTGGTCTCCTCGTTTACTCTTTTTCCAATATTGACAGCTGCAGCACAAATATTGGACGTAACTTCCTCCATTTTCGTTCTGTTCTCCTTAATGAGTTCCCAAAGGTTATTCTCATAATCTTTGAGCTTGACAGGGATATCTCTTATCTATTTTTCCATGATGTTAATTTTGTTCCATGCAGCTTTTTGGTTATCTTCCATAATTTCCACTTTCCTTTTGAGATCCTCAATCTCCTTACACATCCAAGAATCAAATTGGAGAGAAGCCTCTGCTTTGCAATTAACCCAACTCATAGGTGTGTGCATACCATCGTTTTGCCCCTTCTCTCTCCATTCCTCAGTATTCTTATTGGGACTATTCCCACCTTCTTCAAAGTGATCCTCTCAGCCCCTTTGATACTGTTCTTTGGTTCCAGTTTGAATTTCCATGTCCATTTCTTGATTGTCATCTTGAACTGTATTTTCCTTTTCATTTCTTAAAACAGGGTCCTCAATCGGGCCATCCTAGACAATATCTTCCTCTGACATATTTTGATTTTCCTCAGTTTCTTCCTTACTATTTTTAGGTTCCTCCTCTTTGCTGACTCCTTTCTCATTCTTCTCTTGACATTCTTCATCCTCATTTGAATTTGTATTCTAGCTTTCAGTTCCTTCTTCTTCCACCAAATTTTCCTCCCTGGGTTTATCAATTCTCTCCCGCTCTGTATCTTCTTCTACATTCTGATTATTGGCACTAGGGAACTTGATTTTGTCTTTCCCTTTTATGGTTTCACTCTTTTTGCTCCCAGACTCCTGATTTTTCCCCTGGTTAGGGTTCTTAACCATAGCTTTATTCTTGCAGTAGCCTTCAATTAATAGAATTAGGCCTTCATGCAGGATAAGATGCGTTTCCTTCTTCCTGTGAGTAAATAAACTTTGGACCAAAGAATAGTGCAAGTAAAAGGGAAAAGATAGTCTTACCTTGTGCCTGAAATGATTAAGGAAGACAAAGTGGAATTTATGCACTCTCTTGCTCCTTCTGTCCAGGATGAAATACTCCCTTATACAGCATAAGACATCCCTCCATATCCCCTTAATCTATTCCAATTCATAGAAATCTCCATTCTTGACCAGCTTCTACTCTTCCACATCCGTCTTGGGGAACTTACAAAAGGCCTCATTTGAAATGCTTGTCTACTTGGAGAATTTAAGTCCATTCGTAGGCAACCCTGTAACCTCTGCTATAAAATCCTCTGTAAGGTTCATAGTGATACCATGCAATGTGACCCTTTCATCAATCCAATTTTTGAAGAAGGCCGTAGTGATATGCGGTTTTGACCCATGGAGCTTTTTCATATAATTCATGACTTTTCCTTTCTACAGGATTCTCTAGACATCTTGTTTCTCTCTCCATTCGTCACAGTTTTTGGGCTCTTGCTTCCTTGGTTCTCCCTTCCTTTCGCAAGCCATACTCATTTCCTTGGAAGCCCAGTCAGTATGAACTTTACAATGATCCCACTTACTACTAGTTTGATTTGAGAGTCGGCTTTGTTTGGGCACGTTCAGGATCCTCGAGAGCCTTCCACTTTCAAGAGCCTTCCTCTTTAATGATTGAAGACCTTTCCCCGTGAAACCACTTCTCCAACTCATTATGTTACTATAAAAATCTAATCATTCCCTCCTTTGCTTGAGTTGTATCATGAAGAATGAGTGCCCTCAGTTCCACCTTCTTTTCTAATGTTTCCTGCCACCTCATTTTTTGACCTGTCTGGACTGCGTAGTTTGCTAACCAATCTGCAACTCCGTTGGCTTCACGATAGGTGTGGGTTATAGTCACTTTATCAAATTTTTTTATTAAGTTTTTCATCTCCATTACCATAGCCTCTATATTCCAAGACACAATATTTTTATTGTTAAGAATATTTATGATGTTCATTGAGTCCCCTTCTAGCCACAATTTGGGATATCCCGAATCCACAGCTATTTTGATGGTCTGGAGGGTGGCAGTAGCTTCGGCAATGTGACAACTTGATTTACCAATGGGGATTGCAACCATTAGGATATGTTTCATTTGTAAATTGGATGACTTTAGGGCACTAGACATTTACGTTAGTATAGGACAATAATGTCTATGCTACTATCTAACATAGATATTAGTCTCTAGAAAGCAGGGGAATAAGTACAAGTTTAGAATTTGTAAAGATGTAAGATAAGTATAATTTAAGCATTCTGGAAAAGATAAAAGATAAGGTTCATCAATATAATACTAGTCATACTAGGAGATTTAGGCCCATTAACATAAAGATAGAGTAGATGTGAGACTTGTGAAAGTGAGAAAGTTAGATAACTAGGAATAAAAACCAAGGTTTGAGTTTTTCAAGTGTACAAAATATATTTTACATTTCCCCCCCTTAATCCAATAATTAAATTACTAGTTTAAAGAAAAGGAATGCATACCTAGGTATGTATGGACACCTTATCTTTGTGTGTGCCCAACTTGAGTGTTTTGATGGTGATTGACCTAAATCCAAGAGAATATTATAGTATAAAATTAGTGCATATAATTTGGGTTGAAATTACTTTAAATAGATCAAAATTAAAAGAGCAAGGTTTAGGAGTACACATGTTTGTTGATGTAACCACCTTGCCTATTTGTAAGTTATTTTATAATAATTATGTCAGTGTATGGCTCTAAAAAATGATATTAAGATAGATATAGATAGATATTTAAAGTCCATATATCCAAAGAAATATATATATAGATAGAGAGATAGAGATATTGTAGGGCACATGCCCCAAACTTTGGAGTAAAAGTGAATTTCCACCAGACAATTAATATAAGCTCAACTATTTAACCTAATGATACTTATACCATAATTAGGTTTGATGATAAATTACAACCTAAAAACTTGTAAATAATGAGTGATTTTATCACCTCAACCATACTAAAATTTTAACCAACCACCACAATAGATTGGATTAATAAAGTCTGTAAAAGTTCATAGGGTATTAATATAAAAAAAGTTTGTAATATGGTAATATTCCATAAAAGAGTTTTGAAATCTAAAAATAATTTTGAATTTTTAAATATTAGGTATATCTTGCATATAATATGCACCTTATATATGTATCATTCTTAAATTATGTTTAATAATAATACTAATGTATATAATTCTTTCACTTCTGTGAATTTGAATCATATAAATGTGTGTTTTGGCCAATTTGGATAATTGTGTAAGTGTGGAGAACATGCTTCAAAATCACGCCCCTACTATTTATGGAGAAATACAAAAACTAATATAATAACCAATGAGAAAGACATGTTTCCAAAACATTCCCCTACTTTAAACTAAATATACTAAATAATGAATAGGTGTGGAGAACATGCTTCTAAAAAATGTCCCCACTAAATTTGAGAATTGTGAATGTGTGGAAGCCATGCCCATATGACATGCCCTTATTGAATTTTAAAACTTAAATAAGTACCATATACTAAATGAGTGTGGATAACATGCTTCCAAAGCATGCCCACACTGGAACTAGAAACTGATATAAGTACCATATAATAAATGAGTGTGGATAACATGCTTTCAAAGCATGCCCCTACTAAATCTAGAAACTAATATAAGTACCATACTAAATGAGTGTGACAAACATTATTCCAAACCATGCCCCCACCAAATTTGAAAATTGATATAATTACTATACTAAAGTAATGTATAAAACATTCTTCCAAATCATGCCCATACTATAATATGGAATTTGTGCCAAGTGTGGATAACATGCATCTATGACATGCCCCCACTAATATTCCCCCTCTTTGAGGTAATGTAAATATAATAATCATTCTTAAATTATGTATAACAATAGTACCAATGTATATAATTCTTTCACTTCTATGAATTTGAATGATATAAATGTGTGATTTGGCCCGTTTGAATAAATGTTTAAGTGTGGAGAACATGTTTCCAAATCATTCCCCCACTATAGATAGAGAAATTTAAAAATTGATATAAGAACCAATGAGGAGGAAATGTTTCTAAAACATGCCCCCACTATAAAATAAAGATACTAAATAATTAATAGGTGTGGAAAACATGCTTCCAAATATTACCTCCACTAAATTTAAGAATTGTGGATGTGTGGAAGCCATGCGCATATGACACGCCCCCATTGAATTTGAAAACTGATATAAGTACCATATACTTAATGAGTGTGGATAACATACTTCCAAAGCATGCCCACACTAAATTTAAAAAATGATATAAGTACCATTTACTAAATGAGTGTGGATAACATAACTCTAAAGCATGCCCCTGTTGAATCTAGAAATTGATATAATTACCATACTGAATGAGTGTGAATAACACTATTCCAAAATATTTCCCCATTGAATATGGAAACTGATATAAGTACCATACTAAAGGAATGTGAAAAACATACTTCTAAAGCATGCCCCTATTATAATTTGGAAGTTGTGCCAAGTGTGGAGACATCCATCTATGACATGCCCCCACTAATATTCCCCCACATTTGAGGTGATGGAAATATAAAAACTGGTAGTTACCTCACCTTAAAAGGATAATATAACTATATAATTTGTGAATGTAACCATGTAGCAAATAGAAGGGAACATGTACAGGTAAATGTATCATTAAATTTCATAGATCCAATGTGATCACATGAATGCCTAATATTCATCATAAATATCATGGTAATGTCTAGATAGTAATAATACAAGCTCAACAAGTAAATTAGGAACACATACAAGATCACTCAAAATCAAGTCAATAGGAAATTTTCCAAGGAGACCACAAATAAGGGGCATGTGTAAATGCCACACAATTGAAGGGACATGAGTTAATCAAATATCTATAAAAGAAATAATACCACATTCAAATGTTTATACAACAAACAATAGCATGTGCACATGTAAATGAAATCATACATAGGCACATAGGCCGTAAGTAAAGGATTATATTCAAATGTTTAAATAAGGAATATAATAACATGGAAATACATTAAAATAAATGAATAAATTAAACCATAAGTAACCAAAATGTCAAATTATCCCATGAATCTAATGTGTTAGGGAAAAAAATCAAGTGTATATCATATAAAGTACCATGTGTAAGATATAATAATGGATAATAAGCATGTGTAAGTACATATGTAAGCTCAAACATGATAGTTTAGAGTGATCATATAACATGTGTGTATCAAGATCAAAGAAGCATATACACCCAATGTCCATATAAAATGATTAGAGGGAAATCCCAACATCTAAAATCAGAATATATCATATATATATATATATATATATATATATATATATATATATATATATATATATATATATATATAAAACTCAAGTATAAGTGTGACACATGTGTATGTAGGAGTAACTGAGTATGCCATCCATCAATATATAAGTAACACATGGATTCTAAGGAGCAATTATAATATGTAAGTTTTTAGAAGTTTTTTTGGGATTTTGAAAGTTTATTATTTTTTATGGGTATTTTCAAGAGGAAAGATCATCCTATGATTATATCCAATGGATGGCCATAGTTATCTCCCCATTGTGAATCTAGTGTAATAGATGAATTACAATATTGAGGATTATGTATAGGTTTAATATTTTTCACTATGGTATCCGTGGTGTTTTACATATGTTAAATATGACTATGTGTTCATGAAGAAATAATAGGTGTAATAGGGATAGGGGATTTTTGAACCCATCATTGATTTTTGTGTGTGTTTTTTTGCATAATAATAGTGTGTACATTTTGAGGTGCTCTAGATATATTAACATGGTGTGTAATAGTACATGGGGATTCCTTGAAATCCATTATATGTCACTGATGTAATGGTATCTCAAGTATTTTTTACTTAGTAAAGGGGATTGCTTGTCACATACCCTTTTGAGGTGAATGAGCCTTAATAGGCTTGATGGCTAGTTGTTTGGTTATAATTTTATTATGTTCAAGAGGATTATCATATGAAATTATGTAAATTGTAATCACCCAAGGTATATCCAAGGTCTTCCTAATAACATATCAATAATTCATGTGGGAGGGATAACTAAAAAGGTAGTAACCACATGTGTGGGATTGGCTTATAAAGGTAGTTCAATCTCATTGAGAACCTTTTGGGAGGTCCAATCAAATGCTCAAATTGATCTAGTAGATGGTTGTAAATCATGATGAGTATAACCCAAATGCATAATTAATGTCATGGTACACAATTTCTCACTTTCACCATTATCAATCATAACACTATGTGTAGGGTGTTGATAAAAGTATGCTCAAATGAATGAATAATGAAGATCAGTGTCATGATTATTAATTCATTGTCATAAAGAGAAATAGAAGTTTTATGATCCATGGGATGTATATTCCATGTGTAAGTACTAATAACCCCATCTATTGGGTGTCCATAATGTGGTGGAGGAGGATGTGCATTATATGCCATTTTGACTTCTATTTCCTTCTTAGAATGGTCTTGTAAATGATTGTTAAATATTTTAAGTTTATGGTTATCCCTAGTTTGTTAACCTAATTCCTTTGGACTATCCTCAAATATATGTTTTTTTTCATTGATAAGATCTTGAATTTTGTGTTTTAAGATAAAGTATTAGCTTGTAGAATGTCATGGTCTTTGATGATGATCGTAATAAGCATTTATATCATATACTTTGGGTAGAGGTCAGCTCATATCAACCTCTATAGGATGAGGGAGAAATATAAGCTAACACTCTAGTAACTATGGGAGTAATGTGTTGAGGTCTGGAGCTAAAAGCTTCACCAAATGAGCAAGTTGTAGGAATTACACAGTCACCGGTGTTGATCAGGAGTGACTGACATCAGTCAAGAGTCAACTAAGAGATGCTGGCATCAGTCATGAATCGGCCGACATCAGTCACAGGCAGACAGGTAGGGACCGATGTCGGTCACCTGTGCGTCCAGAATCTATTTTTGTGGATAGAACAGAATGTTTGCATGGTAGGATTAAGTGTTAGTCTTAAGTTCACATCTCTATCTTTAGTAGGACTATTTTGAGCCCTTGATTAGGAGGTGCATCTAATGGTTGTAATTGTATGATCATGATCCCTAAAGTTATATAATAGGGATAGATCTTCATAGCTTGTATGTGTAAGAGTAACAATACAAGAATTGTATATGTGTATCAATCCAGGTTGTTGGAGTTGATTGTAATTGAGAGAGAGAACTCTTGAGGGAAAGAGATCTGGAAAGAGATCTATACATCTGAGAGAGGTGTGGAAGAAAAGAAGATTCTTCAATTGTATTCCTTCTGTAAAGAGTTTAATACAAGTTTTCAGGGTGGTTTCTTGTATCTCTTATTATTTGCTATTTTTTGATTCTAGTTACTTATCTTTCTAGTTTAATTCTGCATTTAGTGGCTTTCACATAGTAATCAAGATTGTTGGTTGATCCCCAACAAGTGGTATCAGAGCCAGGTTGACTAACAAGTGTTTCAGATCTGGTTAGTGTGTATTGATTACAGGTTACTCACAGGGATTTTTGTTTGAGTGGGAGAAGCAATGGCAGAAGAAAGTAAACTGAAAATGGAGAAGTTCAATGGCAAGAATTACCAATTATGGAGAATATAGATAGAGGATTATCTGTATCAGAAAGATCTATACTTACCATTAGGTGGAGTTTCAAGGAAGCCCACAAACATAGAAGATGAAGAATGGGAAGTTCTTGATAGAAAGGCTCTTGGATCTATAAGATTGAGTCTTGCATCTACTGTGATATCTAATTTATCATAGGCAAAGTCAATGGTAGAGTTAATGACTACTTTAGCAAATTTATATGAAAAACCCTCAGCTTCAAATAAGTATATCTTATGAAGCAGTTATTTAATTTGCAAATGCAGGAAGGTGGATCTGTATCTAATCATCTAAATGATTTCCATGGAATTGTAAATCAATTAAATTTAGTCAAAATAGTGTTTGATGATGAAATTAAAGCTCTATTAATCTTATGCTCTTTACCTGAGAGCTGGCATAGCTTGGTAATGGCAGTTAGTAATACTGCATCTGCTTCAAATATTTTAAAAGTAGATGATGTTGTTAGTGTAATCTTGAATGAAGAAATTCACAGGAAAAGCACAGAGGAAACATTAGGGAACGCTTTAAGTTTTGAGAGCAGGGGAAGGCAAAAAGAGAAGAGCAAGAAAGGGAGATCAAGGTCTAAGTCAAAGACGAGAGGTAGATCCAAATCTAGAAATGGCAGGAAGCCACAATGCTAGAATTGTGGAAAGATAGGGCACATAAGCAAAGATTGCTAGTCAAAACCTAAAGAGGACAATCAACATGAAGGTAAAGAAGAAGCAAAAGTTGTAGGTATTGCACAAGATGCTCTTATATTCTCTTTGCATAATAATATAGAATCTTGGGTTTTAGATTCTGGTGCCTCTTTTCATGCTACCCCTAATAGAGAATATTTCAGTGACTATGTCCATGGAGATTTTGGAATAGTTTATTTAGGGGATGATGAGCCTTGTAAAATTGTTGGCAAAAGAAAAGTGCAGCTGAAAATGCAGAATGGCAACACATGGGTGTTGAGAGATGTCATGCATGTTACCAACCTGAAGAGGAATCTAATTTCTATAGGAAAGTTAGGGGATGAGGGTTATACAGTAACTCTCATAGCTAAATCTTGGAAGGTGACCAAGGGTGCACTTGTATTGGCTAGAGGTAAGAGAGTAGGTACTCTCTATTTATGTAATTGTATTACTGATAATTCTCCTTCTGTATTATCTACTTCAGATGTGGATGCAAAGTTGTGGCACTCTAGGCTTGGCCACATGAGTGAGAAGGGAATGTCTATTCTTAAGTCAAAAGGTAAGCTTTCAGATTTGAAAAGCATAGATCTAAATTTTTGTGAGCACTATATTTTTAGAAAATAGAAGAGGGTGAGTTTTCTCAAGACTGGGTCAACAAAGAAGCACAAATTAGAGCTTATTCACACAGACGTGTGGGGACTGGCTCAAGTTACTTCTATTGGAGGATCACAGTACTATGTTTCTTTCATTGATGATGCTACAAGAAAGGTATGGGTCTATTGTATAAAGAATAAATTTGATATTTTTGACACTTTTAAGATTTGGAAAGCTATGGTTGAGAATGAAATAGGTAGGAGATTAAAGTGCCTTAAATCTGACAATGGTGGTGAGTTCTACAGCCACAAGTTTAACTGGTATTGTTATATGCATGGAATACACAGGCAAAGGATGGTTCCAAGGACACCTTAGCAAAATGGAGTTGCTGAAAGGATGAACAGAACAGTAATGGAGCATGCAAGGTGTATGAGATTGGATGCTGGTTTGCCCTTAGAGTTTTGGGTAGAAGCTATGGATACTATAGTTTACCTAATTAATAGAGGACCCTCTACAGCTCTGGATGGTGGAATTCCAGAAGAGGAATGGACAGGTAAAAAGGTAGATCTCTCATTTCTCAAAGTTTTTAGTTGTGAAGCTTTTGTGCATATTGTTAAAGAAAATAGAAAGAAGCTGGATGCTAAGTCTATGAGGTGCACATTTATTAGTTATGGCTCTGATGATTTCAGATTCTAGTTTTGGAATTTAGGAACTAACAAAATAATTAAGAGCCATGATGTTTTTTTCAATGAAAAGTGATGTATAGTGATTAGCTTAAGAAGTTGAATCAATCTGGGTAGAGCAATGGAGAATTAGATGAGGTGACAGTCCAAAATGAGCTCATAGGAAAGAATTATCATAGACAGGAAAACATAGAGACCAACATCGGTCAGATAGGAACTGACGTCGGCAATACAGGAACCAATGTCGGTCATACAGTGACTGATGTTAGTCAAGCAAAAATTGACGTTGATCAGAGAGAATCGATGTCAGCCAGTTATAGGCCTAGAGGTGACTGAGGTCAGTCACTATCAGAGAATTTGGGTGGACATCGTGTTGTGAATGAGTCTCAAATGCCCATCAGGAGGTCAAAAAGGGTAAGTAAATCTCCAATTTGATATTCCCCTTCATTATTCTATTTATTTTTTACTAATGGTGGAGAACCAGAGAGTTTTGATGAAGCAATACAGGTGGAATCCAAGAATCAGTGGGAGCTAGGTATGAATGAGGAGATTGATTCCTTGAGAGAGAACTAAACATGGGATTTGGTTGAGTTGCTAGCGGGAAAGAAGACACTGAAGAATAGATGGATCTACATATTGAAGGAAGGTGAGAATGGACAGATGAGATATAAGGCCAGGTTGGTAGTGAAAGGATTTGCACAAAAACTAGGTATTGATTTTGGTGAGATTTTTTCTCTTGTAGTTAAAATGACTTCTATACGGGCTGTATTGTCTTTAATTGCTATTGAGGATTTGCATCTTGAGCAGCTTGATGTTAAGACAGTGTTTCTTCATGGAGATTTGGATGAAGAAATATATATGGATCAGCTAGAAGGATTTGAGATCCAAGGTAAGGTGAAGTTAGTGTGTAGATTGAAGAAAAGCTTGATTGGTCTCAAGTAAGCTCCTAGACAATGGTATCTAAGATTTGATAGGTTTATGACTGAGCATGGCTACAGTAGGTGTCAATCTGACCATTGTGTGTATTTTAAGAGACTGGATAATGGTAGATATATTATTCTATTGTTGTATGTAGAAGATATGCTGGTTGTAGGATCACACATGCAGGATATCTCTGAGCTTAAGGTGAAATTAGCTCACACATTTGCCATGAAGGATTTGGGAGCAGCAAAGAAAATCCTTGGCATGAGTATTAAGAGAGATAGGAAAAATCACAAGTTGATTTTGTCTCAAGAGGATTATGTGAACAAGGTGTTGAAATAGTTCAATATGTAGGATGCAAAACCGATAAGCACACCTATGGCTGGACACTTCAAGTTGAGTAAAGAACAGTGTCCTAATTCACATGATGAGGTAGAGTACATGAGTAGAGTTCCATATGCTTTTGCAGTTGGGAGTTTAATGTATGCAATGGTATGTACTAGACCAAATATTTCCCAAGTAGTGGGAGTTGTAAGTAAGCATATGGCCAATCTAGGGAAGGAGCATTGGAAAGTAGTTTAGTGGATCCTTAGATATCTGAGAGGGACCAGAAATACACATTTGTGCTATGGTGGGTCTAACACTTCTCTACATGGTTATGTAGATTCAGATATGGCAGGTGATTTAGATGGCAGAGGAAGCACCATAGGATATGTTTTCATTGTTGGTGGAACAGTGGTTAGCTGGATTTCAAAGTTGCAGAAGGTTTTTGCCTTGTCAACTACAGAAGCAAAATACATTGCAGTCACAGAGGCTAACAAAGAAATGATATGGATGAAACGGTTCATGGAAGAGCTAGGAAAGGAGTAAGAGAGTTACAGATTATACAGTGATAGTTAGAGTCCAATTCATTTGGCTAAGAATTTAGCCTTTCATTCAAAAACCAAGCATATACAGCTTAGGTACCACTTCATTAGACAGGTATTGGAGGATGGTGAGTTGAAGTTGGAGAAGATCCATACAGATAAGAACCCTATTGATATGTTAACCAAGCCAGTAATAAAGGAGAAGTTGAATCTTCATTCAACTTTTTTAGGTCTTTATGATTGAGTTTGAAGATGGAAGAGTTAGAAGATGTTGCTGTACAGGTACTGGTGCAGCTGTTTATCTCCAAGTGGGAGATTGTTGAGGTGTGGAGCTAAAAGCTTCACCAAATGAGCAAGTTGCAGGTTGCAAGAATTACACAATCATCGGCATCAATCAGGAGCAATCGACATTGGTCAGGGGTCAACTAGGAGATGTCGACATCGGTCATGAATCAGCTGATGTCGGTCACAAGTAGATAGGCAGGGACCGATGTCGGTCACTGTGCATCCAGAATCTATTTTCGTGGATAGAACAGAATGTTTGCATGGTAGGATTAAGTGTTAGTCTTAAGTCTGCATCTCTATCTTTAGTAGGACTATTTTGAGCCCTTGATTAGGAGGTGCATCTAATGGTTGTATGCTCATGATCCCTAAAGTATATAATAGGGATAGATCTTCATAGCTTGTATGTGTAAGAGTAATAGTACAAGAATTGTATATGTGTATCAATCCAGGTTGTTAGAGTTGATTATAATTAAGAGAGAGAACTCTTGAGGGGAAGAGATCTATACATCTGAGAGAGGTGTGGAAGAAAAGAAGTTTCTTCAATTGTATTCCTTCTGTAAAGAGTTTAATACAAGTTTTCAGTGTGGTTTCTTGTATCTCTTATTGTTTGTTGTTTTCTAATTCTAGTTACTTATCTTTTTGGTTTAATTCCACATTTAGTTGCTTTCACATAGTAATCAAGATTATTGGTTGATCCCCAACATAATGAAGCTAGGGACTCAAGAAAACATGTAAATTATCTCCTTGGTACATTAGATAAGACAAGCCAATTAGGCTATTTTGAAACTATGTCAATTGCCATGGTTATTTCTTTTTTAGGCTCATGAGATTTTTCCTTATACCTTAGTTTAATTTTGAATTGGGCACTATATTTATATGTAGTTAGTTTTTTTATTACATACTTGAAATTATTTAATAACATAAGCTTATTTTAGAGTCCCGTACGACATGTCATAAGTCATCTAAAGATTTAAACTTCTTTAAAATAATGGATTCAAGAAAATAAGCAAACAAACTTTGCTTGAATGTATCTTTCAACTCTTTATCTACCATAAGATTGGTCATTTTGGTTAGCATTGTCTTATATCTCAAGACATATTCATTTATAGGTTCATTGGTTCCTTGTTTAATTTTAGCAATTTGGGCATAGGAAACCTTTTTGGAAATGTTAATGGAAAATTGCTCTAAGAACTGGTCTATAATAAGTTTGAATGATTTTACATATTAGAGAGGTAAATCATAGAAATACCTCAAAGAATAGTCCTTGAGGCTTCTTGTAAATAATCTAGTCAAAATTATATCATTAGAATCATATTTAAGGCATGCCACATAAAATATTTGAAGATGTTGTTCAAGATCACCCTTGCCATCATAAAATGTGAACTTAGGTGCAATGAATCTAGTTGACAAGGGGTGTAAATATATTTCAAGTATAAGAGGGTTATGCAACACATATTATGAATCTATGGCATGAAGATATTTTAAATCATTTTATTCAATATTTATAATCTTGTCTTCTAAGGTCTTTATAACTTAAAGGAATGATTTAATTGTAGGCCCTATGGGATTTAGATTGGCAATTTGTGTAGTCACCAAAGGGTATGAAAATAGGTTTTGAGTAGTAATAGGAATTGAAAGTGGCATTTATGTTGAAACAATAGGTAATTCCATGATAGATGTAACAATAGTAGTTTTAGGGAACAGATTCTTAAACACATAATCCATACCCCCACTAAATGTATGTGGATTTATAAGTGTGGTTTGAGTTATAGAAACTTCTAAGGATTCACCATTACTAGTTTAGGTAGCCTTAGTTTTATCTTGTTTACTTATTTCATCTCTTGTAACATAAAAAAATGCATATATTAAGCCATTATTATTATTGAGATTAATAATAAATGCCTATTTATCTTTGATTTGAAATTGAGTTTTTGCACTAACATTTTCCATTGCTTCATAAATAAAAATTATAAAAAATTCAAAAAAGTAAAACAATAAAAAACTCTAATTTTTCCTAGGGTTTGATGCTTAAAGATCAAGTTCACCAAATGTTTAATCATAAAATTGTGATCTAGGTTGGTGTTATCTATATGTCATTAAATGTGTATATAGAAATGAAATGGCAAAAGGGTCATAATCAGATATATAGTAGGTCAATTAGAAGATAAACTCAAATGTAAGCATACACTAAAATTATCATGTTGAGATAGTCTAAATATGGAAAGTACAATTATCCTTAATATAAGAATGATAAAGAAGTGAAGTACTTAGCTTTTTTTATTTTAATTCAGTTATGGATTTGGAAAATGTTGAAAGTAGGTAGAAAGATGATTCTAGAATAATCATCAGATTCAAGATCTGATACTTCTAGCTCTCTAAACATTAATGTCAACCTAAGATGATTACATCGATGCTACTATTTAAATATGATGATAGTGTCCTATATGAAATATATATTGAAACAATATGTGACCACATAGATGATTCTAGGTTTTTATTCATCTTCACTCTGGTGCATTCAACTTTGGTTCAAGGATAGTCACTGCATGTGAAATGGCAAAACCCTAAGTTTCCATCTTCAATGTGACCTTGGAGAAAAATGGGTTAGTGGTCACATAGTGTTGATCTCACCCTAATAACCCTATTTATAAGGGATGATACATACAAATCTAATAATTTTTAGAGTACCTCTTATTGATTTACTTCTCCCCTATGTGTTGGATTGTGTGAAAATCATATAATATGTACAAAGTAAGTAAAACAATGGCCTAGCTTGTAACTTGACAAATTAGGATCTTGTGTTGTTTCTTTAGTACTTTAGACTTGTATATGTGTTGTACCAATACATGGTATGAAAATTTAGAAACTTTGTTTAATTGAATGCTTGATATAGTGCTTTTGATAAGTGCATTGGTATCTTTGGTTTTTTTATAGGTGAATAATGAATGAGAGTTGATCTTATATTTATATCAATCCATTTACAGTAATAACCTAAATTAAATCACTTAGGCTAATGATAGGATATTTTTCATTTATAAATTAGATTAATTTAGGGCATTGGACACTTGCATTAGTATAGGATAGAAATGTTAATGCTACTATTTGACCTAGACATTAGTGTCTAGGGAGTAAGAGAATAGGTACAAGTTCAAAACTTATAGAGATGGAAACTAAGTACATTTTAAGAATGTTGGGAAAGATAAAATACTTGGGTCATCAATATAAGACTATTAAAACTAAGAGATATAGGTTAAGTGACATAAAAATAGAGTAGATGCAATACTTGTAGAATTAAGAAAGGTAGATAACTAAGAGGAACAATCAAGGTCTGAGTTTATCAAATTACAAGACTGAAGTGCTATATAATCACAAAATATCATCTATAATATGTATAATAAAACTTATTTCAATCAATATGTCCTTATAAGTGTGCATCCATTTCTATTTTTATTATCTCCCACCCAAGTTTTAACATGCAATAATGTATTTGATATTTGGAAATGGAAAGTCTTTATAAGATTTCCATGAGCATATTAGAGTAAATCCCAAAGGCCTAACAACTCATTCATTCCAAGAATAATCTAGTTCAATCATAACACACACCTTATTCTTCAAAACTCAAGCACTGCCAGAATAAATCCTTGTGAATAAAAATTGTGATTCCTTTTATATCATCCCCTTATTTTTGGAAATTATTTTGGACTTCCAGCATATGAAAGAATTTTTTTTGTTCTACAATTTTATAAAAAAATAATCTATAAAGCATAATAAATAACCTACCCAAAGCAAGTGCATAAATCAATAAATATACTCTAGAACTTAAGAAATATATTCTAGAAAGTAGGAAATATACTCTACTCCTACATCTACATTTCCATTTACAATCATTTAGAAGCACATCCAATTGGAGCAGCCATGAAATTTTGTTTCAAAAATTTTCCATTGATATGAAAAGAGAGGTCATTACCTTCGAGTTGATTTAAATGAAAGGCATCATTACCTAATATCTTAGATATTTTATATGGTCCAATACATAAAAGAGTGAACTTATCATGTTGTCTTTTCTTGTCATATGCCTTATCCCATAAGAACACTCAATTTAAAATCTTGAAGTCCTTTATTTTGGATCTCTTGTCAAACCACTTATTGGTAATGTATTGATGTTTACCGAAGGTATACATTGCTTCAGTTCTTATATCTTCTATTTGGATTATGTCAAGTAGTTTAGACTTAATTCTTTCATCTTATCCCATATAATCTTGCATGAACTGGTACATTAGGATTTCAAGAGTAATGGGGAAGAGTGGTTATTTCCAATACACCAATAAAAGAGGTAAAGCCTTGAGGTCTTTTTTCTGTCTCATTTTATCTACCCATAGTGAATAATTAAGTAACATATGCCATTCTGTTGGTTTGTCTTATGTTGACTTCTTAATGGCATCCATTAGGTTCTTGTTGGTAGATTCATCTACTGCCTTCCCTTGTGGGTAGTGATATAAAGATAAATTGATGGTGATTTGGTTTTTAAAATCACACTCAATAAATTATGGATTGGAAAGCTATACCATTATCAAAAACTAAATAAATAGAGTGTCAGACTTAGTCAGTATGTTCTCTTATAGAATTTTTATGACATTTAGTGCTCTAGAATTCTTTGTAGACACAAATTTTTCATTCGGTGTAATAGTCAATGGTTATTAGGATAATTATATGCCTTACTAAAGAGTTTGGGTTTATCATCCCTAATGAAGTTAAGACCACATTATGCAAAAGGTAACCCTTCAGTGAATAGTTACAGAGGCATAAAAACATTCACTTCTCTTTTCTAAAACACCTAAAATTCTTTATAGGTTTTGAAATAG
Organism: Torreya grandis; assembly: GCA_037957365.1. Lineage (NCBI taxonomy): Eukaryota > Viridiplantae > Streptophyta > Pinopsida > Cupressales > Taxaceae > Torreya > Torreya grandis. The sequence continues at coordinate 60,665 of JARHVA010002020.1, forward strand.
TTGTGTGTATCATTGAAACTTATAAGCCAATAGTACCATATTCTCAAATTTTATGATTTTTTACATTGCCTAAGAGGTATCCATTTCCTATCTTCTAATGTAGATTATCCAAGATGTCTACAATTTTTTTTTGAAACGCACTTCAAGTATATGACTTCATAGTTATTATGGTATAGGAATCCTTTTTCTATCATATAATGGGATGATTTGAGCTTAAGGGATTGCCTATACTCTATGCTTAGATTAGGGGGTATATACATATGATAAATTAGTGAATGATTTAAATATATCATTCACCACTAGCTATTTAAGTCTAATTAATTTGTTCAATACAAATATATGGACCAATCTTAGTCATGACCTTGATGATTTCCTAGCCTCTTACCATCTTATCTAATCTGATTTCAAGATCAAACTCCTATAATTTTCCATCCACTTACCTCTTATTTCACCCAATTCATTTTGACTAAGTGTGATCTTGATATATTGGTATATAATTATGGTTTATGTCTTATTTCTTATAATATAATGCGTAAAAATTTTCACAATTTTCATCAGTGCATAATAAAACAATCTTTCTTACTATTAGGAGGTTTAAACTTGTAAATGGCATGGAATCATTATAGGTAAATGGAGACCATATCCTTAGTAAAGACTTGGAATAGTAGTTTCACTTCAATTACTCCCAAGATGATATTCTTTGGATTGAGTGATACTCCATATCTTGTGAATTTATTAAATGCCCTCCATAGATTATCACCATGATCAACTCTATTTTTTGAATACACTACTAAGTCATCCATATAAATGATGATTCAATTTCTATAAAATCCATAAAATTCAATGTCCATAGCTCTATCAAATTTTTCTCCTACATTGATTAGGCCAAAAGGCATTATTTTTTATGTAAAATTTCCCTGCTTAGTGGTGAAGGTAATCTTTATTTTGTCTTGTGCTTCTACTATCACTTGATTGTAGTTTGAGAATACATCATCTCGGATCTAATTACCATTTGGATACTTTGTCTATGGAGGGTAAAAGATATTTGTCATTTTTTGATGCTTAATTCATATTTATGAAGTCAACAAAGAGCCTAGTTTTACCATTATTCTTCCAAACCGGTACTAGTTTGGATACTTAGTTAGAATGCCTAGTTAGAAAGATAATTTGAGCATCTAATATATTTTATACTTATATTTGGATGAGATTTTACATAATTGGATTTTTTTTCCCTTGTCTTTACTTGAAAGGCTTATGTTTTGGCTTCAATGGGATGGTATCTATGATTAACATGGGTTCAAATACTTTTAAATATTCATGTGTAAGTGATGACATATTTATATTCTATTAGCAGACCCTTAAAATTTTATTTCTCACTTTCAATGTAAATTAGACTAATGTTCACATATTGGGGATGCTAGTTAGTACCCATATTTTCATTGATAAAATCAAACTTAGTTACTTTAATTTACTTTTGCTTCTGAGCTTGTGGATCCACATTGAAAGATCATTTTATGGAGACCATCCCTAGATGGATGTGGTTCTCCTTTAGCTTTAGGATACCATTTTCTCTTAGGTCTTCCATATGCATGCACTTGACAACATTTTTTACTATTATGAGTTTCAAAGGTTCCAATACTACTCATGAATTATATAGTTTATTGATCATCCTCAAATACTTTGAAGTTATCCACATTGTTTGGGATAAAATGCCAAGGAACCAAATCTATAGAGAATTTTTAGATCTTATATTCCTAGAGTGGTGTTAGATTAGTATTTGAATTTTTTTGAGAATCTATTAGTAGATTTATTTATCTTAGGATGGCTCTAATGTTGAATGCTTCAAAGGATTTAATTAGGTCCCATGATAAATGCTTATACTTATTTAAATAAGTGAGTTTACATTGATACTTCTTCCTGATCTAGTTATCAACTAATTCTAAATCATTAAATATTTTCACATGTTTAATGTTATACATAAGTGTGAACTAAAGATCAAGGATTAGAGCTTCATACTTACATCTATTATTATTGAAAGATAATTTCAGTCTATAAGTACCTAGATATTACTTCCTACCTTGATTGATTAGAGATATGTCAACACCTGAACCTTATTTTGATATGGCTCCATTGAAATTCAGAGTTTATAGCTAAGAAGGACCTTAAAATTATTATTCATGACGTTCTTATCTAGTAGTGAAAGTGTAAACACCTGCAAGTGAGGCTAAAAATTCAACCTTTTAATTCTTAGCATTGTACTATGTGGTTAGTTAATTAATATTTATTTCTTTGTATACTCATATCGATTTGGATACTCCTTTCTAATGAAGCCACATGTGTGATAAATCTATATCCATGTACCCATTTACTGTATTTGACCAATCATGACTCACTAGCAATCCATAATCTTTGATAATGTCAATGAATATAATATCTACATATTGTTGTACATGAGGCTCAAATGTAAGTTATATGTGCATATTTTTCAATTCTCCAAAACATAGGACATAAGACTTATCCAATTGTAGGACTACTCTTTTTAACTTGTCTGGGTTCAAACCTTGTTTATTACATAAAACTATAGGCATTATATTAGTTGAGGCATTTGAGGTATAAAAATAATTATGCACATTCTTTCCAAACATTATGAAAATTAATAAAAAAGTGGTACCTCAGGCTTGTCCTTACAAATAACCACATTTTCATGCACCACTTTTTATTTGTTAGTATGTGATGTCCCAATCAAGGATTTGAGTAGAAACTCTCTTTGTTTGGTGATCTAGGATCAATCATGAATATTGATATTAGACTTCATCTTATTCATGTCCTCAAAAATATTATACCCTTCTCTAATATGTGGCTCTATAATCTATGACTGGTCATCCCTTTTTTAAGGGGGTATATTATTGTTGGCCTAAAGATTTAGAGGATTGGTAACATTATTAGTTAAAGGAATGGAATTATTAACAGCCTACTTATTCTTAAAGTTATAATTGTTCCTATATAACTCTTAAAAAGCATGGATCTCATTTATATTATCCTCTAGTTCATTCTCATCCTCAATTGAGAATAGGAAGTCATAGGTCTCAAAGACCATTACTATACCAGGATGTCCTAGAGCTGTAGAGGAAGATGGCTATGTTAGATTTATAAAACCTTCATGTTTTTCCATTTCCTTATAAAATATCTCAAAGGTAGTGTAGAATTATATGTATTATAGCTCACCATGTTATGTTTTATTATGAACTTAGTATTAATTAGGAAGTGTTGCTTCCATGATATTTATCTTTGGCATCTTTTTAGGTGGCTATTGCTCTAGATTATTTTTAGGCCTATTAAAATTACTATTGTATCTCTAGAATCTAAATCCCTATTTGGTTTTTTGTCCACCAATGTTCCCCATGCACTTATACATGTTCAAAAACTAATTGATTAATTTCTACACCATCTATTGAATATCTTCTAGTTCTATTTTTATGGAATCAGTAGTAGTAGCATTGACTAGTATCAAGGAATGAATCTAGTTTCATTGGTTAGATGAAAACATAACATTATTCAGGAAGCTAAGGTGTTAGTTAGGTGGATCATGGATTAAAGGTGAATGGGTATACACCTAGTTCTAGTTTTGGGCCACAATATTCTAAATTTTATTTGGAATTGGGTTGAAGGCTAGAAATATAGGACCAAAATTAAGTGGGACCAAGCCTTGTGACTGAGGATTTAATTATTTATCAATATTTATATCTTTAGCATAATACAGAGTTAATGTACCAAAATTGATAGATTTGTGGATAAAGACAAAATTCATAAAGTTTAGGGCATTTTTTTACATTTTAATGGATAATTCCTTAGCAAGTTGATAATCAACTTTAAATTTATTGTACATATTTTGGAATCTATCATTAAAGGCCTAGATTGGTTCATTTAGTTATCTTATCATGCTTGAAAATTTATGGTCTACAATACTTGTGCTAATGACTTGTTTAAATTGTGCTAAAAAGGTGTTTTGACATTAATTCCAAAATTAATTAAACCTACTCATAAATTAATAAATTAGTCATAGGTAACATCATGCAATATAAATGGAAAGAGTATGCATGCCACATATTCATGGACTACATTTAGTATCCCCAAAGCAATCTTAAAATCCTTTATGTGTTATTCATTAGTCCTACCTCCCAAGGGAAAAATGAAGGAAGATACTTTTTAGGGTGCATCTCTCCAGTGATGTTGATAACATAACTAGTGAGACTGGTCTATGCCATTAGACATAGAATAAGATGGGGTATTCTATTTGGAGAGTATGATTGAGACTAAGGTCTTCTCAAGTCACCTTTATCCGACCCAAATTTTATATGTATTTGCAAAGGTGGATATAGAACATTAGTATTGAGGTGGACCTTGTTAATATTATGATTATATCTAATACAAGTCAAGTGATTATTTTTAAATAAATAGAGGTGGAGGTTTAATCCCTCCTTATAGTGATAGATGAATTTATATTGATGTAAGTTTTATACACATTGGGTAACCTTATGAGTTAACCTCAAAATTTTTAGGATAGTGAAATAAATTCACCCCAAGGCATGAGTTTAGGGGTATGGGGTTTTGCAAATGACATATTGGTGGAATAGTAATGATAAAATTAGTCTTTTACCATGAATGGTTTGGATATGGATGTGAATCTAGATCTACATGAGATGGGTGGATTGATGATGAATCTAATATAAGGTGGGTTTGGAAAAAAAAGTCAAAAAGAGGGAAAGGTAGCTCAAAAAAGAAGGCATGTAGACCAAACAAAATGAAACCTTTCTAATTTATCTCTTGAACTAGGGGTTGGATAAATAATCAAGAACTGATGTCTATTGAAATATATTGTAATCACACTAAAAAAAATATATAGTTAAGAGTCCAAAGACACAATAATACAATAAACTTTAGCATATATAATAAAAGGTGTCTATTTATGCAAGATTATAATTACACATCTGTAAAGGGAGATTATGATTAACACATAAAATATATTCAAATTGGCAATAACACAATATGAATAATTGTATTTCAAAGATTAATGTGCACAACTAAGAGAATAAGATAAAAAATGACAAAAAAATCCTAAAATATTCATAGGTTTGGATAATAATCAAATAAATCAAGATCAAATATAGAACAATCTATAGAAGTTCCTATTAATCTTAAGATCCAAAATTATCCCCCCTTTAGGATAAGGAGGATATATATATATATGCTTGAGGAGGTGATGCATCATGATATAAGTAAATTCTAAATTTACATATCTAAAAATATAATTGTGTGTCTAAATCATCTAGAGCATACATATATAAAAAATTTCACATAAATAGAATTACTCAACTAAAATACAATATATGTGTCAAATAAATAAGGAACCATTAGTTTCAACTTAATTAAAACATGAAAATACATATTTATATTTAGAGTGGTGTTGATTTGGCACCAACAAAAGAGGAAAATAGCTGAATTACAAATATACTAATAGAAATAGATGGTATAGGCCCTTGGGGAATCAAAACTAGTAATATTATAGTATATATGATTGCATATCAAAAAACTGGGGACCATGTGTTGATGTGGTAGCACTTGTAGTTTCCTACATGCTTGATGTTGAACCTAACACTCCTTTTATAGTTATGATTTTTCAAATACTATATCAAACTCCTTATTAATAATATCAAAATTGAGAATGGCATGATTGAATATTTTGATGGATTTAGCCATCAACCTTGTGTTCTTTACCTCTAAGCTCTTAAATTCAGCTCCAAGGTATTCAAATTTTGATATTTTATATTTATAAAAATTAATAAATGTAATATCTTATCATTAGTCTTATAAATAATTCCCTAAACTTTCTCCTTGAATTTATATGCATCTTGTTTAAGGAGTGTCTCAAAATTGGGACTATTGACTTATTCTCGAGTAGAGGTTAACACATCAATGATCCTCATATATTTCAAAGTTTCTAATACCTCATTTTCATGTCTTAAAAAATGTCCCATAAAATCATTCATATATGTATGTTAGTAAGGGAACCATCCATTTTTTAAATTACATAACTAAGGGCCCATGAAACATCTAGGTTGGACATCAAGTTCAAATGATTAAATGCATTTCTTCTTGAAAAATAAATAAAAAAGGTAAGTGAAACTCTACTTATCAAAATGAGTGGAGACTATAGGTATTTCAATGATGACCAAATTATATCTCTCATCTATTCATCCTTTCATCTCTTTAACTCATTATGGAATAATAAGTTCTCCTTATTCTTCTAGCTAACTTGGGTATTTAGAGGTAGAGGGTGGAATGATCATTCGATGGGGAGTTACTACTAGAGGTGATAATGAAGAAAATTATTTAAATTGGTAATTATAGAGGTGTATAATTGATTCTTTGTCATGGTGAGGCTTCCCTTGGTGAGGTGACTTCAACCATATATTTGGTCAATGCTAGAGTTTTCATAATTATCATTGTGGTTGACTATATTGATATAGATTGTGGTAAGGGTAGTTATAATTGAGCTAAAGATGTAGGGGGACTAGTGATCCTTTAGGATAAAAAAATGTAAATTTAAATTAAATTATAAAAACAAACTCTTTTCTTTAGATTCTTTATTTGTGTTTATGTTGAAATAATGGGAGAATCAATTGAAATATATAATTGTGGCCCTAGAATGGTCAGAGGCAAATCTATAGCCAAAATATCTAAGATAGTAACATAAGAAGCAATATATTAAACTAAATTATTGATGATTTTTATTTCCTCTTTAGTGAGCATATATTGGTCTAATGATCCAAATATAGTTTTTTATTCTTGTAAACTTCCTAAGATTATAACTTTAGATTTTTCTAGTTCTACTTCCTAATTTGCTTCATCTAGCTCTCCCTCTTCACTTGAACTTGGTTCTATTCCCATGATTATTCTTATAGTATATTAATCCTCATTAATAAGATAGTTCATTAATCATATTACATGTCTGCATTCCTCTTTATTTACTTATTTTTCAAGAGATGCTTCACAAGTAGTAATACCTAATGATGGTCTTTCTTCTAGTTGTTTAATTTTGGAGGAGGCTAGAAGAAATTTGGAATTCATTTGGTAAGTGACCATGGGTAGAATAGGAGGTGAAAGGGATGATGAACCAAGTGAAGGAACCATATTATTAGGAACTACTATTTTAGGTGGTGGTGAAGGAATGGAGATTGGAACAATAGTAGTAGAGATAAGGGTGGACGAAGAGGAGATTGGTAAAGTAGGGAGTGTATGAGGAGATGCCCCATCACTAGTGGTAATGTATGGGGATGTATTTAACCAAGATGATTGAGATGATGGAGGATTAAATGGGAGATATGATAAGGAATCTTACATAAAATCTAAGAGACTCACCTATGTAGGTTTATAAGTGAAGGGAGAGGTGTCATAAAGAATGTGCTATTTTTCTTATCCTGAGGAGGTGCAATCCTCTGAACTATAGTAGCTATGAAAAAAAGGGTGATATATTTTATATGGGTAGATGAAAAATGGGGAATATGGATACCTTTGATAAAATTATTTTTAATTTAGAGGTTTTCCTCCCTTTGATTGCTAGACACTCCTTCTAGTAAATTGGTTTCTTATCTTGTAGGAGAGAAAAGGCTGGTCATGTAATGTTGGGTCTTATGGCTATGTTGGGTGCCAATAATGACTCTAGGATTATTTTTCCTACCTTAACATTTAATTTTATTACTCTTTGGTAATTTCAGGATCATACTGAATGGCTTAGGAAACTATCATAGAAATTTGATTGTCTTTAATATGGATCCAGACCTCTGAGTCATATGATACATTTATAAAAATTACACCATGCTCATATTCTTGGTGACCATATGTAATGGTCACCCCATTATTTTAATTAAGGGATTAAATATATTGTATGAATTTTTCTTTAGGTTCCCATTCCCTAAATTAGGCCATCTTTAAGTCGTAATGGAATTTGATTTTCCCTACTTGGTTGAAGTGTGCCCTCACCACAAACTGGAGATGTTTGATGTTCAAAGAGGTTTTTTATTAATACACCTAATGTTTAAGGCCAATTTATTCATTTATAGTATTATATAATTAATGAGCCACCTCTTGTTCAACAAGATTATCTAGGATGTGGTGTGGTGAAAATAGAGGGGGTGCCCATGTTCACATAATTTATATTATGGTACAATTTGGTTAGTAATAATAATCCCCCATTTTTTAAAGAATATTTTCAAATTTTTAGATATTTTTAGCATTTGAGTGCCATGAATGGCTTGGTAAAACTGAGGATATATTTCCTCATAATTCTTTGTGATGTCATTTTAGTATCTATAGACACATAAAATAATAGTCCTCAAAGATTATACTATTGACATATTCTATTAATGGATGCCATAATTCTCCATGTGATTTATGGACCATCCAAAGGACTATATCCAATAGATATAACATCATATAAAAATTTTCATTAGCTATAATTTGTTTATGTTTGTACATTTGGGTCTTCATTCTAACATTGATTATCTCTCCTAAGGCCACAATTTTATCAAAAGTGAAGAGGATGTCCAATAATGGGACCCATTCTATCGGTACATATGTCATTCTAGTAAAACCATATAATATGTCCAAAAGGGACATGGATATTCTAATACCATGCCTGAATTTCATGATACTTTTGGAGGATAGAGCTCCCTTAGGGTTCAGTCTCTTGCCTTTCACTAGCCACTATTTCAATTTTCCATCTACATTATTATGATTGAGCTATACATTAGTCGAGACTTGATTATAGGGAACCTCAATTGTTGAGAAGCTAAGGTATCTCTTGAATTTCCTTCTATAAATATATGTAATTGTAATTTTCCCTTTTATAAGGTGTAATTAGTCCCTAGAATAAGTACCATTGAAAAACAAATCACAGAGAAAATTGATACAAGGCATTACCTCTAGTTTCATTATTACTTTATGAAGTCCCATGGTCTTTATTGGTATTAGGTAATCAACATACTACTTATCCTCTTAATATATTCTATCTATGAAGAATATGAAGCTACAGACTCCAATTATTTCTAGAGGGTCGAATAGTATGGGAACTTAAAATCTAGGGAACTCTTGTTGAATAATGTGTTAGTGTAATTAGTGTTTCCAATAATAGAGTATATATAAGGATCATATAAATTTTTTGATTTTAGATAATCCATTTCAATGATCTAAACTATGTAATTTATTTGTAAAACTATATGAACTCTCATCATAAATTTAATGAGAAAACTAGGGCTTTTTTTCAATGAAGAGCTCAAAATTGTAAGGTTCACTCATAGATTAATGGAAAAGTGATTATTTTTCTTAGATATTGCATATATTTCCAAAATTTTGTGCATTTAATTCATAATTTATGTAATGTCAATGTGAATAACATATTTTGATTTTGTTCTCATTTTAAATTTAAATGTGTCAGTCAGTTTTGACAGGTTTGTATTTTCCATATGGTAACTTTTCATTAACTTTGTATGTTTAGCCAATTATTTGAGATAGGTGTGAATTTATTACTCACTAACTTCTACTTTGTTATCAAACTCATTTATTCATACTTTGGTCATGTATCTCCTAGATTGTGACACTTGTCTACTTCTCATTTACCTAGGTCTTTAGAGTTATGATCTTACTTTATATACTCCATAGCTATGGGATAAAATGAGTGAGACATGTGGAATACTCTTGGGTCTATAGTAACATGGAGACTCAATCTCTAGACTATTTGAACCTTTCAACTATGTATATCCTTTATAAGGATCTAGGTTAATGAAATCTTTCCATATGACATACTATTGGCACTGTGGAGACTTAGATCCATGGAAGCATTAGGCTATTAAATTGAAATTTCTCCTTAAATCTATAGGTTAACAAAATTATGCCAAATTAAAAATTCTTAGAGATTATAACCTCATGACCATTAGACTACAGGGACTTGGGGCCATTAGACTTTGTTTTAACCTTCTAGTTTATGGGTTAATGTAGTTGTGCCATTTATCAAGCCCTCAAAATTGTGGAACCTTGGGACCATTAGATGATTAAATTTGATTTATAATTCCATGGTTTTGGGTTCACTAAATTACTTCATGTGGCATGTTCTCAGGGTTCATAAACATGGAAGACTTAGAAATTTAATTAAAGCAAACTTTATTCTGGTTAAATGTGGTTCTACCATATGGATATCATGTGGTTACCCAAATATTGATAAAGTACAATTTTTTTTTATCAAACTATGGTAAGTTCTGAGTATTTTGGTAATGCCATTTGTTAAGGTCTAAAATCTCAAAATTTTTATACAATAAAAATATTTTGAGAAGGCCAAAGGGCTCCATGTAATGTGATATTACTACCTATTTCGATCTTTGAATAATAAAGGTAGGGCTTGGATGTGAATATTTTTTAAGTATTTTTAAATAGTCATAAAAACGTATGAAAATTGTATAAACACTAGGTTGAGACACATTAGTTTCATTATTCCATAAAAAATTATAAATTCAATTAATAAGAATTATGAAAAATTGAGGTTTAAAATGAATCAAAATCAATGTCCAATCTTTGATTTTCATAATTCAAACTTATATAAATGTAGACATTGAGGTAAACCTTAGATTATGCATATAAATTTAAATATCATGGATGTATAAGGTTTATAGAGCCTTAAATAAATGTATTCAAATAATAATTGGTCCCTAGTTGAATTTTAAAATGGGGGATGTGTGTGTAAGGGCACACCAATAACCTTATCAATATGTTTTTAATTCTCAACATTTGTGTCAACATGGACCATAGAATTATGCCCTTCATTAGTTTGAGACATATTAGGTGGTATGAGAGTAATCTATATGTGTTAAATAGACATACCTACAAATTTTGGGCTACGCCTAGGTTACATGAAAAATAATATAAGTAAGAAATTAAAAAAGTTCAACAATTAGAAACCCTAACCTTAAGAATTAAAAAAATACATTCATATATATTAGGTTCACTAAATTTTTCACCCTAAAATATATATTGGGAAATATAGGGTTAATTTGGTAGAGATAACCTAGGGCACAAGGATTATAGACTATCTCCAAAGTAGGCCAATAGATTACAAACTCAGATGAATATATAATAAATTTATTATGTTGAGATATGATAAAAATCAAAAATATAATTATGCTAGATATTGCAATGATAATCAAAATAAGATATTTATCTAGTTATGATATTAATACAAATCTAGATTTAGAATAGGAAGGAATGAGAGTGGAAGTATATTTTGGATTAGTTGTCATACTTTAGATTAAGAACTTATGTGACCTCATATGCTTGCTTCTACCTTGGATGGTTATATTTATGCTTTTGTCTAAGCTATGCATAAGTGTCTTTATGCACACATATTATCACACACTAATTTGTGCACTCAAATCCTTGAGGTCTAGCTGAGGTAGCTAATGTAATAGATGGGTTATGGGTTTGATTGATTATTTAGTGGAATTAGATTTGGGATATGTGGTGGAAATAGGTTCTGGTGGTGGAACTAAAAGACCTAAATAGTGTCTTGATGCTCGTTAAGAGCACAAGCTATGTGTAAATAAAACTCCAATGTCCCTTGATCTTGGATATCATAATAATATGTATTTTTTGGTCAATTTTAAGCTTTTGAAAATGAGGTAAAATAGGTTGGATGACTCATTACAAAAGGTCTACTCTATTGGATTAACTTTGCCTAGTCAATGCCATACATTGAATATGAATTGTATAATATGAGTATATACCCAAGGAAAAGAAAGAGGTGTGGATGGGAGACTAGGCCAAGATAACATTGTTTTGACATCTCCTATTCTATGGAAGGACAATGATAGGTGGATCAAGGATGTGTTTTTTCTCTTCTAAAGTAGATAAAGACTCTACAATGAGGTGGGGAATTGGAGTGGATCGAAAGATCTCACATCTTAATTCAATGTTAATGTTAAAATGTGTGACAATGGTGATACTAGGTGCTCTAAATATAGGTAATAAACCATGTTGTACAAAGCATGGTGTCCTAGGTGAAGGTCATCCAAATAATACTAGGTAAAATCCAAGGAAAAGTGTATGAGCTTATTCAAGTAATGACTTGTAAAGTGTGCCTGTTGGAATGTTGAAGAAAGGCTTGATATATTGTGCTAGTGTATATGGATAAGGATTATGTGGGGTGTGGTTGATTTCACATATTTACATAACTTTTAGTATGTCTTATGTGTGTTATCAAGGCTTTTGGCACTATTTTTAGGACTTTTCTTGGTTTTTTAGAAATAAATGTTTGATTACTAAAAATAAATTGTTAAAAGTAAAAGAATATAAAATTTTAAAGTAAATGAAATTAAAATTATCTTTTTAAATCCTTTTTCAATGTTTGATACATGCAAAGAAGATGGGAATAAATCAATGCTATCATGCAAGATGCTGATGTTTCCTAGTTCTACATGTATGAAAACTAGATGAAATATTTTTATTTATTTTGATTGGTTTGTATGAGATGAAATAGATGTATAAATTGAACTTATGGATTCAAACAATTTAAAAATAAATCTTATCTAAAACAACAACACAAAAACACTTTCTATGAATATTTCTTGTTCATAAATAAACTAGACTAGCTTTTCAACTTCCCTAGTTTGCTAAGATCATTTTTTTGTGAATGATTTGCTAGAATGGAAACAAGAGATGAAAGTTATTATTTTATGTTTTAATATATGAAAATTATTATTATTTTTAACTCTTTAAAACAAAAAATATCATAATTCTACTACTCTTGTGCATGCACCAACGTTTGTCTATGTTTCTATGTTTTCTCAGGTGATTGTCTAGATTGCAAGAGACTTGTTTAGATCTTGAATAAAAGAAATTTTTTATTGTATAGAAATGACTTGGATATTTCCTATGATCCTTTTCAATATGATTAGTGAAATTTATTACTAATTTTGAAGGAAACTAAGCTACTAAAATGCAATCACAAATCAAAACTAGTTATTTTTTTACAACAAAGAAAAATAGAAAGGAACATATCTATTTCACTATTTAATTTAATTTTTTATTAATATAGAAGTTAATATGACATAATCATAAGATAAACTAGAATACAATTTAATAAATAAAACAAATACTAGAAATTAAAATGCCTCCAACCTGATTCTAGAATAAACCAGTTGAAGTGTATGTAGTGTGTTGATAGGAGAATTCTCAGTATGTTAGCTTTGTATGCTCTTGTGTAAATTATATAAACTATCTATATTAAGGATGTAAAAAATCTAGAATAATATTGGAAAAGAGGGAGACACAATCCAAAAATGGGGATCATTTAAAGTGAGGCTATATAATGTCTTGGCTTACAAAGTCTGAGTTGCTTTCACTAAAAACACTTATTCACTTGCAACTATATAGTCAAATAAAAAATAATAGAGGTTTAATATCCTAGAAATTGTAGCAAGGTTTTGGTTGAAAAATATTCTCAATAAAAAACTCTAATGGAAATTTTTAGATATGAAATTAAGTTAAAATTGACCTTCTTATATAAAGAGATGGGATCTTGCATAGAGGAGGTCAACTATGTGTGACTATGAGTTCAACTTGAAAAGAATTGAATAAGATGAAAAAAAGAAGAGGGAGTGAGTTGGTCATGATTTAAGGTAAACACAAGGTGATAAAAATAAGAAATGTGAAGCTATTTGTGTAAAATGTGTGAAAATTATAGTTATAGGAGATAATTTTTGAAGGTGTTTTAACTATGACAAAATTATTGCTTTCTATAGGGGTGGTTAAAAAATTAATAATTCATATGTCACATCCTTATTTATCTAAGTTGAATAACCTATTTAACCTATATATTATTATGTTTGATTAGTTGGTTAACTAATATTTGATTAAACTTGATGACATATGTTGATTATGGGATAGTTTATGTTGCTCAATTCACATGATTAGTTTACTATGAGTTAGTAGTAATTTTACATTATATATATATATATGTATATATATATATATATATATATATATATATATATATATATATTGTGATCATGTTAGATATATAGAATTATTTTATGGATATAATAATGTTTCTATCCAACTACCTTTATTGTCATGAGTTGGATGTAGGATAGATTCTTCCCTCATATTATGATGGAGGGAGAGAATCATTGAAGAGGGTGGGTTTAGATGGAGACATTGGGGGATGATAGAGAATGAATCTAGAAACCCTTGTACATGCCACTTAGTATATCATATTTCATAATTAATTTTTTGATATAGATAGCATAGAATGTTTTGTTTATGTTTCTTTCAAGTGATTTTTAATATGTTTTCTAGTATGATCTTGATTTTTGATGATGATCATGTTATTTCATTGAGTGATTTACCTAGTTTTGTGATTGTACTAGCTTATCCTATATAATGCAATTATTTGGCTAAATGAGTGAATTTTTTTATACTTATTTCACTACCTTATTAAGTATGGTTTTATCGTATAACATTATGATGTTGTGATTTATTTCATAATCATTAAATGATCTATAAAATTTATATAATAATAATAATCAAAGATTATTATTATTATTATGATATTATATTATTATGTCAAAAAATAAATAACATTTTATTTGAAAGATATTGTATTTAATTAACTATTTTACTAAAGGATTGATACTCATAATTTATACTAGATAAATGAATATATTAATGTTAATTATTTAATTATTTTAGGAAATAATTGTAATTTCTATGTATGTTTGTGGATAGCATTTCAACATTAAACTCTAGTCTTGTAATACCTAGTTGGAATTTCCATGTCATATAATCATTATTATAATTGGTTGATGGTCATTACATGGAAATACATTAGTTATCAACTAGTTTATAGACCTTGTATGAAATAAAACATTGGGGATTATATGACTTATGATTTAGTTGGTCGATTATGGATTGTTTAAGTCATTGTCATGCAAATTTTAAAAAGAATATAAAATGATTTTCTATGGGATTCAATATAATCCTAAATATGATTAGGGTTACTAATCATCTATTTACTTTAGTTAAGCATCATTTGGGAGAACATCATGGGGTTCACTATGTTTTCATGGTGTCAAACTATGAGTTGGTTGAGATATCTTGGCATGCATATTTTTGAATGGGTTTAACTTATCATTAAAGGTGGATAAGTGGAAGGTGAGTAGGGGGATGTAAATAAAAAAAAGAGGATAATGGGGACTGTGAATGGGATGGATCACAACATACATAGAGGAGGAGATAGAAGAGGAAGAGGGTGGTGAAAATTTTCAAAAAGAAGGAATTTGTTTAGATTTCTTTGGAATTCATACATTTACCAAGTCAATTATGTAATTAAATTTCTGTGTGAAATATTAAATGGGTTTTTCTAAATATATTTGTTTATTGGGTGTCTTTATTATATTATTAAAAATAATGGGTTGTATGTGGATCCCTATGGAAGGCTCAACATCCATAGAACCCCACATTCAAACCAAGGTAACATAAGGAGTTTGGGGTAGATATCTAGAGTTGGCCATGGTTGTTATTGGCTTTTAAAAATCTATCTATACTTCTCTTGCAATTCAAAAATCAATGTTCAATTTTATAAGATTATCCTCATGAGTATATATGCAATACAACTTGAAATAGTTGTTTTAAACCAAAATGTTATATATTCATTTGGGTATATTATAATATAGACTTTAAAATGTTTGTCTTTATGATCATTTGACTATTAAACCAATTCAAAATTGTTGGGTTAAAATGTGGGTTTTAGGGATTATGAATATATATATATATATATATATATATATATATATATATATATATATATATATATATATATATATATGAGTATTTACGATCAAGAAAATACAACTAGATATATATATATATATATATATACATATACATGTATACTCATATATATATTTATATATATGCTTATATGTTGAATTTATAGGCTTTAATAGGTGACTGTACATATATATATTTATATATATACATATATCTAGAACCATAAGGATTTAAATGGGAAATTGTTAGTAATATATTTTTTAGATGAAGATATTTGTATAATGAACTAGTAGTTATGGTTTTAAATGGATTTATTTGGCTTTAAAAATTTATATACAAGGTAATAGAATAGTTATATACTCTCAAATATATTATATTATGTATAATTGTTTATATAAATAGATTTAGGAGCTTAGGTTTAGCCACATTAAGTAACTTAGGTACGCGTAGATGAATAAGTGACTCTAGATTAACACATAACCTTATACATATACACATACCCAATTATAAAATAAAGTCACATGGCAGAGTTAAGTTTTAAATGTGTTCAATATATATATGAATTGCACTTATATGTGGAATATGACTATGTATTATTGTCCATTTAGATCTGTATGAACTTTGTAAGAGTTTACTTAGTCAATAAAGGGACTGGGTATACGAGTTCAATTGTGTGTGTTGCATAGTTTTTATTATACCAAGTTTGAGTAATTATATTAAAAAACTTAGTTGGGTATTTGGTTGTGTTATTTTTTTAAACATGACTATGCATAAAGACTTTATACTTGAACTAGATTTTATTACAAGTTTGTAACCCGACTTGGTATAGTTAGATGGTGTTTGAATTTGGTCGAAGTGTCAATTTTGAATCGATTATGTTAATATATTTGATTTAAAAGGATTTGGTAAAAGATACTATCTATGAAATCATGCATGTTTTATAAAAATAAGTATATGATTTTCATTCCATTTATGAAAGAGTTATGGGAATATTTTATTAGATGGATACATATATATTAAGTATATAGAATACTCTAATATATTCGATAGTGAATATCATATTAGGAGTATACTACATACAAAATGGTAGTTAATTAGTACTGTAATGGTATTCAAAGATTTACAAATGTGTGTGTAGGTAAAACATACAGTTGTAGACTATAGTAAATTAGATTGATTATATCATTTATATATACATGTATTTTATATACTCAGCTATGTTGTGAATTATTACCATGTGGTGTGTAAGGGAATGCTTGTTATATATTTTACTATTTATATAAAGGCATTAAGATAATTTATTTAATAGTTTAAATATAAAATGTTTATGACATTTTGAATTGTCTTTTGTTATATGTTGAATATAAAAAATTTATGAGCCTGAGATATAATGTTGATTCATGCAGAAATAACATTATAAGTTAGTATTATGGGTAACTGACAGTTTTGATGTGATCATACCTGGATTGTATCTTTAAGATTGTCTTTGGATTCTATTTATTATATGTAATAAACTAGATAAATAAATTCATTTCACTTCATTATGTACTAAATGAATATGTGTGATATTTTTGTACTTAGCATAATTTTGATTTGATAAATAAGAATATTTTTGAATGAATCTATTGGTTTTATTATTATTATTTATTTTACCGAATCTCACATTCATGACCCTAACTAAGCAGTGGATGGATTCCACTAGCTTAATTAGCACCATCAATGCAAGATAAGGGGTAATCTAATTGAGTGGTGTGTATGAATTTGATAGATCCTAGAGATCATTTATTATTGAAAACTTTGGTGAAAGTAACATTTGATAAACATTGTCATTTCATATGTTGATAGAGTTTTCATATTTATGAAATATCATATTAGAATGGATTTTTTTATGGTAAACATTATGTATTGGATATATTCAACACACGGGTTTTGATTTTCTACTCTATTTTCTCACATCATTATTATCTACCCATACATGACGGGAGGTTCATCCCCTTGTTTGGGAGATACTGTGAGGAATCTGTGGTCTATGGTTAGTGTGGAAAAGTGCTTAGATGATGTTCCCCCTCCTAGCTAGAGTATTATGCTTGACACTACACTTGAGATTATATATTGGTTCTTGAGTCATAGAGACTATTGAGTCATGGAGACTCTACTTAGAGTATCCTTATATAATGTTTTATCATTTAGGATATTATTATGTATTGCTAAAAATTGTAACATTTATTCATAATAGTTTTACAGTAGTGGTTGTAATGTTATATCAATGGTGGTTGAATTTTTATTATTTTATTTATGATGAGATGTAGTGTTTATTATCATTTTATTGTTTTTACCAATTTCTATATCTATTCATGGTTATCCTTAGCTAAGTGGAATAGCGACAAACTTTTTTGGTTAACTAAATTAATGTAGTTAGTTAACGATCACTAGTTAGGTTTCTCATGGTGAAATCTATACGTTGAATATGAGTAATTAATTTTTTTTAATTTTTTTTATATTCTAGTAAAACCTAGTTGGGTTGTTATATTTTGATATCAGAGTTAAATCTCAAACTCTTAGACTTAATTTGTCTGCTACTTCAAACTTATTCTTCGGATAAGTAGGATGAAAAATGGTGCACACTGTACCAAGAGGTGAGGGTACTTCAAATATCTAACCCATTGTTAATCTAAATTAGTTTGTCACTGAGTAAGCTATGAAGTTAGACCAAATCCTCATAACCATGCAAGAGACTTGGGATCGAATCATGACCCCAAAATAAGATGTGCATGGCCATCAAGAGGAAAATAATCAGGAGAAACCTAAAGATCATCCTAATGACTAGGAACATCTTCAAGATCATAGGCATGAGGAGGTACCATAGGATTTGAGAGTTTGAGTAGCTAAAGAATTAACACATGACATGAAAAGGTGAAACCACCCAAGTTAGATGGAACTTTTTGTGGGGATGGATTTAAAATGTGTCTAATAAAAATGGAGAAGTATTTTGAGATTTAGAATTATTTTAAAGTCATGAAAGCAGTTTGGGGAGCTTATGGACTTGTTGGTGTAATGACTTGGTGGGAAAACAATAAGCTCAAGATGAACCTCAACTAAACCAACACCACTTGGACATAATTTATGACATTATTTAGGCTATGATGGCTTCCACAGCTATACTTCAAACAAAAGTTTACAAATTTTTAGAATCCTAAGCAAGGGGATTTGTCAATGAATGAATATTGGGAGAAATTCAAAAATATTTTTAAATATTATCTCAATTTTAGGTAGATGAAAGGTTTAGAATAATGAAATTCATCATGGGATTGAAACCTAAAATATGTTATGAAATAGATGTGCATGGTTCATCCACTATGGATTAGGTGTTTGAGAAGGTGATTAAGAAAGAATATAAACTAAAATATCTTTCCCAATTTAAAGATAAGTTTAAAAATAAATTTGGAAGTTATAAACAAACTTTTAAGAAGAATAAATGGAAGTAGAGGAGTAGATATTCCAAGGGTTAGTTCAATAATCACAACACCAAGTTCAATAGTGGTTTAGGTAACATGAAACATGGTAATGGTTTCAAAGGTGGTTTTAAGGGAAACCAACAAGCTGAGAGGAAAAGAATAGTTAGAGGTTGATTCATTTTTAGAGGTGACCATTTTACTCAATAATGTACTTAGGATAAATCAAAGAATAAGAGTTATATTCTTAGCATCGTATATTTTAGTAGTGGATTCATGTAGTTGTTGACAATAGAAAGGTTGAGTATCAAGATTTGCCCATAGAACTATAAGGTATTTTGTTTGATCATCTATTTTCTATTTTAATTGATATAGGTGTTATATAATGTTTCATTTCTCCTATAATTCTTAGAAAATTATCTAAAAAATATGGAGTTATGGAAAATGCATGGTCAATACAATATGGAAATGAGTCAAAGGTTAATATTAACAAGTGTCTAGTTGAATTAGAGACCTATGTTACCTAAATTCACTATAGTTTAAGATATTTATGCAAAACCATTGGGATCATATGATATGATATTAGGATTCAATTGTCTTATGAAGCATAAATCTAAGGTTGACTATTTTCTAAAGAAGGTTGAGTATCAAGTTGATTTCATAATTTGGACGCAACTCTAGGGTGAGAAAATGGAGTTGAAACTAAAATAAATTTATATAAATTAAATCAAAAAATATAAAAGGAATGGATGCCAAGCATTTATCATTAAGATAAATGAGATGGAATAATCTAAGGAACCAACTATCGAAGATTATCCTTTTCTAAGAAAATTATATGATGTGTTTTCAAAATAATTACCAAGTTTTCCACTTAAGCACGAGTTTGATTTCTCAATTGATATCATACCTAGATCAAAACCAAAGTCTAAGGTGTTTTATAAAATGACAACCACTAAATTGGTTGAGTTGAAAGCACAACTTCAAGATTTGTTTTCAAAAGGGATAATTTGACTAAGTGTATCAACATGGGGTGCTATAATTATCTTCATCAAGAATAAGGATGGAACTCTTCATCTGTGTATAGATTATAGGATGTTGAATAAAGTAATGATCAAGAACATGTTGGAAGCACAATGACTAAGAGGGGGTGAATTAGTCTTCAAAAACTTTCAATAAATTACATCCACTCATATATGAACTATGAAAGTAACATAATGAATGAATATTGGGACCAATTCACAAAGCTTATTAAGTATGTACCTTAGTATCAGGTAGGTGAGAGGTTTAAAATCAATAAATTCATCATGGGATTGAAACCCCAAATAGGTTATGAAAAATATGTGGATGGTCCATCTACTATGGATCAAGTGTTTGAGAAGTTGATTAAGCAATAATAGAAACTAAAATCTCTTTCCCAAGTTAGAGATAAGTTCAAAAATAAATTTGGAAGTTATAAACCAAGTTTCTAGAAGAACTATAAGTAGAGAAGTAGAGATTCTATGGGTCAATTCCAGAATCATAACACCAATCTTAATAGTGGTTTAGGGAACATTAAAGTTGGTAAAGGTTTCAAGCATGGTTTTAAGGGAAAATAATAAACTAAGAGGAAATGACTAGTTAGAGGTTTCTTCATTTGTGGAGGTGAGCATTTTGCTCAAGAATGTCCTCAAGACAAATCAATGAACAAGGGTTCATCTTCTTAGTAAGTTATGTTTTAGCAGTGGATTCATGTAGTTGTTGAAAATTGATTGGTTGAGTATCAAGCTTTGCCCATAAAACCATTAATTATTTTTTTCAATCATCTGATTTCTATTTTAATTGACATAGGAGCTATATAATGTTTCATTTTTCCTATAATGCTTAGAAAATTATCTATAAAGTCTAAGTTATGAAAAATGCATGGTCGATACAATATGGGAATGAGTCAAAGGTTAAGATTAACAAGTGTCTAGTTGAAGTAGATACATATGTTACATGATTTCACTATAGTTGTATATATTTAAGCATCACCATTGGGATCATATGATGTGATACTAGTATTCAATTATATTATGAATCATAAATCCAAGGTTGACTAATTTTTAAAGAAGGTTGAGTGTCAAGCTGATTTTAAAAATTAGACACAACTTTGAGGTGATAAAAGGGAGTTTAAACCAGGGTATATTTACACAATTTAACTCAAAAAAGCTCAAAATAAGGGATGCCATAATTAATATAAATTATATAGAAGAATTTAAGGAACTAACTATTGAAGATTATCCTTTTCTGAGAAAATTTTATTGTGTTTCCAAAAGAATTACTAAGTTTTCCACATAAGAATGAGTTTTATTTCTTGATTCATATCATACATAGATTATAACCATAGTATAAGGTTTCATATAGAATGGAAACCACTAAAATGGTTGAGTTAAAATCATAACTTTAGGAGATATTTTCAAAAAGGTTGATTTGACTAAGTGTTTTAGCATGGGGTGCTCCAATTATCTTCATCAAGAAGAAGGATGGAACTCTTCACCTATGTATATATTACATGATTTTGAATAAAAAAATTACTAAAAACATGATGTAATCATAATGTTTTAAGGGGGGTGAATCATCCTTCAAAATATTTCAATCAATTACATTCACTCATCTCTGAATGACCACTTTATGTTAATTTCAGTAGTTCATCATCCATCCCTTATCCATGATCACTTCCTACTCATACCTCATCACCCCTAGTCACTCTCTCATCATTATTCATTTTCCATAATCACTCACTTATTAACCCTCACTATCACTAGTCATCTCTAATAACTTCTTCATCATCCCTAGTTACTCCTTTATTGACCCTCACTATCCTTCATCATCCCTAACCATTCAATTCTCATCCATCATCACTCCCTCATTGACCCTAACCATCTCTCATCATCTTTAATCACTCATTAATTATCCATAATCACTCCTTCATTTGATCTCACCATCTCTCATCATCCCTCATCACTCCCTCATTGTCTCTCACCATCCCTTATCATCCCTAATCACTCCCTTATTGACCCTCACCATACTTCATCATTTATAATTACTCCCTCATCATCCCTAATCACTACTTCATTGACCATCAACATTATTCATCATACATAATCACTACTTCATCATATCTCATCATCTCTAATCACTCATTCCTCATCCCTCATTACCCCTAATCACTCTCTCATTAATCCTCACTATCCCTCATCATCCCTAATCACTACCTCATCCTCCTTAATCACTCCTTTATTGACCCTCACCATCCCTCATTGTCCCTATTAACTCCCTCATCATCTATACTCAATTCATCCGCATCCTTACTCATCCTTAATAATTTCACCTACATGTTAGAAGCATAATTATTGATAGGAGGGTGAATCAGTCTTCAAAAAAATTTAATCAATTACATTAACTCATCTATGAACTATAAAATTAAGAATGAGTCACATAAACATGAAACAATATAATACTTCACATATGTGAGAAACCCTCATGGGGGATAAAACCCACTAAAACAAAACTTGGATAAACTATACTATAAGACAATGTATAAATTTTAGTTGAGCACCAACCCAACATGGAGCATCAACCCCAAATTTATCAATCGCCCACTTGAAAAACTTGAATTTTATAAGCACCCACTTGATATGAGTATAAAACCCCCTATGACTATTAAAATTTTTTAGTGAATGAATACTATAATTAATTCATTAAGCTTCTTAAGTGTGTACCTTAGTATTAGGTAAATGAGAGGTTCAGAACCAAAAAATTCAACATGGGATTGAAACCCCAAATAGGCTGTAAAATAGATGTACATGGTCCATGTACTATGGATCAGGTGTTTGAGAATGTGATTAAGCAAGAATATAAAATGAAATATCTTGCCTAAGTTAGAGATAAGTTCAAAAATATATCTTGAATTTCTAAACCAAATTTCAAGAAGAAGAACTAGAAGCAGAGGAGTAGAGATTCCAATGGTCAGTTCAAGAATCATAGCACCAAGTTTAACAATGGTTTAGGGAACATAAAACCTAGTAATGGTTTCAAGGGTGGTTTTAAAGGAAACTAAAATATTGAGAAGAAAGGATCAGTTGGAGGTTTCTTCATTTTTAGAGGTGACCATTTTTCTTGAGAATGTCCTCAGGACAAATCAAAGAACAAGGGTTCATCTTCTTAGCAAGGTACATTTTAGTAGAAGATTCATGAAGTTGTTAATAATTGATAGGTTAAGTATCAAGCTCCCAAATAGGTTCTAAAATAAATGTACATGTTCCATATATTATGGATTGGGTTTTTGAGAAGGTTATTAAGAAAGAATAGAAAATGAAATATCTTGCCCAAGTAAGAGATAAGTTCAAAAATAAATTTGGAAGTTCTAAACCAACCTTCAATAAGAAAAATTGGAACCAGGTTTCAAAGGGTTAGTTCAATAATCACAACACAAATTTTAATAATGGTTTAGGGAACATGAAACCTGGTAATGGTTTCAAGGGTGGTTTTAGGGGGAAACAAAAGACTAAAAAGAAAGGACTAGTTGGAGGTTGCTTCATTTGTGGAGGTAACCATTTTTATCGATAATATCCTCAAGACAAATAAAAGAACAAGGTTTAATTTTCTTAGAAAGGTATGTTTTAGTTATGAATTCATGCAATTGTTGACAATTGATAGGATAAGTATCAAAATTTTCCCATTGAACTATCAAGTATTTTATTTAATCATCTAGTCTCTATTTTAATTGATATAGGAGATATAAAATGTTTCATTACTCATACAATTATTATAAAATTATCTATAAAGGATGGATTTATGGAAAATGCATGATCGATGTAATATGGGAATGAGTCAAAGGTCAAGGTTGACAAGTGTTTATTCAAAGTAGATACCTATGTTACCAGAGTTCACTATAGTATTATATCTTTATGTAGCACCATTGGGATCATGTGATGTGATAATAGGATTCAATTAGCTTATGAATCAAAAATCCAAGGTTGACTATTTTCTAAAGAAGGTTGAGTGTCAAGATGATTTCAAAAATTAGAAATAACATCAAGGCAAGAAAATGGAGTTGAAACTAATGTAGATTTATACAATTCAAATCAAGAAAGCTCAAAGAAAGGGATGTCAGGAATTTATCATTAAGATAAATGAGATGGAAGAATCTAAGAACCAACTATTTAAGATTATCCTTTTTTGAGAAAAATTTATGACATGTTTCCAAAATAATTACCAAGTTTTCCACCTAGGCATGAGTTTGATTTATCAATTTATATCATACTTAGATCATAACCACAATCTAATGTGTCATATAGAATAACAACAACTTAATTGGTTAAGTTAAAATCACAACTTTAGGAGTTGTTTTCAAAAGGGTTGATTCAATTAAGTGTGTCACCATGAAGTGCCCCAATTTTATTCATTAAGAATAAGGATGACACCCTTCACCTATGTATATATTATAGGATTTTGAATAAATAAATGATGAATAAAATTTTAGAATCACAATAAATAAGAGTGGGGGGGTGAATCAATCTTCAAAAACTTTCAATCAATTACGTCTAATCATATATGAATGACCACTATGTTAACTTCAATTGTTCATCATCCCTCCCTCATCCCTGATAACTTTTTACTCCTTAATAATCACCCCCAATTACTCTATCATCATTATTCATTGTCCCTAATCACTCCCTCATTTACCCTAACTATCCCTAGTCATCTCTAATCACTCCATCATCATCCTTGATTATTCCCTCATTAAACCTCACTATACCTCATCCCTAATCACTCACTCTTTGTCACTCATCATCCCTCATTGACCCTCACCATCCCTCATCATATTTAATCACTCCTTCATTGTCCCTAATCATTCCCTCATTAGTTCTCACCATCCCTCATCATTCCTAATCACTCCCTCATTGGTTCTCACCATCCCTCATCATCCATAATCATTCCCATATTAGCTCTCACCATCCCTAATCATCACTTCATCATCCCTAATCACTCCATTATTAATGCTCACCATTCATTATCATTTATAATCACTCCCTCATCATCCCTAATAACTCCCTCATTGACCCTCACCATCCCTCATCTTCTCAAATCACTACTTCATCATACATAGTCATCTATAATTACTCATTCATCATCCCTCATCACTCCTAATCACTCTTTAATTAATCCTCACCATCCCTCATCATCCTTAATCACTCCCTCATCCTCATTAGTCACTCCCTCATTGACCCTCACCATCCCTCATCATCCTTATTATATCCCTCATAATACCTACCAAATCCTTCTCATCCCTCCTCATCCTTAATCACTCCACCTACATATTGGAAGTATAATGATTAAGATGGGGTGAATAAATATTCAAAAACTTTCAATCAATTACATCCACTCATATATGAACTATGAAAGTTACATAGTGATCTAGCAATGCATTAAAAACCAATCACATGAGAATGAAACAAGATAACACATCACATATGTGGGAAACCCTAATGGGGATAAAATCTAATGAAACAAATCTTGGAAAAATTATCCTATAATATAATGTGTCAATTTTAGTTGATCACCAACCCAACATGGAACACCAACCCCAAATTTATTAAGGACCCACTTGACTTTATCAATCACCCACTTTATAGGAGACTACAACCCCCTATGACTATTAAAATTTATTAGTGAATGAGTACTAGGAGAAATTAATAAAGATTAATAAGTATGTACCTTAATATTAGGCATATGACAAGTTTAGAATTAGGAAATTCATAATTAGATTGAAACCCAAAATAGGCTATGAAATAGATGTGCATGGTCCATCTAATATGGATCAGGTGTTTGATAAGGTGATTAAGCAAGAACAAAAACTAAAATATCTTGACCAAGTTAGAGATAAGTTAAAAAAATTATAAGTTCTAAACCAAATTTAAAGAAGAATAACTAGAAGTAGAGGAGTATAGATTCCAAGGGTCAGTTCAAGAATCACAAACCAATTTCAAAAGTGTTTTAGGGAACATGAAACATGGTAATGGTTTCAAGGGGGTGGTTTTAAGGGAAACCAATAGACTGAGATGAAAGGAGTAGTTGGAGGTTGCTTCATTTGTGTAGGTGACCATTTTTATTTAGAATTTCCTTAGGAAAAATCAAATAATAATGGTTCATCTTCTTAGCAAGGTATGTTTCAGCAATGAATTCATGCAGTTGTTGACAATTGATAGGTTGAGTATCAAGATTTGGTGATATAAATATCATGTATTTTTGTAAATCATACAATTTACATTTTAAAAGATACAAGAGATATATAATGTTTTATTGATACTATAATTCTTATAAAATTGTCTAGAAAGGCTAGAGTTATGGAAAATGCATGGTTGATACAATATGGAATGAGTCAAAGGTCAAGGTTGACAAGTGTCTAGTTGAAGCGAAGACCTATGTTACTTGATTTCACTATAGTAGTGGATATTTATGTAGCACCATTTGGATCATATGATGTGATACTAGGATTTAGTTGTCTTGTGAAGCATAAATCCAAGGTTGACTATTTTCTAAAGAAGGTTGAGTGTCAAGATGATTTTAGAAATTAAGCACAACTTTAGGGTGAGAAAGGGAGTTGAAACTAAGGTATATTTCTGCATTTCAAATTATTAAATCTCAAATGAAGGGATTATAGGAATTTATATTTAATATAAATGAGATTTAAGAATCTAAAGAACCAACTATCAAAGAATATCCCTTTTTGAGAAAATTTTGTAGCATGTTTTCAAAAGAATTACCAAGTTTTCCACCTATGACTGAGTTTTATTTATTTATTGACATCATACCTATATTATAACCATAGTATAAGGAATAATATTGAATGAAAACCACTAAAGTGGTTGAGTTAAAAGCATAACTTCAAGAGTTATTTTTGAAAGGGCTGATTTGACTAAGTGTGTCACCATGGGGTGCTTTAATTGTCTTCATCAAGAAGAAGGATGGTACTCTTCACCTATGTATAGATTATAGGATGATGAATAAATAAATGATTAAGAAGATGTTGGAAGCATAATGACTGAGAATGGTGTGAATCAATATTCAAAAAATTTCAATCAATTACATCCACTTATCTATGAACTATGAAAGTGACATAGCGATCTAGTAATGAGTTAAGAACCAATCACATGAGCATGAAAAAAGATAACACATCACATATGTGGGAAAACCTCATGGAGGATAAAACCAATTGAAACAAATCTTGGAAAAACTATCCTATAATATAATGTATCAATTTTATTTGAGCACCAACCCTACATGGAGTACCAACCCTAAATTTATCAAGCACTCACTTGAATTTAGCAAGAACCCACTTGCTAGGAGGATACAACCCCCTATGACTAAGCACCAACTTATTCAAACTAAAATTATACAATTACCAACATTAAAGGTATCTCAAAATCCCTCTTGACCAAACATAAAATTATCTAAGAATAATTATATAAGCTCTAACCTATAAAGAAGCTTCATTCCCTCAAGCACCAACACAATCAATCAACCTTCTTTCCACTTAGCTCTTTATTTGATCCATATTATATATATATATATATATATATATATATATATATATATTATCATACATTAATAACACATCTCTAATGAAAATATGGTATCCTTTCAAAAATGATCACTCCTTCAACTCTGCTCCACTTGATCTCTCTCAAGATTGCCTCTAAGATTCTTCGCTCAACTAGCCCTCATCAAGACTGAATAGGTCATGCGTCCTTGATATTCATCTATAAAATACCTATATGATCATCACGAAATTATTATAGTATATCATCTTAGGTTTTTAAAACATGTTACCCAACCTATTTGGGCTCATTTATTTATAAATTCATTCAATTCCTCTAAGCTTACCCGAATAGGCCTAAAACTACCTTGTATATATACCATTCCTTGTTCATATACCACTTAGTTGGCCACACACCTTTAAAATATTAGGTAATCTATATAATATGTCTTATTACATATCATAAAAATTATTAAAATAAAAACTAATTGCTCTTTTGTCTATCATGTCTTTATTAAACTTCATTTCATTTTGAGGTCTCATGCAGACCTAATTGAATTAGGTTTGTCTAGTAACATGTTACCATTTGATCCATTGGAACACATTTCACCTCAATACATGGATAAATAATTTTAAAAAAATAAAAATAGAAATTATAAAACATCTTATAATCTCCATAACACCTTTTAGATCCAAATCCTTCATGAAACCCCTCAGTAGTACTGAGTCCTATTAGGCCTGTGTACACCAAAAAATCTGTCTTTTAATATTGAAGATCAAACACACTTAAGACATTAAAATATGATAAAAAATAATATAAAGATATTTAACATTATCTCAATGTCATTACCAAATTAATTATACACTTTACTCAAAATATAAGGCTGTAATAACACCTTTACAACTCACTCACTCAAAACTGCTAGATTACCTCAAAACATAGTCATGGTGACTTAAACCTCCAAAACCTGTATAGACACTTTAAAATACTATTGATGAATTAAAAATATTATTTGAAATATTTATAAAATATTTAGACATAAAAATAATATGGTATAATATAAAAATATTAGTCTTTCATACCAATCTCATGACCTTATATCACATTGTCTTATTTGAACCAGACAGGTCAACTTGTGAGCAAATTTTCACCATATTAACTATCCTTAAAAACTTATTTTAAGAATATAAATAACTTAAAATTCATAAAAAAAAATATCCATGCACATTTTTTTCATCATTTTTTCATTAAAACACATTCTAATTCATCTTCTCACTACTACTTAGATTTTTCACTATTTACTTCATTATCCCTATTAGCGATTGGCTAACTTGGATGGCCAGTTTAGCATAGTTGAAGGATGAAACCTATATATAAACCTTAATGTGAATGAAGTAAAATTATATATATTATTTTCTCATTCATTTTATTTTCTTTATGAATGAAACTTTTGACTACTACAATAAATTTTGCACAAACAAGCTTGTATCTACGCATTTTCTCTCTCATTTGACTAACCACCACCACCTAAAGGTACCTGGGAGAGTTTAATACACGTTAAAATATTTTTTATGGTAATTTGAGGCCATTGTTGGATATTTTTAATAATATCTTCCACATTGGAGCCTTTTTAGGGTTTTGGGGAGGTTTAACATAGGTTTTGGTGTTAATGATTATTTATAAAGGACTGCCCCTTAATCCAAAACAATGCTTTGAGATCTTGGCTAGGAACCTTCATGATATCTCCTTAACATATAAATTTATAATGTAGAGGTTAAACATTCTAAAAAACTTTTTAAAATTCCTCTCAAGTCTTGAGACTTCATTCTATGAACTCATAAAGGCCTAAAATAGTGTTTATTGCAATTCCCTTAAAACCATGGCCTCAAAATTTGTTTACATGCTTAAAAACATACCATACCCATATCCATTCTCACATATTCAAAATTATCTTTAAAACTAATATTCATAACTCATTAGGCCAAGCAAAGTCTAGGAGTAGTCTAGGTGTAAACTTGATCTAAAGGTCCTACCCATGTAGGATCACCCTAATACTCTCATGGATGTTTATACACCTTATTATCATGATCACACAACCTTAAAAACATCTCACATTCTTTAGATCACTCACCTCATCATGCCACTAGCTCATACCTTCACCCTGCCATGACTAAGCTCAAGCTTCCAAAGCACTTGACACCTTGACCTATTATTTCCATGTCATGACCTCAAAAAAAAATCAAACAATCATAAATAATACATCACAACACACTCATATCACTACAACATTCTCTTTATGATGAAAATAATCTCTCATATCCTAATACAAACCTAAAACCATATGACCAATCTTAATATGACTTGACATCTCTCTCAATGTTCATTGTCTCATCACATACCTTTGTTCATTAAATTCATTATGATTTTTGATATCACACATAGTTAATATTGACATGATACATCTTTGACATCAACCTTGAAATCAATAACCTATACTTTCTTACAACGATAATACATTAATTGCCTTCAAATTCTCTTTTTCCCTCAAATTCTCTCATGACAACATCAACTTTGATTAATAATCACCTTTGAAAACATCACACTGCCAACTAAGAACACACTCTCAATAGGTTACTCATATTCAATACCATACTCAAGAACTTAACCAAGTAGATCTTTGATATTAATGATCATTATGCCTTTACATGATGCACCTTTTTACATCAATGACAATAACATGCCAACAAACTCCCCCTTTGTCATTGATGGAAAACACACTACCAAAATGGTAATTTTCCCATCTTCTCATTCTACCCCTTTTAACATTAATTACAAAGGGGCTTCCACAAACTACCATCTAATCCTTGGACCTAAACTTCAACAACAACACAAATAAATTCTAACAAGAACTCACCTTAGGTTGATACTAATTATTAAAGACAACTTATAGAATACTTGAATTGTACCTAAATAAATCATGCTTCTTATCATTGTATTGATAAAACATAAAGCTACAAATCTCCCCCTAACTTTATGTATACCTCAAACACTTTATCTCTATTATACACCTTTGATCACTAACTAGGCCATCACATTTGTTCTTGAAGCTAATGAATCATTTGATTAGCTCCCCCTTTGTCCTCATAGCTTATGCTTACCACTTGAGTCATCAAGACTCTTACACCTTTCTCAAAATCATTAAAGCATCTTGATACCAATACCACTTCCGAACACAAATCAAGATATCAATTATTTTTAAAAGAAAAGAAAAGAAATTTGTTTTGCTTTCCTCTCATATACCAATCATATATATAGGCTTTCATCATACTTTCAGTGCTTTTAACAAAATTCAACTTGTCTTTATGACCATATTGGTATTGTAGACCAATCCATATTCCATATGTCTTTAGACACAATCCTATGCTCAGACTTGCATTCCATACCATGACTCCTCATGATCTGATCTTTAGAATCAATTCTTGTACTAACCAAAACTCCTTTCACCTTGTCATATACACACAAGCTACAAAGAAAAAAACGTGTGTCTTGTAATAGAGAAAACCTATAATCATCTCAAGATGAAACCTTATTTGAAAATAACCTCATGATTTTATTAATATAAAAGTGTCTCCATAAAGCCTAATGTATTCACCACTTTCCATAGGGCTCTCAAAATTCTATGAACTCAAGAGATTCCTAGATCTCCAAATCAGTCTACTCAGTTATCTTTCAATCATGAGACTGAGAGTCCCTCCTTAGAATACACTTAGGCTTGACTTAATCATTTGACTCATCCACCTTATCATCCTTCTTATTCTCTTTGACTAACTTGTCAATACATTTAGATAACAAATGTTCTTTACATTCCTTAACTTATGATCCTTTCTCTATCTTACCAAATAATCCATCTTGACTATTGGACTCAATATGATCATTCTTGAATTTATTTAGTTTCCATACTAATGTTTGACTCTTCTCATGCACTCTATTAGTTCCATATACTTTCTTAAGTCTTGAGGTCATTATAACTCCTCTAGGATAAAATCTTGCAATGTGTCCCATATTATGATAACTATAGCAAACAACATTTCTATACATACCTCTTGACTGATCACTCCTCCCATGTTCCCATGATAACTCATTCTTTGAGACCTTTCTCTAATCAATTTATTTATGACCAAAGTTATGACAAGAAAAACAATAACCATTGAAATAATTGAAATACCTCATTGCATTGAGCTGCTTGATTGTTCTCTTTGTGTTGAATTTCATTTTGGTACTCTTGACTTGATGATGATCACTTCAAGTCTTAGATTTGAGAGTTTCTATATAGGTCAATGAGGTCTGACTCTCCTTGTTCTCTTTTTGGGATTCCCTGAACCTAAGACCTATTTTGTCATGTGGAGGCCTTTGACTACTCAAAATATCACCAAGAACTTTATTACTATTTTAAAATATATGATGTGTCTTCAACTTGACTATTTCTTTATCTAACTCTGCCTTCAATGACTCCATTTCTATTTCAAACATAATTCATTCTTACTTCTTGGTCTCAAGAGTTATATTGACAATTTTAATCTGAGTTTCTAGTTGTTTGATGATCTCCTCATGTTCATTGGTTTTGATTCTTAGTCTCTCTTAAAATATATTGATTTAATCCTCATAAATCTTAACCAATGACCTTAGTTTCTGATTCTTTATTATTTTTAACTTCAAATCCTATAGAGCACTGACTAATTCTACCTCAAGGTTCACTTCAAACTCTTCTTCATATGATTATTCATCATCCATAATACCTTTCCCTTTTGATCAACCCTCATTATCTATTTCTATAGCCATGAACAATGTTTAATTGTTATCATGATCATTACAATCATCATCACTATTAGATGTACTAGTGTCACTTACATCAGATGAGCTACTGTATTATTTGGTATAGAAACTTCTCTTGTTCTTGAATGACCCTTTCTTGTATTCATACTTATTGAGACCTTTTTTTCTTATATCAAGATTATAGACTTTCTTATCATCACCATGATGTTCATCATGTTATTCATTATGTTCAATCTTATCCTTGTTAGAACATTTAGAGGAAAAGTGACCAATATTACCATAGTTAAAGAATTTGAATGGTAATTTACCCTTATACTTACTTAAACCTCTCCCTAGTTTTTTAATAAACATGGCCTCTATCTTTCCATCATCAATGTATATTTCATCATCCTTGGCCTTGTTACCTTGTGACTTCTTGTCAACTTTGAATGCAGCTTCCTTCTTGGAAGGTCTTCCATCACTTATTCTCATTTCATAGGCAGTCAAGATGCCATGAAGCTCATATATATGTAGTATGTTAAGATCTTTGATCTCCTCTACTACAGACACTTTTAAATCAAACTTAGAATTTAGGGATATTAGTAGCTTTTTAACTAATATTGATTATTCTAATTTCTCTCCTAGACCTCTGATGACATTTACCACTTCATCTACTCTCAAATGATAATATGGAATGTTTTCATCTTCCTTCATTATTAGACTTTCAAACTGCCTATGGTGAGTTTACAACTTTGCCAACTTAACTTTTGTGTCTCCTTCATAGATTGTCTATAATTTTTCCCAAATACCTTTGGCATTATAAAAATACATGACCTTAAAATATGCTTCTAAAATACCACACAAGATGACATTCATTGACTTAGAGTTTTTCTCTCTTGCCTTCTTGCCTACTACATTAGTTGGTGGTGTAGAAGGTGGAATAAATATATCAATAATATATTTCCATATGTCATAGCCTAAATACATGAGATAGGTATTCATTTTGATTCTCCAAAATGCATAGTTAGTCCCATTAAAGAGAGGATCCTTATTAGTTAATAAACCTCCTTGTGCTTATTGATTAGACATACTTGTGCTTTAAGAATCTCCTTCAAGTTGTTAGGTATACTTAAAAACACCAAGATATAATACAAATTATTAGAATTATAGTGATTGAAAGGGGGGGATGAATTATTATTTAAAAAGTTTCAATCAATTACATCCACTCATCTATGAACTATGAAATTAAAATAGTGATCTAGCAATGCATTAAGAACCAATCACATGAGCATGAAATAAGATAAGACATCACATATGTGGTAAATACTCATGGGGGATAAAAAAAACTAAAACAAATCTTGGAAAAACTATCCTATAAGACAATGTATCAATTTTAGTTGATCGCCAACCCAATATGTAGCACTAACCCCAAATTTATCAAGCACCCACTTGATAGGAGGATATAACCCCCTATGACTAAGAAACAACTTAGTAAAATGACACTTATATAAAAAATAACCTAAAAGGAAACTCCAAATATATCTTGACCAAGAAAAAAATAATCAAAACCCAACTCTATAAGCTCCAACTTGTAAGGAAGCTTTAATTCCCTCAGGCACTAATAGAGTCAATCAACCTTCTTTCCAATCAACTCTTTGTTTTCTCTATCTAAACTCTATCCACTATCATAAATTAGGAACACATATTTGATTAAAATATGATAAAATTTCAATAAGCAATGATCATTCCCTCAACTTTGCTCCACTTGGTCTCTCTAAAGACTGGCTCTAAGCATCTTTGCTCAATTAGCCCTCATGAAGACTGAATAGGTCATGTGTCCTTGATCTTCATCTATAGAATACATATATGATCATAATTAAATTATTATTTTCTCTCTTATTATGGTTTACAACATGTTACCTAACCTCCTAATTCTCATTGAATTATCAATTCATTCACTTCCTCTAATCTTACCCAAATAGGCCTAAAACTACCTTATATATATACCATTCCTTGTTCATATACCACTTAGTTGGACACACACCCTTAAAATTTTAGTTTATACATATAATAGGTATTAATAAATATCATAAACATGATTTAAATGAACATTGATTCCTTTTTGGTTTTTCATGACTCTATTATACCTCATTTAACTTTTAGGTCTCATGGAAACCTAATTGCATTAGGTCTGTCTAGTAACATGTTATCATTTGATCCTTTAGAACACCTTTAACCTCCATAAATGGCACAATAATTTCAAATATCAAAAAAATATATGTTATCTAACATACCATGATCTACATAACACCTTTTATATCCAACTCTTTCATGAAACCCCTCAATAGTACTCAGTCCTGTATTAGGCCTATGTACACCAAAAAGTTTGCCTTTTAATACTGAAGCTCCAAAACACTTAAGACACTCAAATATTATCAACCAAGAATATATATATATATATATATATATATATATATATATATATATATATATATATATATATATATATATATATATATAGTAAAAATAACCTCAAGGTCATCTCCAAATTAATTATACACTTTCACTTAGAAGATAAGGCTTCAAGAACACCTCTGTAACTCACTCACTTAGAATTTCTAGATTACCTCAAAACATAGTCATGGTGATTTAGATGTCAAACACCTATATAAAAACTTTTAAATAATATTTATGCATTATAACTATTATATTACATATTTATAACATAATCAAATAAAAAACACATATGGTCACACACTATTATGCTTATACTCTCATGTATGATTATACACCTTATTATTATGATCACACAACCTTGAAAACATCTCATATGCTTGAGATCATTCACCTCATCATGAAACCAACTCATACCTTCACCATATCATGGCTAGGCTCAAGCTTCCAAATTACTTGACACCTTGACCTATTATTTCCATGTCATGACCTCAACAAAACATCAGTCAAGTAGACATAAGACATCACAACACACTCATATCACTTCACCATTCTCTTTTTGATGACAAAAATATCTCATAGCCTCATACAAAGCTAAAACCACATGACCAAGCTTCATATGACTTGACATCTCTTTCAATGCTCATTATCTCATCACATACCTTTGTTCATTAATTTCACTATGATTATATCACATAGTCAATATTGACATGATATACCTTTAACATCAATTACATGTACTTTCATGCAACCATAATAAATTAGTTACCTTTAAATTCTCTCTTGCCTTCAAATTCTCTCATGAAAACATCAACCTTGATCATTGATCACTTTTGAAAACATCATGTTTTCAATGAGAACACACTCTCAACAAGCTACTCATATTCACTACCATACTCAAGCACTTGACCAAGCAAACCTTTGACATCAATTAACATTATGCCTTTACATGATACACCCTTTTGACATCAATGACAACAACATGCCAAGAAAAAACATATCTATTACCATGCATTGATGATCTATTTGATAAAATGCAAGGGGATACAATATTTTATAAGATTGATCTTAGATTAGATTATCACCAGTTGAGGATTCGTGAAGAGGATATTCCAAAAACAACATTCAAGGATCGATATAGGCACTATGAATTCACAATGATATCATTTGGATTGACAAATGATCTAGTAGTATTTATGAATATTATGAATAGTGTGTTTAGACATTACCAGGATCATTTTTTGTTGGTATTTATTGATGGCATCCTCATTTATTTCAAGGATGAACAAGATCACTTATAACATTTGGAACTTGTTTTATAATTTTTACAAAAGCATAGATTATATGGAAAATTATCTAAATGTGTATTTGTCCAAACTAAGGTGTAGTATTTAGGATGTATTATCTAAAAAAATGGTATTTTAATGGATCCAACAAATATAAGAGCCATTATGGAGTGGCTAACACCAAAAAATGTGCATGAGGTAAGGAGTTTCATGGGACTAGTGTGTTATTATAGGAAATCAATTCCAAATTTCTCTTAGATAGATAATCTAATTACCTCTCTTTAGTGGAATTATTATAGTTTCATCTAGCTTGATAAGTGTGAGGTAGCCTTTCAAGAACTAAAGAGAAGGATTAATTTAACACCAGTGTTAAGAGTTCTTGATCCTAATGGTCAATTCTCAGTGATCACTAATGCATCTAGGGATAGACTTGGGGGAGTTCTTATGTAGAATGGTTTAGTGATAGTCTATAAGTCTAGGAAACTGAAGTCATATGAGGTGAATTATGCCCCTCATGACATATAACTTGTGAAAATTATGCATGCCTTGAATTTTTAGATGCATTATCTATTGGGAAATATTAAAGCTCAATACTGATAACTTGGGACTCAAGTACATCTTCACCCACCTAAATCTGAATGCTTATCAAAGATGATGGTTAGATTTTTTTTTTTGATTATGATTTTGATATTAACTATATCAAAGGTAAGGAGAATAGAGTAGATGATGCTATAATCAGTAGGAGGTACATAGTAGTTGTGGTTACTATTAAGAGTAATTTTAGATATTAAATAACTAAATTCTCACTAGGAGATGAATTCTATGATCAATTCAATAAATCATTATCTAAGAATGATCAGAATCCTAAGTATAAGGTATTTAGAATACATAATGATGGTATTTTATAGTACAATAGAAGGATGTATGTGCTAGATAGAGATAATTTGAGGAGCATGGTGCTAAAGGAATTATAAAATTCCCCATATTGAGGACATATAAGATCAACCAAGCTCATGGATGATCTTATAACACTCTATTTTTGAAAAGGAATCAAGAGAAATGCATAATATTTTATGTCTCATTATCTGGAATGTCAATGTGTGAAAGTTGAACATGTGCATCTAGATATATTGTTGTATCCACATGACATACTAAAAAGGAAGTGGCAAGTGATTAGTATGGAGTTTATCTAAGGTTTTTTATTATCATAGAAAATGCATAACATTATCTTTATTGTAGTTGATAAACTAAGTTAGCTAACTTCATATCGAGCAACTTGATAGATGATGCACCTAAGCTTGCAAAGAGATTCATAAAGGAAATGTATCGATTGGATGGTTTTCTAGATAATATCATTTCAAATCAATATTTGAGGATGACTTCTAAGTTTTGGTTGACTCTAAATTTATCTATAGGTATGTAGATGAACTCTAGCACTGCATATCACCCATAAACTATGGATAGACAAAGCAAGTTAACCAAAATTTAGAAGATCTCCTTCATATGTATTTCATGGATCAAAAATACAAGTGGGAGGAGTACTTTCTATTGGTTGAGTTTTTTTATAATAAATCATATCAGTCAACATTGAATATGGATCCATTTGAGGCATTATATGGAAGGAGTTATAGAACACCAATCAATTATGACAAGTTAGAAGACAAGGTAGTATTTGGACCTGAGATGATTTTAGAAATAGAAGAGCAATTCAAGATAATCAGGGAGAGGTTATCCAATTCCAATGATAGACAAAAAATTTATGTTGATCTGAAGAAAATAGCTATGTAATTTTTTATCGGTGATAAAGTGTTTCTGTGGGTTAAGCCTCATAAAATCTCAATTAAATTTAGAAAGTTAGCAAAACTTTCACTGAGATATGTGGGACCATTTGAGGTTTTGGAAGTGGTCAACCTATATCATATAGGATTTTATTTACACTAGCTATTTTACATAATGTCTTCCATGTGTCCTATCTTAAAAAGTATATTTTTTATCCTTCACATATGTTGGATTGGAATGCTTTGTAGGCTCTAGATCTTGGGGTGGTCATGGTAGAGCCAATTAAAGTAATTGACACTTGCAAACTCCATTTGTGTAATAGAAAAGTGTCATAGTGAAAGGTCATGTGGGACCAATATTTTGAGGATAGTGCCATCTAGGAGGACTATGATGAGTTTTATAGGTTATTTCCACATTTGTTTTCTTTATTTATTATTGTATATTATATTATTTTCTATTGAATAATGTTTTTAATTCATAATTTATATTTGAATAAATGTCATCAAGATGATGACCAGATTTAGAGGGGAAGGATATCACATTTTGATTTCTCTCCAAGTTAAATAACCTATTTGATCCACGCATTATTATGGTTTATTATTTGGTTAACTAATAATTGATAAAAATTGATGACATATGCTAATAATGGAGCAATTTATGTTTCTTAATTTATAGGATTAGTTTGCTATGAATTAGCAGTACTTTTACATTCTATGTATTATGATCATGTTTGTTAGATACACAACATTGTGTTATAGATATAATAATTTTTTTGGGCTAACTGTGTTCATTATCATGAGGTGGATGTAGGATAGATTCTTCCCTCAGATTTTGATAGAGGGAGAACATCATCGGAGAGGGTGGTTTAGATGGAGATGTTGGGAGATGACAGAGAATGAATCTAGAAACCTTTACACACACCACTTAGTATAACATGTTTCATAATTAATTTTTTGATATAGATAGGCTATCATGTTTTGTGTACTTTTATTTCAAGTGATTGTTAATATGTTTACTAGTATGATCTTGATTGTTGATGATGATTGTGTTATTTCATTAAGTGAT
This sequence comes from Torreya grandis, assembly GCA_037957365.1. Taxonomy (NCBI): domain Eukaryota; kingdom Viridiplantae; phylum Streptophyta; class Pinopsida; order Cupressales; family Taxaceae; genus Torreya; species Torreya grandis. The sequence goes on from JARHVA010002020.1 coordinate 99,947, forward strand.
TTCACTAGTTTTGTGATTGTACTAACTTATCTTATATAATGCAATTATTTAGATAAATGAGTGAATTTGTTTATACTTATCTCATTACCTTATTAAGTATGGTTGTATAGTATAACATTATGATTTTGTGAAAATTTTCATAATCATTACACTATCTTTAAGATTTAGATACTAATAAATAAACATTATCATTATGATATTATATTATATTATAATGTTAAAAGATAAATATCATTATATTAAAAGATATTGTATTTGATTAAATATTTGACTAAATCATTGATACTCAAAATTTATACTAGATAAATGAATATATTAATGTTAATTATTTAATGATTTTAGGAAATCATTGTAATTGTTATGTATGTTTGTGGATAGCATTTCAAAATTAAACTCTAGCCTTGTAATACCTGGTTGAATTTCCATGTCATCTAATTAGTATTGTATTTGGTTGATGGTCATTGCATGGAAATACATTAGTTTTCAACTAGTTTATAGTCTTTACATGGAATAAAACATTGGGGATTATGTGATGAGCCATTATCATGTGGATTTTATAAAGAATATAAAATGACTTTTTATGAGATTCAATAGAAGCCTAAAGATGATTAGGTTTACTAATCATTCATTGAATTTGATTAATAATAATTTGGGAGAACATCATGGGGTTTACTATGTTTGCATGGTGGTGAACTATGAGTTGGTTGAGCTATCTGGGCATGCATATTTTTGAGTGAGTTTAATATGTCCTTAAGGGTAGAAAAGTGGAAGGTGAGTAGGGGATGGAAATGAAAAAAAGAGAAGAATAAGGGTTGTGAATGGGATGGCACATGGCATATAGATAGGAGGAGATAAAATAGGAATAGGGTGGTGAACAAGTGCAAGAAGAAGGAATTTGTCTAGCTTTCTTTGGCATTCATAAATTTACTAGGTTAGTTATGCAATTAATTTTTTATGTGAAATATTGAAAGGATTTTTTTGAATATATTTAGTTATTGGGTTTCTTTTTTAGATTCTTAGAAATAATGGTTGTATGTGGATCCCTATAGAAGACTCAGCCTCCATAGAACCCCACATTCAAACCAGGGTAACCTGAAGAGGTTAGGGTAAAACCATATAGTTGGACATGGTTGTCATTATCTTTTAAAAATATCTATCCTATACTTCTTTTGAAATTCAAAAATTCTTGTTCAATTTTAGAGGATTATCCTAATGGGCACATATGCAATATGGCTCAAAATAGTTGTTTCAAACTATAATGTTATAAATAGTAATTTGGGCATATTGTAATATATACTTGAAAATGTTTGTCTATATGATCATTCAACTATTAAACCAATTTAGACTTTTTGTGTTAAAATATGGTTTTTAGGTAGTATGAATATATATACATACATATATACATGAGTATATACTTGATATATATATATATATATATATATATATATATATATATATATATATATATATATATATATATATATATAAAATCAAGTATATACTCATGTATATATGTATGTATATATATTCATACTACCTAAAAACCATAATATATATATATATATATTTATATATAATTGTATGTTGAATTGACATGATTTAATAGTTGAATGTACATATAGACACACACACACACACACACACACACACACACACACACACACACACACACACACACACACACACACACACACACACACACACACACACACACACACACACACACACACACACACACACACATTAGGATCCATAAGGATTTACATGGGAAACTGTTAGTAATACATTTTGTAGAGTAAGATGTTTGTATAACAAACTAGTAGTTATGGTTTCAATTGGATTTATTTGTCTTTTAGATTCAATGAATTTGTATATACAGGGTAAGAGAATAGTTATATACTCTCAGATGTGTTATAATATGCATACTTGTTTATATAAAAGGATTTGGGAACTTTAATTTAGTCACATTAAGTAACCCGAGTATGGGTAGAAGAATAAGTGATTGTAGATTAACACACAGTCTTGTGCATATAAACACACATAGTTATATAATAATCTTGCATGACATAGTTAAGTTTTAAATATTTTTAATATATTTATGAATTGTACTTATATGTGGAATATGAATACGTATTGTTGGCCATTTGGATTTTTCTGAATTATGTAAAAGTTTGCTTGTTTAATAAAGGGACTAGGTATATGGTTTATATTATGTGTGTTTCATAGATTTTATTTGGCCAAGTGTAAGTAATTATATTAGAAACCTCAATTGGTTATTCAGTTGTGTTGTTTTATTAAGCATGACTATGCATAAATACTTTATACTTGAACTAGTTTTTATTATGAGTTTGTAACCCAACTAGGTATAGTTGGTTGGGTGTTTGAATTTGGTTAAAGTGTCAATTTGAATTGATTATGTTAATATATTTGATTTAAAAGGATTTGATAAAAGATACTATGTATGAAATTTTGTATGTTTCATAAAAATAAGTATATAAGATTCATTCCATTTATTAAAGAGTTATGAGACTATTTTATTATATGGATACATATACATTTAGTATATATAATACTCTAAGATATTCAATAGTGAATATCATCTTAGGATTATATTGCATACTAAATGGTATTTTTTGGTACTATTATGGTATTTGAATGTTTACAAATGTGTGTTTGTATATATACACACACACACACACACATACATTTGTAAATCTTTAAATACAATTATGGTACCAAAAAACTACCATTTGGTATGCAATATACTCCTAAGATGACATCAACTATTGAATATCTATGTGTGTATACATACATATACATACATACATATGTATGTATGTAGATTTGTTTGTTTGTTTTTTTTTTGTGTGTGTGTGTAAAACATCTAATTTCAGACTTATTAAATTATATTGATTATACCATTTATATATACATGTATTTTATATACTCAACTATGTTGTGCATTATTACCATGTGGTGTGTAAAATAATGCTCGTTATATATTTTATTATTTGTATAAAAAGAATTAAAATAATGTATTTAAGAGTTTAAATATAAAACATTTATTATGTTTTGGACTAGATTTTGTTATATTTGGAATATGAATAATTTATGAGCCTGAGATATAATGTTGGTTCATGGAGAAATAACATTATAAGTTACTTAGTATTATGGGTAACTAATAGTTTTGATGTGATCATACCCAGATGGTATGTTTAAGATTGTCTTTGGATTATGTTTATTATATGTAATAAACTAGATAAATAGATTCATTTCACTTCATTTGACAGACTAAATAAATGTCTGATATCTTTGTACTTATCATAATTTTGATTTGCTAAAGAGTAATGTTTTTAAATGAATTTATTATTATTATTATTATTATTAATTTTTATTGAATCTCATATTCATGACCCTAATTAAGTAGTGGATAGATTCCACTAGATTAATTAGTTCCATCAATGCAAGGTAAGGGGTAATCTGATTGAGGGGGGTGTATGAATTTGATAGATCCTAGAGATGGTTTATTATTGAAAACTTTGGCCAATGTAATGTTTGATAAATATTGTCATTTTATATGTTGATATAATTTTCATATTTGTGTGATATCATATTAGAACATATTTATTTATGGTACACCTTATGTATTAGATATCTTAAACACAAGGATTCTATTTTGTTACTCTATATTCCTACACCATCATTATCTACCCATCTTTGAAGGTAGGTTCATCCCCTTTTTTTAGAGATAATGTGGGGGATTTATGGTCCATGGTTGGTTGTTAAAAGTGTTTAGATGATGCTCTCCCTCCCAAATAGAGTATTATACTTGAGACAACACTTGAGATTACATATTGATACTTGAGTCATGGAGACTTTGATCAGAGGATATTTGTATCATGTTTTATCATTTGAGATATTTTTATGTATTTCTACAAACTATAACATTTATTCATTGTAATTCTACAATAGTGGTTGTATTGTTGTATCAGTTGTTACTAAATTTTTATTATTTCATTTATGATGAGTGCATTGTTTATTATTATTATTTCAATATTGTTTATGATTTATATATCTATTCATGGTGATCCTTAGCTAAATGGATTAACTACAAACCTTTTTAGTTAACTAAATCAATAGAGTTATTGAAATATCACTAGTTAGGTTGCTTGTGGTGAAATCTATATGTTGAATATTAGTAATTAATTTTTTATAAAAAATTAATGCTATATTTTAGTAAAACCTACTAGGGTTGTTACATCATATGACACAAAGGATAATAGTAACTTCAATAATATCATAATTTTAATGCATGACCACCATTTAACCTCAAAAATACTACTTAAATTACACAGCCACCATGGTAGTTGTGTAAAACAAGGGGTAGTTTTGTAACCAAAGAAGGTAGTAATGTCACATGGGGTAGCTATTCTATCACCCATGGTCAGTTTTTGAGCTAAATCAAAAATGGATAGGAAGTCTAGAGTCAAGGGGACTTAAATGGGGAAAGGGAGGAATAGGTAAGCATGGGGAAGGGATAGAGATAGAGAGTTCCATGTGAAGTACAAAATAAGAGGTCATTACATCATCAATAGATTTATATCATAAGTGTCACATCATGTAAATTTTAGATGCATACATATTTCCCCCTTGGGAGGGTGACTTTTCATGATTTTTCAAGGTGTAGTCCTGAGTAAGGTGTGGAAAAATTAAATGAAAGGTTAAAAATAGTCACCTTACTTACCCAAACACAAGAATGAAGCCTATCGAGACTCCATGAAACCTACAAATAGAAGACATGATTCAATCATGATTTTAAATAAAAAGAAAAAAACATGTGTAATAGAAACATGGAAATAAATATATACCATACATGTGGGGAAGATCATACTCCTAGACTATCCCATCAAGGAACTAAACCTAGTGCCAAACCATGTATACTTGTAAAATCATAAAACTTGTTACATGATAATAGAGGAGATTGTTAAAACATTAGTGTTAAAATATTAATTTGTAACATCTAAGAAATATAACTTATATATGTAAGAATAAACACTAAACAAAATGTTAGATCATAAATTTAAAACATTCAAATCAAAATGTCTTGTTTGGGGCCTAATATATTTAAAAACTTACCAAAAATAGTTCATTTGTGTCATTTACTTTGAGAGATATTTTTGAGCTCTTGATTATCGATGATTATTTTGAGCACAAAAGTAGTCATAAAAAGAGGGTGATGAGAGGATGGTGAAAATACTAGTGGAAGGTGCAGATGAGCACAATCAGTTCAATTTTCCCTAACTTTTCATTTTCACCCCAAATTTGAAATTTCATTCAAAATAAATTTAAAATCTAACCAAATTAAATTTTTATATTTATGATCACTATTGAGGGGGGAAGTTAAGGATTTGTATAATTATTATAATTTGAGTGAATTTGAGTGGGTTTAGGGGGGTTTGGAGAAGCTATGAGTGGATTGTAGAACTGTCACTTAGGTTATAGAATCATTACCCTTTAAAGGGTGGTAGTTTCACAACTACCACAATTATTTTATAACTACCACAAGGTAGTTATGATATCTATACCTTGTGGAAGTTATGAAACCACCTGAGGTGGTTATGTTACCACCTTAGGGTATTTACATAACTATTGTAGGTTGGTTTCACAAATCATGATGTAGGGTCTCTTTGCTTGTTTTAAGTGGCCCATATTTGATGGAGTATATCCTAAGATCAAGAGTGTATCCCTTGAGTCCTATCACTTTTGACATATGATGAGTTAACCTTACTCGACTGAGCAGGGATACTTCACATCCCATAGGTAGGGATCACCCTCTTTTGTAGCCATTTAATATGTGACTTAATGACATATTGGGATCCTAACCAAAGCACTTTCATGTTCTAACAAACCCTAGGAGAGTGGATGATCACTATTATAGACATGTATTGGATCACTAATCTTACTAATATTAGTTTATTAGTGTCTATCTATAATGTTGATAGTCATCATGAGGCTCATAGTTGGATAAACCATTTTGGAGATGTCAATGCATATGATGTGGGTGAGAAGTGTAGAGTGAGACATTCTTAGGTTGAGAGATAAAAAATCCCCAACCTAAGGAAGGCCATTATTGATAACCTTTCCTCTTAGTTAGTGGGGGACAAGGGCACCAATAGGTTCTTATACAATTAGGTTTGATTATGCAATGTATAAAAAAGAGAGGGAGTAATTATGATTATATACAAAAGATATTGGCATGTACCTATAGATGTTGGAAATATTGTCATTGATGTCAAGGGTCTATCATTATTGGTGATAAAGGCCCCATTACATTGAATGGTGTTTTTAATATTCATATCTTGGCTAATGTGTGTTAATATTTACTTAATATTAATGAATATATTTTTGGTTGCATATAAGTCAAAAGAGGGCCCATGGAGAAGTCAAAGAGTTACAGGGTAAAAGACAAAAGAGGAATGGGATGAATTTTCTCATGAAGAGTCATCTTGAAGAATTCCAAGAGTCACCATGTAAAGACAAAAGAGGTATGGCACATTCTATGATGGGACATTTGAGGAATATGCAAAGTCACCAAGATAAAGACAAAAGAATAAAGGATGTTTTTGCTTATGAATGGTAACCATATGAATTTTCAAATGCAAGGATATGAAGGGTCATGCATGTTTGGCACCATTTTCCATGAGGATTAAAGGGTCACAAAGGGTGAATGCCAAAGGTCATTTGGAAAGCTATAAATAAATTCTTGAGAAGCCATTTGTAACATGGAAGAGTGTGTATGATTTGTAATTTTTATATCTAGCTTAGAAGAGCAAAGGAGAAAAAATAAAGAGATATTGTAATTTGTTATCATTTGTTGAGAAAGAAACATTGAGAGATAGTTGTGTGGTATACACAAAAGGGGTTGGTGCTCACAAATAGTTGTTATGTTGGTGCTCAGCAAAGGGGTTAGTGCTCCTACAAGTTGTTGCCTTTGAATATTATAGTTTGAGTTGGTGATCATTCATATACTTGAGATTGTTCTCCATGGTTTTTTCCACATTGGGTTTCCACGTTAAATAAGGTGTCTTTCTCTATCTTGTGTGGTGTTTATTATTTTAGTTTTATTGCATTTCTTGAATGTATAGCTAAGTGGAATTTGATTAAGTGAAAGTTTAAAAGATTTATGATATACTGATTCACCCCCCCCCCCCTCAATATATCCCATGCTTAACAATTGGTATCAAAGTAGGTTCCTTTTTAAAAAATTCTATAGCTTGAAGGAAGATCAAGAAAGCACGATGGTTGGATCACATGAAGGATTTTCTACAAATAAGGAACCTTTGTTTGATTGGATGAATTATGAATTTTGGAGAATAAGGATGAACTTACTTATGGCCCTTGGATTCAACAATTAGAAAATAGTGTTAGAGGAATATGAAGAGCCATAAACACTTGTAACTACTCTGACATAAAAGAAGGCAAGTCAAAATAATGCTAAAGCTTTAAATGCTATTTTATGTGGTTTATGTGAATCAAAATTTGTTAAAGTTATGTAATGTAAATCTTCTCATGAGACTTGGGTAAAACTTGAGAACATTTACAAAGGTGATGAAAAGGTTCAACAAGCTAAGCTTCAAACTTTTAGAAGACAGTTTGAGAGTTTGAATATGGAAGAGGAATAAAATATAGCAAGTTATCTTTTGTGAGTTGATCAAATAGTAAATTAGATTCAAGTTCTTAGAGAAAAGTTAGAAGAGTAAATGGTGGTACAAAAAGCTTTGAGATCTCTACCAATAAGATATGATGTAAAGGTTTCAGCAATCAAGGAGATGAAGGATCTTTCCAAGCTAAAGATGGATGAGCTACATAGTATTCTTATGGCATATGAGATGTAGACCAAACAAGAGAAACCCTCAAAAAGGGAAGTTGCTTTCAAGACATCAAAGAAAGACAAGGATACTATTCAAGAATTCAAGTGACAGCTCTAGTGATGATGAAGATGACAATGGAGCTCTTTTCATTCATATACCAAAAAGGGGTACAAGTAAATATCAAGGAAAATTTCCATTTAAATGTTTTAAACATGATAAGATTGGTCATTTTATAGATAGATTCCCAAATAAAAATAATGATGACAATGAAGAAGGAAAGTCTACATATAAGAAAAACTTCAAAGGAAAATACAAGAAGAGATTCAAGAAGAAGAGTTTATATTCTAAAGATCTTAGCTCAATCAAAGATAGTGGAGTCAGTGACTCAGATGAAGAAGAGAATTTATTCATGACCATACATGAAGATGCATCTACAAGAAAAAGTATAGATGATCAAGAAGAATAACAAGATGAAAGTGAGTATGAAGCCAAGGTAAATCTAGAAGGGGAAATCATTTGTGCCTTAGAAGAATTATAAGTTGTTGAGAAAAAGAATCAAAGATTGAAGCACCAGATCAAGAAAAATGAAAAGGAGTCAAAGGAAATTATTGATGATCTAAAGGCACACTTTGAATAAGCTAAAAGGAATGAAAAATATCTAACAACACAATTGAAAAAAGTAAGTAAAGAATGTGAAAGGTATGTTATTGAAATTACCTATTTAAAAGAAGATATTGAGAAAGCAGTCAACGATAAAGTAGTTAGTGATTCAAAATTTGAGGATAGCACTAACATGTTGAATAAGATATTAGAAATCCAAAAGGAAATATCAGATAAGATAGGTATCAGATTTAAAAAGAAAAAGAGCTATGTTGAAGCTCTTACAAAAGAGGAAACAAAAAGGAAAGAAGTGAAGAATATAGAGGACATCTCAAGCAAATAAGGTTGGAAGGAACAAAGTTACAAAATACAATCAGGATAGAGATACACAAACAAGTTATATTTTCATGGTTATTGTTTTTATTGTAATGGATATGGTCACAAGAAAATAAGATGTCAGAAAAGAGCTAACAATTTTAGAAAGAAGGAGAAGGAAACTCATGCAGAATATAGCAGAAGCTACAACTCTTTTGCTCCTCTATCAAGCTTTGATGAAGAGGCCATAATATGTTACAAGTGTAATAATTTTGGACACATAGCCTGGTATTATAGAAGCATGTTCAATTCAATCAATAAGGACCAAATTTTCAAGGTTCCATTCATCAAGAAGAAGGTTTAAACATGTTCATGGTAGAAGAAACAACCTGAAGATTCTATGTTACTTCAGACATCTTTGCCTGCAAGAAATGAAGAAATTTCATGGTTCGCTAATAGCGAATGTTTGAGGCACATGATAAGAGACAAGAGTAAGTTCATAAATCTAAAGAATATTAATGGTGGCATAGTGAAATTTAGAGATAAAACCACTGCCAAGATATCTAGAAAAGTTACTTTGAGTTTGGATAATGGTAGAACCAAGACTAAGAATGTATTGTATGTAAAAGGACTTAAGCATAATCTATTGAGTGTAAGTCAAATATGTGATCAGGGATACACATTAAAGTTTAATACAAAAGGTTATAAGATTAGAATAAAATATTCAAATGAGTTTATTGCAGATGTTCAAAAGACAAGCAACAATTTATACGTATTATCAGATATCTTCACAAAGGCATGATCAAAAGACACATTCAAAGATATGCAAGAGGAGTTGGGAGTAATTTATTTTACTTCTTTCCATTGAGGTTTATCATCAGTTGAGGGGGAGATAAGTTTTATCTCCAAGTAGGCCGTTTTCCATTGATGTCAAAGGGGGAGAATAATAAGTATAGGTATAGATGTAGAAAAAAGTACAGAGAATAGGTATAGGTTGCTATAGTAAAGGGGAGTTACTGTATGTTTTTCAGAGAGTAGTATGTGCAGGTTTTAGGATGTGTCAGTTTCATTTTGAGGTTGCCATCAATGACAAAGGGGGATATTATTGGAAATATTATCATTGATGTCAAAGGTCTAACATTATTGGTGATAAAGGCCCCATTGTATTTAATGGTTTTTTTAATATTTATATCTTGGCTAATGTGTGTTAATATTTATTTAATATTAATGAATATATTTTTGGTTGCATATAAGTGAAAAATGGGCCCATGGAGAAGTCAAAGAGTCATAGATAAAACATGAAATAGGAATGGGATGCATTTTCTCATGAAGAGTCATCTTGAGGAATTCCAAGAGTCACCATGTGAAGACAAAATAGGTATGACACATTTTTTCATGAGGGGATACTTTGAGGAATACGAAAAGTCACCAAGATAAAGACAAAAGAGGAAAGGATGTTTTTTATTATGAAGGGTCACCATATGACTTTTCAAATGAAAGGATATGAAGATTCATGCATTTTTGGTGCCATTTTCCATGAGTATTGAAGGGTCACAAAGGGTGAATGCCAAAGGTCATTTGGAAAGCTATAAATAAAGGCTTGAGAATCCATTTGTAACATGGAAGAGTGTGTATGATTTGTAATTTTTATATCTATCTTAGAATAGAAAAGGAGAGAAAAGAATGAGATATTGTAATGTGTTATCATTTGTTGAGAAAGTAACATTGAGAGATAGTTGTGTGGTATACACAAAATGGGTTGGTACTCACAAATAGTTATTGTGTTGGTGCTCAACAAAGAGGTTGGTGCTCCTACAAGTTGGTGTTTATGAATATTATAGTTTGAGTTGGTGATCATTCATATACTTGAGATTGTTCTCCATGGTTTTTCCCACATTGGATTTCCACATTAAATCTGATATCTCTCTATATCTTGTGTGGTATTTATTATTTCAATTTTATTGCATACCTTAAATGTTTGGCTAAGTGGAATTTGATTAAGTGAAAGTTTATAAAATTTATGATATGCTGATTCACCCCCTTAATATATCTCATGCTTAATAATAGAAACTTATACCAAGTAGATCGCATGGGATCCCTTTCCATTATACACCCAAATATCATTATGGGTTAGGTCTATGAGAGGATGACCCCTTGTTAGAGGGGGGTACCGATTAGGGCACCAAGGGGAATTAGGGCCATTATATGGGTAGATATGACCTCCATTTGTGCTTTAACTTGAACCATGGTGTCTTTGACAATGACAAATTTGATTTCCATACCCTACCAAGATAGGGTAGGGTAATGAGACAATGAGAGAGTCTATTTTGTAGCATCCATTGGGGCTATGCATGTTTGAGATAGGTTATTAAAGGTTGAGGTAAACCCTATAGATCAAGTGCCTCAATAGTTTAGTATACCCCACATAGAAACCTCCCCATCCCTAGAGTTGTGTATAGGGGAACTTATGAGGTGAGAGACACAAGGCTAGGGTGACTAGTATGGCACCTACTTATGAGAGGGGTACCCTTTATGAAACAAAATAAAAAAGAAACTAGAGGATGAGGATAGCTTAGAGTTGGCCAATAATATATGGTTCCACCACTACTACGACCACCACCACCACTAGGATATGCAAACAATAACAAAAGTTAAGAGATGGAGAGGGTCAAGCCCAACATTACATTGAGTTGGAAGAAGACCTAAAAGTAGATGGGGAGGATGTTGTAGATGATGACTCTGATCTCAAGTGGTAAGAGGGACATCTAGGTAAATTATTTATTTTATTCATTCATGATTATAACTTATATTTTGATTTCTTCTAGTTACTTAGCTATTTTTACATGTGTTATATTTTCTCATGCTAGTTAAATCTGATTTATCTTTTATAAAATGTGATTATAAATACTATGGGTGCATGGAAGAGGATTATTAGGGATACCCTGATTAATTTATTTTATTTGAGCATTATATAGAGGCAAGACCAATTATTGGTAGATTTTGGGATTACTATAGGGATTAGGTGCCATACAGATGTGTTTTCCCTTATTTATCATGCCTTAGTGATGATGAAAATGTTGAGGACAAAGAAACACACTCTATTATATAGAGTGAGGAAAGTGGAGGACTTGGTGGACACCATAGTGGGAGGAAGAGGCGGTAGAGACTCCATCCATAGGACATGGAGGATATTGTCAAAAGGAGGTGTAGGTAGGGACCATCCTCCTAGACACTAGCCTATAGATAAGGAGGCAACATCAAAGAGAGGTAGGAGTAGGATATGTTGTCAGATCCCAAACCCTAGACATTCTAATACCTCATGTCCTTCTTAGATGAGGAGGACATACCTTTGAGTCTTGTTGCTTATGTTTTGGATATATCATTATAGATGTCTTTTATTTTTGAGATGCCCTGAGGCATATTTTCCCTCTATAGAGGTGTTTGTATCAGAAATTTTTGTTATATAAACTTAACATGTATTATTATATATACATAATTTTATGTTTTTGTGTATCTCTAATTGATCATTATGTGATGTGATTCTTTATTTTTATCATGCACTCTAGATTATTAGATATGTGATGATGTATGTATTTGTGCATCTCTTTGTTTTTGATATGTTGTTATAGAAAATGATTTCGTATATGTAGAAACATAATTCATGAAAATGATTTAATGTAATGGATGTAAATATGTGACTAAAAATATGCTAAAATTTATATAGTAGGTGATTATTTAATCACTTTGTTCACATAATGTATAGCTTTTAGTTTACATCAAGGGATGAAAAGGGGAATATAGAATAGATGTGGGGTGAATCATAATTTAAAATTTAGGAAAATATAAGATGACCTAATCCTTAAGATCAAAGGGTAACCTGTATTTCTCTCTAAAATTTTAGAATACTAACTTTATTGGCTTCATCTAGAGAGAACATGTCCTAATAAAACCAATAAATGGGAAAAATTTACCTTCTTCAAACGTAAGCATATAAAAACTCTTTTTAACTTGGCATTGATATTGCATTTATCTTGTAATTTTTTTTCAACCCCCTATACTTAGTTCCATGTGAATAGGAAGATACATGGGATCATCACTAAAGGATATATATAGGTGAGTAAGGGAATCTCTCCCCAATACCAACCCCACATAACTATTAAGATGTGAGGGATCAACACCAAAGGATAACAAAGGGTGAGTGACATATAATTTTTAATTTTGTATTTTCATAGAAGCATCTATTTTCTAATTTTTTAGGCCTTCACCATGCCCCCACCCAAAAATATTAGCCTAATGTAACTAGTAAGATGTAAGGGCTCACCATCAATGACAAAGATAGGTGGGAAAAAGTTATTTTATTTCATATATGTTAATGTTTTTCTTTCTAAAGAAACCATAAATGGGATTCCACCATAGTTAAGTTTCTAAACTCCATTGTAGGCTAGCATTTTTATGAGTTGTGTAAGAAGATGTAGGGAAAGAGGTGTAATTGTTGGCTAAATTTGGCCTATATACCAAAATTTTCCTAATCTAGGATAAGAAGCTGAGCAAGGTCCTGATTGAAGAGTGATCCAATGATACAAGGAGTAGATAGAATTTTAGAGAAGATAAATTTCCATTTTAAATATTTAAAAACACTTTAAGCAAGCTTAAAGTGTAAATTTAGTGATCTTAAAGAGCTAGACCATCACAAATAGGTCACATAAAGACAAATAGATCAGTCTAGTTACACATTTAATATATGCACTTAGGAGGGTATCTAGAGCCAAAGGAATGCATGGGCATGAACTTATTCATGCCAAAATCATCCTATACAAAATTGGTGTCTTGATGAGCTTACTATCTCAAGATATCAAGCTTCAAAGTTAGACTTGTAGAGTGAAATGTACACAAGAACACCAAATTTAAGTCTCATAAAATAGACATTTAAATTCAAATGTTCCTAGGTTAAACATGGAGCTAACAAGTGTCCAAATCTTGGGAGCTAAGGTCAAGATCTAATGGTAAGTGGGAAACCTAACAAGTTAGTGGGTCCTAGGAATCTAATAGTTTACATCTAATCATATATCAAAGATCAATGGTGAGCATCAAGTTAAAAGGTTAGCATAAATGCATCAATGACAAGTGTCAAGATCTTAGGTACATGAACATAGATATAGTGATATGCATTGATTGACAAGGATAGTGGGTCCAAATAGATCAATGAATCACAATTAATCATAAAAATAGATAAATAGTGAGTAAAGGTTAAAGATTCAAAGGATCCCAAGGATGAATGAGCTCCTACCAGGTGTCACAACCATGACAACTATCAAATAAATTAATGGTACACATTTAATAAATACAAAGGAAGATCAATGGTGCATAGGATAAGGATCTTAGATAAAATATGAGGCCATCACATGGTGCAAGCATAGAAGTAGATGAAGCTGATAGCAAGATCCTAGGAAGGGATGCATAGCTAATAAATGGCACATTTTTATAAACATAGATCAAGATCTAGGACCAATATCAAAATTCAAAGCCAAATATGATCGAAGTCAAACTAGATAAAATGTTTCAAAGAAAAGCCATGGAGGTAGACACATCAGTTTCAATAGGTTCATCACCAAGTCTAGTATCATGATCATGACCCTTTTCTGCACCCTTGCACACCAAAAATGAATTAGTAAGGAAAAATCAACATCGAAATAAGATCAAAATATATTGATTAAGTTATTATAACTACATCAGCATCAAAAGATTTCAAAATATTGATCTAGCTATTGTAAGGAATTTGACACTGGAATTCAATTTGAAAATGACTTTATTCCACCATTGTAACTATAAGTAGCATCAATAAAAACTATAAATGGATTGAAAGGGACTGATATAGTTATTACATCTATTTTCCATAAGTAATCTTAGACATTATGATCTTTTATAATTGAATCAATTCTAGATGATGGGAAATTTGGGTCATTATGCTCCCTTGTCTATCCTTCTACACATATCCCCATCTCTCTCATCCCATTATAATATAAATATAGTATTCTAAGCCTTAAAATGGATCCCTTTATTTGGAATGACTAGACTCTACAAATATTTTTGTTGTAACACCTATTTGATGTAATAAAAGACTAAATTCTTCCATTTGTAAGATGAATCAAAGTGTGTTTCATGATTTCATTGATGTGTCTAAGTGAATGTATGTTTTCATTGACTTTGTCTAAGTTATCTCACCTTCATGTAGTATTTTGGTATTTCTCATAGGTCATTCTAAGTGCATATATAAATTGTTGGTCGCTTTAAAAGTGGAAAACTATCATCCCATGCTAGGTTGATAGATAGTTCATGCCTTTTTGTGAAATACTTATGTGAGGGATTATTAAAGAGTGAGTGAAATGATATTTTTAATTCTTGAATGTGTCTTATACAAGTATAAGGATCAAAACATTTAGTTCATCACCCCCTTTTTATACCTTCATGGATTATTTTTAATCTCTCTCCCCTTTGCCTAGAAAGGAGATAGTTTAGACTTACTATAGGTGATATACATCAAAGGAAGCTGGCCTTATTCAAAATTTTGACCCAATATTAGGTGACCCATAGCCTAGGGTTGGTCCCATGTTGGACTAGGTTTGATCAAGAGGACGTAAACAATCCCCTTCTTAGCTAGGGTTTAACCTAGGAACACCAATAGTTCTGGCATGCCCAGTGGGACCAAGTATCCTAGAGGAACTAAAATTTAGGTCTATGGAGAAGAATATGTAGTATCAAAGAAGATCCATCATCATCAAGATCTAAAGATCTTTAAATTTTTAGACTTCATAGCACCATCTAGATAGCATTCTCATGCCAAAAGTTACTATAAGGTTAGATAGTAAAGGTATTCTTGTTGAATTCATTAAGCTACCTTATATTTCATATAAGAGAGAAATATATAATAGGAGAAGAACTTATCCCCAAAATTAATATATATCCCCTAATCATCCTATTATTTCAAGTAGTGTAATCCCCCTACTCAAATAGCCATCAAAAATCAAGTATTAGTTCCATTTAATAGAGGTAGTCCATTGAACTTGGCCTAGTATGATGGTATTCATGTATCTACACTTAAAATTATCCCATTATTTTCTAGAGAAGATCAAACAACTACTATTTACCACATCTAGGATGTTGCCAACCTTTGTTTAGTGCATAATATTTTTCAAGATAATGTGGCAATTAGACTGCTTGTTACTTCCTTCAAATGAAAATCTCTAAAATGATATATAAATCTCCCAATAAATTAAATAGATACATGTGATGAGTTAGGTGCAACCTAAGTCAGGGAATTTGAAGACAAGTCTGATCACCTATCTTTAGTTGAATAGTTGACCAACACAAAGAGAGCTCCTCATGAGTTCATATTTGATTTTAACCTTATATTCCAAAAGACATGGATTATAATACCTATAATGATTATACCATCCCCTAAACATCCTTTCTTTTATTATTTAGGATCCTTTAATTATGATATTAGTGTGATGATATAGTCCATGGGTGGCCATACCTTGCCAAATGCTTATGAGGTTGTAATAAGAGTAAAAAATAGTTTGATACAAGCTAGTAAGCTTTATTCAAGGCCTCAAATGCCTATATTCCTAGAGTTTCAATCTATTCCACTCCCTCAATTTCCTTAATTTCCATCATTATCCTTTATTCCACCTCTTGAAGCTCAAGTTACAACCCCTTATATTCAAGCCAATGAGCTTGGTGAGTTGAAATGTTTGCTTCAATCCTTTAGAAATTAAATAATAAAAATCAAGAGGAAATAATATCAGACTAATAGGTCCTATCAACAACAAAATCAAGCTACTTATCATCCCATCAGAGATCAAAGGCCCCCTTATCATGGATTTAGGGAAAATAGACCATCCTACCAAGTATAAGGAGCCATAGTTGTAGCTAATCCATATGAAACTTTGTACCCTAATGTACCAACAAGTTCAAAAGATATTTTTCCCATGCCACCTCAAAATAATTTGATGTATGACCTCAATAGGTAGCCCTCCCACCTCAATGATGTTTAGAACCAATCCTTGTTGTCATAGAACATTATTATGCCACAAATGACATAAGAAGAGTTTTTTTCTTCAAGGAGGCAAGTATAAAGAGAAACATTTGGTACCCCAAGGAGAGGCTCAAAAATTTCAAGGGTATTTTCATTCCATTAATTTAAATTGGCAAATAAATAATTATATTGCTTTCAATCATGGTGGTGAGACTAGCACTTTAAATGGTCAAGTTGTAGCTATGAATAAAGCTAAAAAAGACATTAATGAGGCTCAATATGTGAATAATGATTCAATTAATCCAATTTTTTTCCAAATATTATCAAATATCAACTTTATACCCTTACAACATAGAAAAACTAGAATGTAGAGGCTAGGAAGTTCCCTCAAATACCTTTGGTCCATGAACATCTAGTGGTTTAAAAGGTACAACCAAAGGTTAGTGAATATTAATTTAGTATAGTGTATTATATGAATAAATATGATGTTATAATTATCATGTGGTATTCCCTTGCTATTCCAAAACAAAAATATATGCTCATCTAAGAGCTTTCAGCTCTCAAGGTGTCTCCAAAATTAATTGAGAAAAAAGGAGTTATCCTAACAAATTCAGACCAGCCAATGAAGCATCAAGTATAGTAGGTACACAAAATGTAAAAATGGCACAAATATAAGGAAAATTCAAGAAAAAATCCTCCCTTATACCTCTCTTTAATATTTGGTGACTATTTAGTTCATAATTGTATGGTGGATAGTCGAGCCAGTAACACTATCATGCCTAAGCAAATTATAGACAATCTCGGTCTTGTATATGAACCAAAAAAAAAAGGAGTATTGAAATTGGATGGTTCACCAAAAAAGACATTAGGAATCATTAAATATCTAAATTTTACACTATATTCCTATCCCAATGTTACCATTCAATAGGATGTAGTTTTGGTGGACTTGCCTCCCTAATTTTCCATGTGTCTTATCAAGGTACTTTACCTCAAATATTGGAGGATATTTATCATCTAATTAGATATATATTATGTCAAATACTAGGTATGGTACTAAGGTAATCATACATTCTAAACCTGTTGTATGGTTTCATTTGGAAGCATATATATTGAGTGTTGTGAACACCAATTGTCTCATCTCAGATGATGTGATAAAAGATAGTATAGAGGAAAATAAATCACCTTTATATGGGATTCTAGATTTTTTACTTGATGTGTGTGCCTCTATCTCAAAGTAATATGACCCTTGTAATCTAATTACATAAGGACTTGGTGTGTATTGATTTCAAGAGAAAGATGCCCTAATTCTAGCCTTGATGAAGGATGATGAGTCTAGTGATGATATTTGGTAATTATAATTTGATGGATCAAGGAATAAGCATGGTACCATGGCTAGAATAATGTTGATTTATATAAAAAATCAAAGGTACTTATTATATATTAAGTTTCAATTTGTTTTTTCAAATAATATTATTGAATATGAGGCACTAGTTCATGGTTTATAATGGGATAGTAAGATGAAAGTCAATGCGTTATAAGTCTTTGGTGATAGTGAACTTGTAGTTCACTAAGTGAGAGGTCTTAATGTATGAAAAAATACACTGATTAAATTTTATAATCATGGGGTATGGGACTTACTTGAAGAGTTTCAGGTCTTCAATATTTTGGCAATACCAAGAGAGGAGAACAAACATGCAGATAGGCTAGATGCCATTGAGGCACAATTTAGTATCCCAACTGATGTAATAAATAAAAAGGTCCAATCACACATTAAGGTGATTATAAGGCCTTCTATCCTAGATAATAATGAGAATCTGCAAGTATTTGAATATGATAATCAAATTATTGCAAGAAGAGGTTGAGTTTTCCTTAATAAATTGGTCAAAATACTTGCAGTAGTATGGTGATCAGATTGAGAAACTAAAAATAAATAAGTTACCCAAGAGATTGGTCACACTTGAGAACATATTCAATGGTGATGATGAGCTTAGGAAAGAAAATTCACTTTGTCAACAAAGGAAGAAGACTATGCTAATGTGGAATATGCACCTAGTAAGAACCTAAAGTTGGGTAAAGTATGCACTTATTTAGAAAAGGAAGCTTTCATTGAGTTATGTGAAAAAAATTTGATGTATTTGCATGGAAATATAGTGATCTCAATGGATTTGACCCAAGTCTAGCTTAACACACCATTGAGCTAGAATATGGAACTAAACCAATAAGATAAAGATAAAGGCCTATTAATCTTAAGCTTAAGCCTTTGATGAGATATAAGCTTCATAAGCTCAGTGAGTCAACTATTATATTTCCAATCAAGCACTCAACTTGGGTGGCAAACCTTGTTCTAGTACAGAAAAAGAATGGTGAAATTAGACTATGTGTTGACTTTTGTGACTTAAACAAGGCTTCCCTTAAAGACCACTATCCACTAACATCTATGGAATAGATTTTACAATTGGTTATAGGTTCAAAAAAATTCTCCTTGTTGGATGGATATAGTGGTTATAACCACATATTGGTCAAATAAGAAGACAAATTCAAGATAACCTTCACAATAAAGTGGGGGAAATTTGCATATAGAAATATGCCTTTTAGTTTATCTAATGCTGGAGAAATTTTTTAGAGAGCCATGGATATGGAATTTTAGGGCCTTCTTAACAAATATGTGCTAGTTTATTTGGATGATGCAATAATGTTTTCAAAGAGTGCAAGTAAGCACATTATTCACCTTAAGTAAGTGTTTAAAAGGTGTAGGTAATTTAGGGTATCCCTGAATCCCAAAAAGTGTGTCTTCTTAGTTCATGAAGGTAAGCTCTTAGGACATATAATTTCAAAGTATGGTTTAAGGATAGATCATGAAAGGATAGTTTCAATTCTTTCACTTTCCTTTCCCAAGCACAAAAGATCTTTATAAAGTTTTTAGGGGAGATAAATTTTATTAGAAGATATATCTTATATTTTTCCACTATATCTAAGCCACTTACAACCATGTTAAATAAGAATCAGAGCTTTAGTTGGTCCAAATAAGGATTGAGGAGTGTTGGAGAAATTAAGAAAGCCATGGCTAGTGCTCTTATCCTCATGAACCCAAATTTCTCAAAAGACTTCATTCTTTACCCGTATGCTAACATTGACACTATTTTAAGCATTTTTATGTACCATAAACATGAGGCCTTATAGTATCCAATAGCCTTCTTCAATCAAGGCTTGAAATAATATGAAACAATGTACTCTTTATTTGAAAAGCATGTACTTTTATTCATTAGGTCTCTCAATAAGTTCAAATAATTATTGTCTAATAATAAGATACATATGATGGTTGCCCATCCAAGTATCAAAGAATTTCTCTTGAATAAGGATATAAATGAGAAAAGAGCTAGTTGGATAACAAAAATAATGGAGTATGATGTGGATATCAAGGTCATAAATATGGTTAGTCAAAGGACTTTGTGATAATCTAGACCAACACTTATAACAAGCCAATGAGGTGGTTAAGGTGTTAATTGATGGAGAAGTTACAGCTGCTCATACCTTACCTTCTAGCTAGTATCATGATTTGGTAAGATATCTCTAAGATGGTCTTTATCCCTCTCACCTAACCCATTCAAAAATAATATATTTTAGATTGTAATCCATTCCATTTATTCTTGTTGATGGTGTCTTATCCAATAATGATATCAATGGCATGTTGTTAATATGCATTGAACAACATCAAAAGGAAAGGATAATTGAGCAGTTATATGATGGAAATGGTGGATGGAATTATTTATCAAGGACCATAGCCTAAAATATCATGAGAGGTGGGTATTATTGGCCAAGCTTATTTGGTGATTATCATGCATGCATTAGGAAATACAGACAATGTGTTATGTTTGTAGGAAAGGTGAAACTTGTAGCCTTGCCTCTCTAACCCATTGCAGTGGATCAACCCTTTGTCCAATGGGGATTGGAATTTATTTGTCTCATTAACCCCCCTTCAATCTTAGGTTATAAATTGATACTAATTGCTATAGATTAATTCACTAGATGGATAGAAGCAATAGAATTAAAGGAAGCAAATGAGACCAATGTTCTAGATTTCTATGAAGGATTGCTTATTAGGTTTGGAGTCCCTTAAAATATTATTTCTAACAATTCTATGACCTTTTTGGGGTCTAAAATCAACCAATGGGTAGTTCAACATAGTGTGTTTCTCAACACTTCATCAAATTACTATCCCCAAGGAAATGGTCTTGCTAATTCCACTAACAAGAACCTATTGAAGATCATAATAAAACTATTGAAGATAATAATAGGTCATGGCATATGAAATTTAATTCAGATCTATGGGATGATAGGATCACCTACAAAAATTCAATAACAAACTCTCCCTAAAAGATGGTATATGGTAAGGAAATAAGAATGCCTATTTCTCTTAAATTTCCTACCCTAGAACTAATGCACTAAATTGATTTGTTGGACAATTAACCTATGGATATTAGATATGCTAAGTGTATGGGGTTGGAATATATAAGACATCAGTGCATGCTAGCCATGGAAATCCATCAAGAAAAAGTGAAGAGAGATTTTGACAAAGGAGCTTCCTCATGAAGTTTCAAAGAAGGATATTTGGTCCTCAAGTGGGATGAGGATAGAGTTAATCCAAGAAGGCATACAAAGTTTGACTCTCTTTGGATTATTTAATACATAATCTCTAGCTATAAATCCAATAATGCCTTCCAACTTAAAAAATCTATGGCGAGGAGCTTCATATCCCAATTAATGGGATATATTTGAAATGTTACTATTAAACAAGTTAAGTTCCATATACATAATTAATTTGTTTTGGGTTTCCTCCAAGTGTTGTCCTAGCACATTAGTTAGTTTTATTTTCCCTTATTTAGTTAGTTTTCCTATATTTTGTGTTTCCTTCCCCATTTTGGTAGAATTCATTATCTTTGTAAGTCAAAAGTTTTCTTGAAGTCATGGATCAAATTCACCATTATTGGTGAATCCAAGAGTCATTTAAATGGTCTAAGTTCTCAAGCATATTAGGTATGCTTCCCAATTGAGTTTCATGCTTCCCAGATGAGTTGCCAAAGATGTTGGTCAAATTTGGCCTACATACCAAAATTTGCATAATCTAGGATAAAAAGATGAGTAGGGTCCTAATTGAAGAGTGATCCAATGATAGGAGTAGATAAACTTTTATATAATATTAATTTCCATTTTAAATCTTTTGAAACTCTTTAAGCAGGCTTAAAGTGTGAATTTGGTTAGCTTAAGGAGCCAAACCATCACAAAAACATCACACAATGACAAATAAATCAGTTTGGTTAAACATTTAATATATTCACTTAAGAGGTTAACCAATGCCAAAGGAATATATGGGCATCAATTTCTTCATGCCAAGATCATCCTCTAAGAAATTGGTGTCTTGATGAGTTTTTTATCTCAAGATATAAATCTTCAAAGTTAGACTTGAAGAGTGAAACATGCACAAGAATGCGAATTTTAAGTCTCATAAAATAATCATTTAAATTTAAATGTTCTTAGGTTGAATAAAGAACTAACAAGTGTCCAAATCTTGAGGGATAAGGTCAAGATATAATAGAGAGTAGAAAACTAATGAGTCAGTGGATCCCAAGGATCTAGCAACTCATGTTTGATCATACATTGAAGATCAACATTTAGAATCAAGTCAAAAGGTCAGCATAAATATGTCAATGACAAGTGTCAAGATCTTGGGTACCTGAATAGAGATCTAATGTTATGCATTGATTAATAAGTCTGATGTGAGCCAAAATAGATCAATAGAGTACATTTACTCATAAAAAGTAGATCAATAGTGAGTAAAAGTCAAAGAGTCACCAAGTGTCAAAACTATGATAATGGTCATATAAATCAATGGTATACATTTAAGTCATGAAAAAGAAGATAAATAGTGCATAGGACAAGGAGATTAGATAAATTATGAGGCCACCATGTGGCACAATCATGAAAGCAAATGGATATGATAGTAGGATCCTAGAAATGGATGTGTAGCTAAAAAATGACACATGTTTAGAAACCTAGATTATGATCAAGGGATAATATCATAAGTCAAAGTTAAATATGATCTAAGTTGAACCAGAGAAAATATTTCAAATAAAAGCCATGGAGGAAGACACATCAGTTTTAATGTGTTCATCACCAAGGCCAACAACATGATCATGATCCTTTTCTCCACTATTTCATGCCAAAAATTAACTAATAAGGAGAAATTGATACCAAAATAAGATCAAAATAGATTGAATAAGCTATTGTAACTACATCAATGTAGGAAATAGATTGGAAAAGATTGATCCAACTATTGTAATGGCTTTGACATTGGAATTTAGTGTGAAGCTGACTTGATTATGCCATTGTAACCATAAGGAGCATCAATTTAGACTAGAAATTGATTGAAATGGATTGATACAGTTGTTGTATCCATTTTCCAAAAGTAGTCTTACACATTATGCTCCCTTTTCCATCTTTGTACACATGATCCCTATCTCTCTCATCCCATTCTTTTATAAATATAGTCTTCTAAGCCTTAAAATGGATCTCTCTCTTTGGCATGACTAGACTCTACCAATATTTGCATTGTAACACCCATTTGATGTAATAAAAGACTAAATTCCTATATTTGCAAGCTAAATTGAAGTGATTTTCATGAGTTAATTGATGTGGATAAGTGAATGTATATTTTCCTTGCCTCTATCTGAGTTCTCTCACTTTTATGTAGTATTTTGGTAGTTTTCACAGGTCATTTTAAGTGTATATATAGTCTTTTGGTTAGTTTATAAGTGGAAAACTACCCTCCCATGCTAATTTGATAGCTAGTTTATGTTTTTTTATGAAATATTTATGTGAGGGATGATCATAGAGTGAGTGAAGTGATATTTTTTAGTCTTTAATGTATCTTATAGTGTGTCTTGTGTAATTATAAGAATTAAAACATTTGGTGTATCACCCCCTTTTTTATGCTTTCATGGATTATTGTTAATCTCTTTACCCTTTTCTTCGCAAGAAGCTAGTTTAGGCTTAGTATAAGTGATACACATCAAAGGAAACCAGCCTTATCTAAAGTTTTGACCCAAGATTAGGTGACCCATAGCCTAGGGTTAGTCCCATGTTAGACTAGGTTTGAGTAAGAGGAGCTAAACAATCCCCTTCTCAACTAGGGTGAAACCTAAGAACACCAAAAATACTCTACTTGAAAGAACTAAGGCAAAGACCAATATGTCTCACATCATGGTTATATATGTTTACATAAATGCATCATGTCTATAAATCAATCCTATCTTGGATAAGATAGATCATACTATACAATTCCTATTAGGGACACATTTGTTAAGCAGAAACATGACCCATATGGGGATCTACTGGACCCAATTATGGGATTTATTACCATAATACACCATTATAAGGAGGTTACCAAAGCCTGTAGTCATCACAATCATGAAATAACCCTAAGTGAGTCCTATGTTTTGATATCTCACTAAATTAATAACAAGAAAATTAAATCTAATCTAGTGCTCACCAAATATTGTGGCACAAAGTGGGGGTTAGAAATAATAAAATTAAACATGCATAAGAGACATATACTCACATAAATGTATACAAAATCATAATGCATGGAATATAATTACAAATCCATATCTATCTACTCTTACAAAGGAGGAACAAATTTAGGAATACTTACCTTTGAAGATGAACCCATTGAGCCTCAATCTCTCCATTAGCCAAGGTGCTTCACAAGAGGTTATTTTGGTATGTAAGGATGATAAGGATAAATCATCTCTATGCTACACAAACTATTAATTCATCCAAGAGACATATATATAAGATAATATTTGTATATCTAAATATATGGAAACCTAAGCTTTCTCCTCAAGTAGAATGGTTAATAAGTAGATGCATAATATATCTTACTTATTCCTCTTTTCTCTAAATAATGGAAAAATGAACTTATATATATAATTGGATTTTATCCTAAACCCTTCCAAAAATCTTAGACAATAGCATTAATCTAGTCGACCTAGCATAATTTGAAACAATAATTCACTAGGTCATGAGTTAGGTCAGTGAAGAGCCAAATTAGTTCCTAAGTGAAAATCACCCAAAACTATATAGGGTCAACCCAATTGACCTAGTATAGTAAAATGATAAAAGGGGATTAAGGTGAGGAAAAGGAGGATAAAATGTGTGAAAATACTAAAGAGGGTACAATAGAGGATAAAAATCTCAAGAAAATAGTTTTTAGGAGACAAGTGTGTAGATAACAAGTGGTAAAAGGGACAATAATCTTGTACAGCACTAATGGTTTTCCCACCCCTTTCCTAGTACACCCCTTAAGGTATGTACTTAGAGAGATTGAGATTTGATGGGTTCCTAAAAGATACAAAGTTTTAGTTTGATAAAATTTTGAAAATATTATATGTATATATATGTCCCACTCAAAGCTCATCATGTATCACGTGAGTGTAACATAGAATGGTGATTTAAGAATAAAACATGATAACACATAACATTGATGATAAATAAAGTGAAGAGAAAATAATATAAATGAAATGATAGAATTGAAAAAAACATACCTTTACTTACCTTAGTGTTGTAGATAAAGAAGAAAAATGCAAGAGAAGTGAAGGCACCCAAATATGAATAACATTAGGTGAACCTACAGATATTAGTGAAAACAATAGCCAAAAATTGAAAATTTTGGAAGAGATAAATATAGTAGTGGAAAAAATTCTCTAAATCATCATATTTATAGAACATTTTATGATTCAAAAATGGAGTAGTAGAAACAAAGATATAGGCAAGAAAAGGAATCTAACAAAAAAATATTTGAAAGATTAAGATTTTTGAAGTAAGTTTAAATAGGGTGAAAAGGGAAGTCATTTATTAATTTTGACTTGTTTGTGAGAGAAAAAGAGATCTAAGAGACTAAACAAGCTAGGATGGTGAGGAGACAACAACTAAGATGAGGACTCCCAGCAGTGATAGTGGGTGCAACATAGGTAGGTAACTGAGAATCTCAAACTAGTTTTTGAATATTTTATTGGAATTAAGTTTTTTTTAGAAATTTTAATTTAAAGAAATTATAGGAACCAAAATGAACCCAAATTTTTTTTAAGGGTAGAAAAACCCATTTAGGTAAATGGGTTTGAAGGACTTAGAGTAATAATTAATGAAAGTCATTTATTACTCAAAATGTAAGGGGTTAGTGGGTAAATACAACTAGGTTGACCCAGTCAACCTAGTAGGTTAAAATTTGGAAAAATCCACACTTCGTATGTGTTAACCTAGTGTGTTTACTAGACTGCTGACTTAGTACATTGTTGTTGACCTAGTAAAAAAATCTATTGTGATAACTTAGTACTAAGAGGGGTAAAATTGAGGGGTTGACTTATTTTATGAAGTCAACCAAGTTAAAATAAGGAACTTTTGGTCAAAGTAGTGTTTGACCAAGGGACCAAAATAGTATGAAAATGCATGCAACAAGCCAAAAGAGTAATAGAAGGGTACAAAATGGCTAGGGGCTAAAAGGGCCAAGTAGGCTAAAAATAGGTTCAATCTATTAAAAATGAATAAATTAAAGCAAATTTAAGTTTGTTTTTATTAAAATTTAAGAATAATGTAATTTTATTATGAATGACATGGAGGATCTAATACATCTCTTGGTTTTTTATAGTTGATAACTCCTTGAACAAATAGGTTAAACCTTATCCCCGCTTAGTACGAGTGCACAAGTATTTTATTAATATTTGAAAAAAAACAAGTACATAAGGGTGCCTTTACTCCGTTAACCCTTTTACATTGCAAACATTGATTTATATAGATTTTACCAATGACAGGTAAAAACAACTAATCCTATAACCAACTATTTATGAGAAATCAACCTATAAGGTAGTTATAATTAATAAATATAAAACATGAAAACTACCTAAAATTAAAATAACTTTATTTTATGTGGGTGTCTTTACTAAAAGATGCATACCCCATTAACAATAATATTTACTAACCTACCAAAAATATAACCTAATGTTAAGACTTTGGAACAAGTCCTAACAAACCCCCCTATGATCCAAAGTCAGGTCTTTGGACACATAATAAGCATTTTTCAAAAAAATTCAAATTTGATTCTATCAAGGGGTTTTGTGAAGATATCAACTATCTAATCAATAGTTGGAAAATATATTGGATCAAGAGCTTTCTTTGCCACTAGCATTCATAGATAATGGTATTTGACATCCATATGTTTTATTTTAACATAAACACTAGATTCTTGGACATCTTGATTACACTCTGATTATCAATGTATAACTATGTAGGAGCAAACTGAGAAACTTGAAGATCTTCAAGAATAAAATGAAGGTAAATAATTTCTCTAGAAGCATCCCATGTTGAAATATACTCTGATTCTTTTGATGAATTTGTCACTGTATCCTATTTCTTACAACACAAAGCAATGGCAGCTAAACCCATATGCATAGTGTATCCTATGGTTGACACTCTGTCATCCACACATCCACCAAAATCTACATCATAATATCCAACAAGTTTGAAGTTCTTGTTGCAGTGGTATTCAAGGCCATATGTTTTCATTCCCTGAAGGTAACGAAGTACTCATTTTGCTACATGCCAATGAATTTCTCTAGGCTCATGCATAAACCTAGATAAAATTGCAACTGAAAATGAAATATCGGTCCTGGTAGTCATCAAGTATATCAAACCTCCCACCAATTGTCTATATGTGGTGCCATCAAAAAAGGCACTGATATCATCCTTAGATAATTTCAAATTAATTTCCATGGGAGTGAGGTCAAGTTTGCAATCACTCATGCCAAACCTATCTAATAACTCAAAAATATACTTAGTTTGTGAAATGAAAATACTATGCTCTTTCTGAGTTACCTCTATGCCTAGATAGTAGTGAAGAAGTCCAAGATCTGTCATCTCAAACCCATCTTTTAATTCCTTCTTCACAGACTTGTTATGGTTTTCATCATTACTTGTGATAAACAAGTCGTCGACATAGAGAATAAGTATCACCATTTTCTTACCCTACACTCAAAAATAGAGAGTATCATCAGATTCACTGTAATGAAAACCGATGGATTTCAAGTATGAATCCATTTTCTCATACCAAGTCCTGGGTGCCTGTTTGAGCCCATATAAAGCTTTTATCAATTTACACACTTTGTGTTCAACACCCACCTGTTTAAAACCCTGAGGTTGTTTCATATACACTTCTTCCTATAAATCACCACTTAAAAAAACACTTTTAACATCTAATTGATGTACTTTCCAACCATTTTATGCTACTAAGGCAAGTACCATATGAATAGTGTGCCATTTGGTAGTTGGTGCAAATGTTTCCTCATAGTTAATACCTTCTTGTTATGCATATCCTTTTGCAACAAGTCATGCCTTATGTTTATCAATGGAGCCATATGATTTATACTTAGTCCTATAAACCCATTCACAACCGATGGGTTTAAAATGTGGAGGAAGATCAACTAGAACCCATGTATTATTGCTAAGTATGGCATCATACTCATTTTTCATTACTTGTTGCCAAACATGTTCAGTAGATGCCTCCTCAAAAGTGGATGGCTCAGAGGAAGAAGTAGTAACAACCATAACATAGTTTACCAATCTCAAGAATTCCTAGGCCCTATTAAACTAACTTCATCTTCTTTCAAGTCATAAAAATTAATTTGAGCTCATTTTGGATACTTAGTCAAATTATTCAAATTAGGGACTCTAGAATTCTCATCATGTGCATCATTCGAAGGGACACTTAGAGAATTTTCAACAATTTCTAAGTCATCAACATGTGAACTTGTAGATGAAGGAGAGGAAACTAAAGGAATTTGAGTCTCATACCGCAACTTTGAAGAGTTATCCCCATTATTCAAACCCTTATCTCTTTTTGTATTTTTCCTCTCTAATCTATCAAGTTGAAAATCAAACTTTGCATTGTTCATAGTCCCAAACTCATCAAATATTACATCTCAACTCACTATGAGTTTTACTGAATCCTATGCAAGCAAACAAAACCCCTTTTTATCTTTAAAATAACCAAGAAAGATGCATTTTTGACTTCGTGGTTCCAACTTAGTTCTATGTTTAATGGGAACCAAAGCAAAACAAAGATATTCAAACACTTTCAAGTGTTTAACTTTTGGTTTAAACCCATACCATGCCTCATATGGAGTTTGTCCTAAAAGTTCAACTATGGGGGACCTGTTTCTCAAATACACTGTAGTACCAATGGCTTTTGCCCAAAACTTATCATAAATCTATTTATAGTGCAACATAGCATGTGTTGTGCCCTCTAAAGTTCAATTCATCTGTTCAGATACTCCATTTTGCTGTGGAGTATAAGCATTACTATATTGTCAATGAATTTCATTTTCTCAACAATAATCTAAAAATTCATTTGAGTTATACTCACCTCCATTATGTGAGTGAAGAGTGGCCAAATGTGAACCTATTTATTTTTTGACTAAGTGTAACCAATCAACAAAATTAATGAAAACTTCATATTTATTTTTCATAAAAAATACCCAAGTCATCTGAGAAAAGTCATCAATAAACAAGACAAAGTATCTACACCCACCAATGGATGACTTTTTCATGTCACATACATCACTATGAACTAACTGTAAACATCTGTTAGCTCTCTAGGATGACTGTTTAGGAAAAATTTCCTAATTTTGTTTGCCCAAAACACATGACTCATAAAGAATACTATCTTTACAAAAAGTGGGCAACCCATTCACCATACCATATCTCTACAAATCTACTAAAGAGTGAATATTCAAATTTCCATAGTGGAGATGCCATAACTGCTGTGTAGACATATTACTTGTACTTGTGTCAATAACTACCACAAGTTCTATAGTGGGAGGAAGCACTTTACAATGCAATCTAACCAAGTTTCCATCTTCATATCCTGTATACATTGTTTACATTCATCCTTCACTGAATTGATGTAAATGAGCCCATTTTCAAGCAATATTTGATATCCTTTCTTTCAAATAGTTACCAAAGAAAGTAAGTGTTTCTTCAATGTGGGAACATACCAAACATCCTCCAAGTATTTTATAGACCCATTAGGAAGAAGAATCTGAATAGATCCAAGTCCTAGTGGTGTATGCATAGACTTATCTGCTAAGACAACTAGAGAGAGAGAAGCTTCCTTAAAAGATAAAAAGAAATATCTCCTAAATATCATGTGTTTGGTTGCTCCTGTGTCTAAAACCCATACATCTGTGAGCTCATCTCTAGCTTCATATTTAATATAATCAATGTGCCCCTAAGTAGTGAATGCAGATTCATGGGCAACATTAATGGACTCATCATAGTCATGATCGGCATACTAAGTAGAGTTATACTTAGTCATATTTTGTGGCCTCTAAATTTTATCAAAAGGAATCCTACATTGTGAGGCAATGTGACCAAATTTTCCACATCTATGACATTGAATGTCTGATCTACCTCGACCTCTGCCCCATAAGAGTTGTGACCATGTACTCAATCACTTGTTTCATGTGAATGTGATTGGTTAGATTGTTGATTATTTGAATGACCCCTACCTCTGTTTTGATATCTACCTCCTCTGTAACCTTGACCCCCTCTATAACTATTTCCTCTATTGTTTTGATGCCCAGATGAAGATGAACTAGGATTTGACTCTAAAACATGGGCTTCTTCAATTTTCTTGGATTTCTTGGGTAGAGAGAGGTCATGTTGGATGAGCAACTCAGCCAACTTATCAAAGGTGATGCCTGTGGTCTTGTCAAACACATGCAACATTTCAACAAAATTCCTATAAGACCTTGGTAGTCCTTTCAAAGCAGCATTGACTATGAGGTCATCATCTAGTTTTCCAAAACTAGCCTTAGTGTACTCATAGTGATATTTTTCAAATTAGACATATATTCTACCATATCCCCATCTTCATCTAATGACAAAGTAAACAACTGCATATGAATATCTATCTTCTTATGCTTAGGTTTCTTATCATACAAATCTGATAATGTTTTCCATGTAGTATAACTATGAGGAGAATTTTCAATATGAACATAAGTATCATGAGTAAAACAACATTTAATGAGATCTAAGGCCTTATAATCATGAAAATTGAATACATTTAATTTAGCCTACTCTGTTGGCAATGTGGGATTTTCATTCTTGACAATATCCCATAACTCATTAAAAACTAATGAAGCTTCCATCAATTGTTTCCAATCTAAATAATTATAAATTGTTAATCTATCACTATCTAAAAGCAAATTTTGAATTTTTGGCATCTTGAAATGAAAGAAAGTGCAGTAGAGAAAAGTGTGGAAAAATGTAAAAGAGATGAAACAAATATCACACTCACTGCACAAGACACTACTTCTATAGGGTTTTTCACTTAACCTCCGCATAGAGCACAAAAGAAAAAACAAGAATTTTATATGGCTTTTGAACTTAACCTCACCAAAAATTAATTATTACACCCTTAGTTCACCAAATTACAACCTTATTCCACTAATTACACCCTTATATCACCACAACAATGTAAAAGAAATAGAATTGAATTCCCCCTTTTTTGAATTGTAACACAATACAATATGTGTTTTACAAATTTCAAGGCATACAAAAAGATGATTTAAAAGGAAATATTCCTTTTACAAAAAAGTATATTCTAAAGAAAAAAGAACTTCTTTCAAAAAGAAGGGATTTAAACCCTTGACCTCCTCCTTTGCAAACTTCTTACAAAATGACTTCAACCAATTGCTCTAAGAGCAGTTTCAAAATATGATACTTAGAAATTTCTACTTATTCTAGATTTTGTGTATGAGGGAAAGTAAAAAAAAAATACATATATGTAAATAAATCCAAGCTTTTTCCCTTTTTAGTCTTCTCACTTAGGCTTCCTCCCGTGGGACCCATTCATAGCAAATTTATGATAACCAAACTTTAGAAATATGAAAAAAAATATTTTCCAATTTTATACCTATGCCATGTTTACCTAGGATGCCATAGCTACTATTGGTAATTTCTTTACACATGTTCTCTCTGTTAGAGGCTATACAAATCTATACATGCAGTATAAAATGGATTTTGCCTAAGTTTTGGCAAATTTGCAAGGTATTTTTTTGTAGGGAATGGATTCAAATTGTAGATAGGGCATTAGAAGGCCATACCATAGGCCATACAAGTCCAAAAAATTTCCAAATTTTCATTTTGATGATGCAAAATAGGGGTTTAATCAAGATTGGTAGGTGTTTTAGATTTTAAGAGGGCTGAGAATGAATTGAAATAACAAAGGCAGCCATGAATGGAAATTACAAAGGTTTTCACAAGTAAACAGGTCGTACAAGTCCATTTTTGCAAAAAAATAATGAATTTAATAACATTTAAATGCCAAAAAATCATTTTTGATGCTGAATGAGGAGTTTGAACACAATAAAATGGAGTATCAAATGGCCAAAATGACTAGATTGTGGTATATGGAAAATACACAGGTTTAAATGTAAAAAAATATTTGAAAAATTAAAAAAAAAAAAAAAAATTTCAAACATTTAAACCATTAAAATTTTTACATTATATGGCATACCTTATTTCATGGCATTGAATTCACGTGAATTTGACTTTTCACCTTGCCTTCCTTTCAAATTCATCAATGCTCTCCAAAATTCACCGTGTTGGATAAAACCATGCTCTGATACCACTGATAACTCCTTAAACAAATAGGTTAAACCTTATCCCCACTTAGTGCGAGTACACAATTATTTTATTAATATTTGAAAAAAAACAAGTACATAAGGGTGCCTTTACTCTGTTAACCCTTTTACATTGCAAACATTGATTTATATAGATTTTACCAATGATCGATAAAAACAACTAATCCTATAACCAACTATTTATGGGAAATCAACCCATAAGGTGGTTCTAATCAATAAATATAAAACTTGAAAACTACCTAAAATTAAACTAACTTTATTTTATGGGGGTGTCTTTAGTAAAAGATGCATGCCCCATTAACAATAATATTTATTAACCTACCAAAAATCTAACCTAATGTTAAGACTTTGGAACAAATCCTAACAATAGTTTTAGGGAAGTCTAAGATTTTGGCACTTAGTGGATGCATCATGGCTACCAGACTTATTGGAACACTTATCTATTGAGGATAGAGCTAGATTGATCTCATTAGGCCTAAGAAGCATAGTAGAGACGTGTAGGATTCATTTGAGTTCAAACCTATTAGTCATGTTCTTGGGAACTTGGGAATGATTAACTAACACATTTATGTGGGAGGTGGAGGGGGATACCATAGAGGTAGGTATAACTTTAGAAGATGTACATGCCATCTTAGGACTACATATAGTAGGTATACTCATGATTATGGGAATACTAGATAGTCAAGAGGAGAGGAGAGCCTTAGTCATATGGGTGATAGGCTTGGAGAGGATATACCCTAGATTGAGGGTGATTATGTTTGATATATATACCTCAAATTTTGTATATTCAAAAGGTTTTTATAAGACTTGTGATAGCACAGGTACTATGTCATAAGTTAGATGGAAAGGTACCACTATTTATGATAACCTTATGCCAGATGATATTAGAATAGAGGGTGTTATATAATTTGGGATCTATCATCTAGGTATAGATCATGCATGACATGTGTGGGGTGTTGTCTAGAGGGTAGAATTAGATATGGCTTATTATATTGTTGATAGCATGGATATATGAGAGTTTACCCATATATCAGCCAGTTGGGTTGCCTTATGCGATCGATGATAGGTTACCTCAGGTTCAAATATTTAGATAGGATTAGGTAGCAAGGGTTATGTCCCATGTGCTAACATTGTAGATGATGAGATGAGAATATATTGTATAGTAGTTATATGGGCACATCACTATGATATGACCTAGTTGGGAGATAGTGGCACAAATTTAGCATAGACAGAGGTGACGAGTATTATACTTAGTGGATAGAACTACATCCAATAACACATGTACTAAGATAGATGGGAGAACCTCACCTAGTGGAATCGATAGTAGTGCCCATTTATTAGGACTAGTATGTGAGAGAGATGTAAGGGAGAGGAGGATTAGGGCCACTAATGACTAGGCCAGTGCTCAAGCCATGGCATGAGATACCATGGAGAGTTTAATCATGATGATTAGTAGAGAAGGAGGAGATGGATGTGGAGGTAGAAGTACCAAAGGTACCACTACCAATTACATAGTAAGAGGAGTAGAGACCACTATGGGTACATCAACAAAGGTAGTAAGAGTAGGAAAGAGAAAAGATAGTAATCATCTTAGATGACCCATCAAGCAGGCCAAGATAGAGTTGGGTGATAGATTACTTAGCTGTAACCTAAGATGGGCATGAGTGGTGAATCTAGGATTTGTGTTTGGGTGGTGACCTACAAATGAATTTCTCAAAGGATGTGTGGATAGGACAACCATGCTTGGTAGTCATGCATATGGTGATAAAATAGTGGCTGACATAACCAGGTAATAATAGATGGATAAATTTTGCTTAAGTTTACTTACGATAGAGTATAGATAGATATATTTTTAGATATATCAATGATCTAATATTCATTTGGTGTGATTTTTAAAGGTTTATAGAGGAGGAGGATACCAAATTGGGGTCCCTAGTGAGGGGGTTACTCCATGATATCCTAGATTAAGCACTGATGCCATATGACCCTACCATATTAAAGGATCCCATGGTACCATCTACCCCATCTTAGGTAAGTTGGTTCAAACTAGTAAAAAAGGCCATGAGGTAGTTATAAGCACACAAAGAGGGGAGGTAGCCAATGATAGGGGTGGGTGTAGGAGAGGAAAAAACATGGTAAGCCCTAGATTAGGAGAGAGTCATACATTTAGCTACCATGACATATATGGGATAGGTACAGGCCCAAGAGAGAGTGGCACATCTAGTGACCCTGACGTAGTTGGCATAGGTATAGGTTTAGGTGGTGCATCTATAGGGGCATGTATCAATACTAAGATCTTGGATAGCCTATTTACAACATTATATTTAGAGGATTCCTACTAAGGCATTTATGAGCAGTATGGCGAGGCCATGAGATGGGCATGATGGGGCCCAACCATAGAGCTAGATCTTTGTATATGGTTATATTTTTGTATTAAAATCCATGATATATATAGATGTCTAATTTTGGCATTTGGATGTTGATTATATGTGTTTGTATTATGGTTATTGATTGTGGATGCTTAGATATATTTATTTCTAGCACATGTATTTAGTTATTTTTGTATATGATATAGGACATATATGAGTTGTGGTTTCTTTTCTAGCATTATGTAGAACACATGCATGGTTTAAAATGAATAGGAAAAAAATATTTGGTAAAAAATATAATCAATCAAAAATATAATACACACTATTTCACATTGGGAAATGTGTATTAACAATAAAATGACTAAGTATAAAGAACCAAAGGGTGGTAAACAAGATGGTAAATTTTTTGTTTTTAAACCAAAAGAAAGAATAACACCAAATTAAAACAAGTAAGACAACACTAAATCACATTGAGAAGTATGAAAATAATTTAATAAAGTGGAAAATTAAAAAAATAAAAAATGGAATAAAACCAAATAAATTAAGTTAATCAATCATACTAAATCACTTTGATAAGTATAAGAGAAAAACAAAAATTGGCAAATTTTGGTCTTAAATTTATCACACTAATTCAAGTTGGGAAGTATGAAAAATTCAATATATGTTTGGATTCTTACATGCAACCAGAAAATAAGAAGATAAAAGTGAAAAAGAAATTAATTAAGCATAAAACATACTAAATCAATATGGGAAGCATGTCAATGACATGTAACTTCATGATCAATCATATCTTATCTCATATTTGACACATGTAATTTTGATTGTGACTTGGATTATTAGAAAATTTTATGAGGAAGGCCATGTCTTATCCATGGTCTTACACTGTAAGTCACAAATGGAACACCAATGAGGTGGAATAAATGTGAAAATATGGGAATGAGGGATGTTGGTAATAGGAATGTGAAAGTGGTAATTCTTGAGGAAGGCTAGGTCTTATCCATGGTCTTATAATTCAACTAAAAAATGGAATCCCTAGGAGAGTGATCAGTGAACAAAACAATATTTATTAAGAGGAAATATGAGGAATATAGGGAATGTAAATATCATAACTTAGGAATCTTATGAGAAGACCTTAGGAGACAGGAGGCATACTAAGGACCTAAGAAGACACTAAGTGACTAGTGACCATCAATGTATAAAGAAAACATTTTTTCTATAGACACAAATATTTTTAGGGAAATAAGATTGATACTAAGATTGACTAATGAATTTATATTGGTAAAATAAAAGGTGAAATGGACCTACCTTCCCATGATGTGTTCCCCATTCCTCAGGACCCCTTACAAATTCATTGGTCTACTGTGAAGATTGAAAATTACATAGAAAGTAGGTAGCACTAAAAGATTTTTTTATTCCCCTTTACTAATCTACTAGCCTAACAAACCCCAATGGACCTTGAATATATCATGAGATGAACTATGGAGTTTGAGGTTTGACTATTAAAAAGAGATGTGCTTTGAATCATGTCTTTTAATGTGATTTGACTTTTAAGAATTTTTGAATTTTTTTTCCTTTTGTATCATTGCTTTTTATTGAATGATTTGGATTTTGAATTTTTTAAAGGCTTTTGAAGATTCCTCCTCCATATAAACTTGGAATACCAAACATGAGAGATAGAGTGATACACATGAATTAGCTATAGGCTTAGGATAAAGAAATCTAAGTGATCAAAGACAAGACTGACTAGAACACTTAGGCTTAAAAATAAACTACATGTTATCTCAAGTCTCAACCATGTATATGATTAGTTTTCAATAAAGGAATAAAGGAAAAAAAGTTATCCAAAGTGAATTGGTGAAAATATATTATAATGAGATTAATTTTTTGCTAACTGATCACATGGTAAAGAAGTAATAACTAAAGAAATTGGGTTTGTATAACCAAGTCACAATGAGAATTATCCATGTATATAGAGATAAGAAAACAAATAATTATGGAAATAAATAAGGAATTTTATAAGAAATAAACTCAAGAAATAAAAATAAATAAATGATAAAGAATACATCCATGAGAAAACATAAATGGCATTATAAACAATATAGAATGCAAAATTAAAGTCACCATGTAAGATAGATAACAATTTGACACAATGTCAAATGATATAAAAAGTAGATAAAGATAAGATTGGATCACACATCTAATCTAAAATGAAAATTTAAGAATACCATAATGTGTTCATAAATACTAATAGATTTACCCACACACATTATCTAGAACATCTGATAGGTCTCTATGAAGTTGGAGTTGAACTAAAGCTTAAAGATAATGTCTCATCTATCTTCAATGAAAATTGGAAAAAACTTCATGTCTAATCTCCTCAACAAAAAAGGTAGGAATGATTAATAGATCATGCTAAGGAGGGATATTAGGAAAGGTATCCTCAATAGAATGCATGGGAGTAGACTCTATAGGAGATGAAGGGATCACCAATGGAGAAGGATCCATAGGTGAGGGACTCATAAGTGGAGAAGGAGCCACATGTGAGGGAAGGTCCACGGGTGAAGGATTCATGGGGGGAAGAATAAGAGGTGATGAATGGGACATAGGAGGAGATGGAAACATGGGAGGTGGAACCATGGGAGAATAATGGGGAGCCTTATTGTGAGAATGACTTTTGGGGGGAATGGTAGAAGGTTTGGGAATAGTTATAAGGTGATATTTAAGATGTTGTTGAAGGATATGGTAATGATTAGTGTGATGGGTACCACATTGGTGCCAAAGATAATACACTTATCTATGCTTAGTAATATATTCAATTAGTACCTTCAAGGGAGGTATGTCTTTGTCTGAGGAATGAAGGGTAAAAGGATTCAAAGTGTCAATTTATTGTCTCAACTTATGACAATGTGTGGATGAATGGTTATCTATGTTTTGGAAGCAACATATACACCTATGAGTAGGCTTAATATAGGTACTCATAAGATGAGGTGTAAGGGAAGTGGAAGGAGTTTTGGAAGGCTCATTAGCCTATATAGTGGGTAATGGATCCATCTATGGTAAATGAAGCAAACCATCACCAAGGGAAAGTGGTATTGGTGAAGGGATTGGACTAGGCTCAACAAAAGGAGCAATGGGATCAGAATTAGGAATAAACTCAAATAAAATGGGAATAGTAATAGGTTCCAAAGTGTGCTCTAATAAGAGAGGGTTGGGGTTTATAGAAGGCTGAAGGAGGGTTACATGCATCTCAAGGCTAAGTAAGTTATAGGGGTTAGGGTACCTGGTAAAGTGATAAGGCCCAATTATATCATGATCCATAAGCATAAT
Organism: Torreya grandis; assembly: GCA_037957365.1. Lineage (NCBI taxonomy): Eukaryota > Viridiplantae > Streptophyta > Pinopsida > Cupressales > Taxaceae > Torreya > Torreya grandis. The sequence continues at coordinate 138,216 of JARHVA010002020.1, forward strand.
CTTACATGGTTCTTAAGAAATTTAAGGTGTATGCACCAGCTCTAACCTATGATAAAGATAAAAATGCTAAAATTAAGAACTATATATGAGGGAATACATGAATAGTGCTAAAATATTGAAACAAATAGGAATAATAATGGATAATCTCATCATCATGGGCCTGAATAAGACCACCTAGGAATAGATCATCTAAGGAATAACCATCATCATAATTAGGAGTATGAATATCAATGACATAGGTAAGGATGACATTATCATCTAATGAGGTGTGATGAGTGGAATGCTAAGCCCATCAAGACAATAAAGATATCATCACAAGGTAGTTTGTGAGATTGAGGTTGTAAAGAAGAAGGAAGCTAAGAGATAAGATGAGGTGAGAGATCAAAAATTTTAATCTTGAGGTTGATCTTATCAGGTTCATCATCATCATCATAATCTAAGAGGTTATGGGGAATATTCCTAATGATTTTAGGATGGCCATTATAACCTTGAATGGAATTGATGGCAAAATTTAATTATTGAGACTCATGAAATGAAACACTAGATAAATGTTGAAGAATAGGAATCTTGAAGACACCATGGTCTTGGAATTGTTTAAAATTTCAAGGGATAGTGTCATTTTGAATCCTATATATAGATTCATTATGAGGTAATTTAATGCATTGATAGGCAAAAGAGGAAATATCTCTCATATGGTGAGTCCATGGCCTACCAATAAGAATGTTGTAAGATAGAGGAAATTTAAATATCATAACCTTCACATGAATGGTGGTAAGTGCGATGGTAATGGAAATACACACATAACCTAAAGGAGGAATTTGCCTTCAATCATATCCTTAACATGCTTTACATGTGGATTTGAGATTATATTTATAATATCCAAGGGTTTTGATAAAATTGAGAGAAGCAACACAAGTGCTAGAACTCTCATCAATCAATGCATGATTGACTTGTATATCACCAATTTAGACACTAATGAATAGAGGAGGATCATCCTCATGAAGTAGAATCTCATCAGGAATCATGGAAGTGAAAGGAAATAGAAGTGTCCATTATTTCATCAACATGGATGGACATCTCTTCACATTATTTTAATATTCTATCTTTAAATATAGATAAGGTTGCTTCACATATTACTAAAGGAGAATAAGGGATGTTCATTTAGAACAAGAGTTACATAAGAGGGTTTTGATGATGCAGAGAGGTCCTCATAAGCTAAAGAAATGGAATCTAGGATGGGATATTAGTGAGTTCTATGATGGTATTTTACTCATCATAACCCATAAGAAGGTTGTTATAAATAGGTGTATAGTGTTGAAGGAGGTCCTTAGAAGGAGGAGTTGAAGTTCATTGGAATTTGTGTTGATAATAAGGAGAAGGTTTGGAACAAGTTTGTAAATTATGTTTAAAAGTTGAATTAGTTGGTTTAGGTTGGTTTTGAGAATCAGTAGAAGTGTTGATAAAATCTTGATTGTCATTGGTGTTAGGTAAAGAAGATGGAGGGATGGTATAAATAGAATTGGAAGTGTTATCCAAGGGAGGAGTGGGAATTGGGTCATCAAAAGTTATAATTTCATCTTGCCCCAACTCATTTATGTGAGTTGGAGAATATCCTTGGATAATATAAAATGTGTGAAACAATAGGGGAGTGTATATAGGTTGAGGATTAATGAAATCAACCACCCTTCACATATTTATCATATTAACCACATTATCTTCAAGAATTGGGTCAATAAGACTTTGTACAATTCTGGTAGAAGGGGTGGGCTTGTCTTGGTTGTCTTTATTAGGTTGGTGATTAGGAATATGGGATTTATATATATATATATATATATATATATATATATCTAAATGAGCATTAGATTTATTTAAGTCTTGATATTTAGTATGAGTTTCATGAGCCTTAAAAGCAATGCCATCAGCTTGTTGATGTTTATGAATGATACAATCATGATCAAAATTAGGACCAAGAATAAAATCCATAAATAAATATGAAGCTACCTATAGGTATCATAGGAATGACCCAAAATAGTGTGAAACCAACAAAACTTGTTGGGATTATACCAAGATTTCATAAGATGAGTGGGATCAAGTTCTCATGGTAGAGGCCTAGGTAAATGTTTTAGTAATTCGGCCGAGGATAAAGTTTTGTGAACATTGATGTTATTAGGTGAAGATAAATGAGGATTGGTGTATTTTTGAGAAGATTGAGATGGTTCCAAATATTGGTTAGGAATGACAAATTGAATAGTGTGAATGGTGTTAAAAGGTTCCATGAAACCATCATTGGTAGCATGATAATTCTTATTTTTAAGTAAGACATGAATGCCTGTAAAAGGTTGGGGTGGATGGAATTGATGCATAAGTAAATATTAAAAATTTTATTGGTTAATGTCCTCATCCAAAGAATTTGGAGAGAGATTATAGACCTAATATTGAAAATTTGGAAAAAGGGCATTAGTAAAGATATGGAAAAGGTTATAATTAGCCATGTTATGTTCACATTTATTGGACAATGTTTTCCACCTTTTAATTAAAGCTTGGGCAATTTAATTTTTAAATTGCTTACAATTTATAAATTAGGCCAAAGTATTTTTGGGAATATCACTAGTTTGGAATTCTTGGACTAGAGCATTTACTAAATCTTCCAAACTAGTAATAGAATGATTTTTAAGTTGGTTGTACCAATCTAAGGCATAACCCATGAGGTTTTGGCTAAGATCTTGGTAGTGGAAAATGTATTCAATTTGATCCAATATTTTAAGATATTTACAAATGTTTTAAAATGAAAAGTAGGATCAGTTGATCTATTTTAATAAATGGTAGGGGTGAAACCTCCTATATCAACATTAGCAATTTGAGTGGTAAGAGTCTCATTTTGAAGATGTTTAATTTTCTTATTGATAAGAGGAGGTATAGGGATGAGATTTCCATGGGAATATTGAAGAGGATGTGGGGGAACATTTTGATTATGTGTTCCCTAAAGCATTGGTTGAGGGTGGGTTTGAAGATGGAGAAGGTGATTTTGTATTCTCATCATTTGATTTGTATTATAAGCTTGAAAGGTATTCATTTGATTAAGTGTTTATAATAAAAGTTGATGGGTTTGATTTGCATTATTAGAATTATTTGAAGCATTAGAATTGGAAGGAGTGGCTTGGGTACCAATATTGGTGTTGGTATGATCTTGAGAAAAAATATTAGAATGTGAGGCACTAGTAGCCAAATTTGCTTATGTGGCAAAAGATGAACTAGTGAAGGGATGATAAGAATAATAACTAGAACATGATTACCTTGGGTATAAAATGATGCACTAGTAGAAGAGTTAAGGAGAGAGGATCTTGGGAGAGGCCCACTAGATGTATAACCTACCATGTTAGTGGAGATATTAGGCACAAAGGTAGAAGAAGTCAAAGAGGAAGAATTAATGCTATGAGAAGGGATCATAATAGAGGGAAGAGGATGAGAATAAAATAAGGTAGTATCCCCAAATCCATGTGAGAATGTGGGAGAAGGTGAATAAGGATCTTCAACTTGACCACTAATCATGAGATGGTAAATGGTAGAAGGATCTTTTCCTCGATTTTGAGGAAATTCAAAGCTAAAGAAGATCATTTCAAGGGTATACTCTAATTCGAGTTGATCTTAAAGTGAGAAGAGAGGATTACATAGTGAATAGAAATGAGGAGGGGTACCATAATTTGTTGTGTGAGTGGCTATATGAAAATTACTTTCATCCAAAAGAGGATCCCTACTCTTCTTATGGGAGACCTTATGAGGGTTGGTAAAACTCATCATATATGTTGAATTCAACTCAATGTTATCTTCAAACATAAAATTCATGATGAAGGAGAAAAACTAAATAATGCCAAAGAGGTGCAAAAATAAGGGAATAAGAAGTGAAAAAAAAACTATATAGAGTAAATTGGGTTAACTTAGTACAAAAAATAGGGTCTAAAAATTGTACAAAGTTAACCAGGTCAACCTAGTATATAAAATAAGGGCAAAAAAATTATACAGAGTCGATAGGGCTGACCTAGTAAAGTGAGTAGAGGAAAATAGACCGTCTACAAGAGACTATGTTGATAAGAATGATTGTGTATTGAAACAAGAAAATTTTTACAAGTAATTTCAATGTAGGAAATGAAAAGAAACACATAATCAATTGGGTCAATGATCTAGTTGAGGCACATAACACAAAACCTTACACCAACATTAGCCAATGTAAGATTTTGCAATACAACATATAATTGAGTAAAGAGCAAGAAATCAACTTGGAAATTAAAATATAATTAAGTAGTCAACCTAAATGTTTTTATATTATTAGAATGTAATTTTAGATATGAAGTTGGCTATAAGCAAGGAAGTAGAATGCAATCTAAGGATGGTTTCAAGACATTTAGGCTAAAAGGGATCTTTATTGGCAATGGTAATGGCTTGGTATTGGGGCCTACCCCCTCACTTCACACATTATAGTGATAAGAGTGTTTGTTTCTTAGGAAAAATATACCATTAACCACATGTTTATACTTGGCTAGAAAACCAGGTCAACTTCCCCTTTGGTGATGAAATCCAAGTAGGTAGGCCTTGGGTAGAGAATTTTTAAAATGCTTTTTAATATTTTATGATTTGGTAGTATGTGCATAAAATATAAAATAGTGTAACTAAATGATATATTAAAAACCACCTATTTAGACTATGTGATATATTCTAAGAATGCACGCAACAAAAAATGAAAGTGTGAGCTAATTAATAGCATATAAAGGTTAATTTCAACTTTGAAACATAGTATAGTGTTGATTCAGTCGATAGTTTATGTAAAGAATATAGAATAGGGTTGATAGTGTTACCTCCATAATTTATAAGTAAGGGTCTAAAAATGAACTACATCAATAGATTCAACCTATCTCTATAGATAGAACATATAATATAGAACTACGTCAACAGGTTTGACCTAGTTGACTATATAAGGGTAGGTTTAAAGATTACAAACTATGAAAAACATAATTATAACAAAAGTCTAGAAATGACGAAGAAGGATAGAAAAAAACCTTGGTGGTTGGAGGATGCATAGGAAAATAATATTTCTTCTAAAGTACCCTAATTTATACTTGAAAATTATCCTAACTTTGTTGATTAGTTCAACCTAGATTTACAAATCCTATTTGTTGAAAACCTTAAAATGTACAAGGTTGATTGGGTTGACTTAGTATGCTGATGCTTGAAAATGTACAGGGTTGATTGGGTTGACCTAGTATATTGGATTGGATGCTTGAAAATGTATAAGATTGACTGAGTCAACCTAGTAGTCTAAACTAGAAGTCTGGAAAACCTACACAAATAGAATGGAGTCGTATTGGTGTGACTATGTTGTTCAGCCTATGTATAAAAGTTAGAATTATTTTGATATTATTGACCCAATATTACAAATATATAGAGAATAAAATGATGAAATAATCAAACTAAAACCTATAAGGGTTATATTCACATCATGTTCACTAGAATGTATGCAATCAAAAATGCATCATGTCTATAAATCAATCCTAGCTCAGAGCAGATAGATTATACCATATACTTCCAATTAGGGACACATTTTTCAAGTGGTAACATAACCAATATGGGGATATCTTACTATAATAAACCATGATATGGAAGGTTACAAAGCCTCTTAGTAATCATAATCATGTAATAACCCTAAGGAAGTTCTAAGTTTTTATATCTCACTAAACTAATAACAAGTAAAGCAAATCTAATCTAGTGATCACCAGAGCTTGTGGCACAAAGTGGGGGTTAGAAATAATAAAACTAAAGATGAATAATAGACATATACTCATGTCAATGTATATGTAATCCTAATGCATGGATGATAAGTACAAATTCATATCTATCTACTCTTACAAAGGAGGAACAAAGATAGGAATACTTACCTTTGAGGATGAACCCACTAAGCCTTAATCTCTCCTTTGACCAAGGTGATTCACAAGAGATTATTTTGGTATGTAAGGATGAAATGGATAAATCAGCTCTAGGATATATAACCTATCAATGCATCCAAAATACTTCTCCAAAAGACAAGATCCATAACTCCAAAGAAAGCATGAAACCCTATGCTTGTTCCTCAAGTAGAATGGTTAATACGTAGATGTGTAATATATTTTTTTCTTCTCTTGTCTAAATAATGGAGAAATGAAATTGTATATATAGGAAAATTTGACCCTAAACCCTTCCAAAAATATCAACCAATAGGATTGACCCAATCAACCTAGCATAATTTCAAATAATAATTCACTAGGTGATGAGCTAGGTTGGTCAAGAGCCAAATTAGTTCCTAAGTGAAAATCACCCAAAATTGTATGGGGTTGACATAGTCAACCTAGTACAACCAAATGATAAAAGGGAATTAATGTGAGGAAAAAGAGGATAAAATGTGTTAAAATACTAGATAGGGTACAATAAATAAGAGCAAGCTTAGGGAAATGATTTTTAGGAGATAAGTGTGTAGATAACAAGTGGTAAAATGGACAATAATCCTATAAAGCACTAATGCTCTAGCCACCCTTTTCTCAATGAACCTCTTAAGTCATACACTCAGAGAAATTGAGACTCGATGGGTTCTTTCAAGATACAAAGTGTCAATAATTGATAAAAGTTTAAAAATATTGTGTGTATATAGGCTCTAGCATCGAACAAGAATATAGGGGCTGTAAATGCCTAAGTCCTTAGAAGAAAACAAGTAAATGATTTCCATGAATCTTATTATAATGGATATCATTGGCTAATCACCTATTTGGCATTTATTATGTAACTATTTGGCAAGGGAAAAACAAATATAAATACCCCTATTTAAAGATGTGAAAGGAGATTGAACATTGGTATTATGTAGCAAATTCTTATGGTAATAGTAGAATTATGAAATTTACAATCATTTTTTTGGTGTTATGCTTCAATTTATTAATATTTGAAACATTAACAATGGGTTTTTATTGATTAATATGTGGCTTATAATTCACCAATGAGATTTTTAGAATATACATTATATGAGTTTGAATAATCAACACTTTGAACTTCATGGCACTTATCTTCATGTTTTCATTTATTTGAAGTAATGATACAAGGTCCATAGTTGTATATTTTATTTTCTACATAATCTCTATTTAGATGTATTAATAAACTCAAGTTTCTGACAAGTGTTACTATACAACATAACCCACAAGAGCTAGTTTCTTGTTGTGTGATTCGGGTGAGCCTACAAGAGTTTAGTCTTGTATGAAAATATAAAACTTAAGCTTATGGGACTAGATACTTCATTTCCTTAAGGAAAATGTGATAAAAAAAATTACCCAACATTTTGGTTCCATTGCTAGGAATTGTAGTGCTTGTTGAAAAGTAATAGAAAATGCTTCAATGTTTATCCCTTGAAAGTATTGAATAATGGATTAATGAGATTGAGGATAATTTTATAATTAACTATATTAAACTAGGAGTTTTTGCATGTGCATGGGTGGAAAAAAATATCTATAGCTCATTATATGAAACCTTCTTTGTTAAAGTCCTTGTTCATTTTCATTCTTGGCTCTCTGCCTATACTCAAGGTCAATCACAAAATTTTGGAAGGAGGCAAGCTCAAACGATATAACATCAAAGGGTTTTGGCATGTTTGGGAACACCATGGACATGGGTTGTTAATATCTGGTGGAGAGGGGTGTTAAATAGCTACATCTTGGAATATGTTGTAACCACTTATAGTTGTCCTAAAAAATCCAAGTTCCAATTTTTATAAAAACCACATGATCGGTATATTAGACAATTTTCACTAAAAATAAAGTTGTTTATTGATTATAGACTTTAAATTTTACCTATGGAGGGATAAATCCATATTTTTATGAGTCACATAGTTGGGAGGGGAATGTAAAGGTGTTGGTAAATAATTTTTTGTTCAAAATGGTAGCTAGTTAACAGGCATTGTGAAAGAGTAAATATGATGAAGATTGATAGAATTTTATAAGATGAGGCAAAGTAGGAAGGGAATGAGATAACTCAAGAAGTGTTATTAGGATACATATGGAAGCAAAAGGGTATAAGGAAGACTCATCAAATTTTGAACCATGACCAATTCTAGTCTTATCATATGAGGAAGAAACTAGATGGATAAAAGAGATTGAAGAACCATATTTGAACCACCCAAGTTCCCCAATCATAATGCACACTCTTGATTTTGAGCCAGATTATTTAATCATACATAACTAGGATACATATAGTGTAGATTCATAAAATAATCTTACAATAGAAATTATAACTGATCTAATTTTAACTCATAGTGAATTAACACTTTATTTTCCTCTTTAAGGGAATTTCATGGCCCAACTTGGTATGCCTAGTAGATCTAGCATTCATAGTGGGTAGAGATCTAATCCAAGTATTATTAATCAACTTGATACCTCAACCAACATCTTGGGTGCTACTGCTAGATGCATAAGAGGTAAAATAGGAGGTAGCATAAAAGGAAGTGGTGTACTTCCACCTCTAAGAATAGGACCTGGGGGTTGTCAACAACCACTGTCATAAGTACCTCAATTGTTAATAGTGTATTATGAAATAATGCCTCATTTACCTAAATATTGAGGTGTGGAGAGTGTTTCAAAGTATGTTCATAAGTGTGAACTTATTTGGAGGGCATGTGGTATAAATTATTCTAAGTGAAAGGCCACATAATTTGAAACCACACTTTTGTAAAGAGCACATAAATGGTATAGGAAATTTGACCCTCAACAAGCATTAATTGACTATGATCATCTCAAGACGACATTTCTAAGAATTTGATATTACCAAATTTGAGAAATAAAGTATTACTACACTAAAGGATATAAAAAAGAGCTCACTAAAAGTGTATGTGAGTATGACACATAATTCAAAACACTCTTGTCTAAGCTCTCATTTGAGATTAATACCACTCAGCATGCTCAATGGTTTTTGGGAGGTCTATTGCTTCTATTTTGATTAACGCTATCTCAAATAACTTTTACTAGCTCATATGAAGCCCTAAAAGTTATCCTCTATGTTGAAGTTGTTGGTAGCATTGATACTAAAATTAGTCCTTTTATGGAATCTCAAATAATTTCAATGACATAATAATTAGAGAAGTTGATTGAAAATAATTCATATCACACTCATAATGATATTTGGTTTATCGATTGTGAGTCTGAAGGTCATAATAGAAGAAACTTGCCTTGAAAGAACATCCATGTTATAATAAAGTAGTCATGAAATTTTACACGAAGAGCACACATTATAAATTATCTAAATACTACAATATATACAATTCCTATACCCATGACACATGATTTCTAGCTAATTAGTGATATACATGAGGCATGCATGTGAGGTACACAACAAATCTCTATCTCAAACAATAAAGATAATGGTGGGTATTTTGGATGAAGCTAAAGATAGGGATGAAGAATCATCAATTTTCTACCAATAACATGTTGTAAGTGTGGATATCCATATCACTGTCAATGAGATTATTTAGTCTATCTAGCATGTGCTTTTTATTAAAAGGAGCATCAGTTGGAAGAATGTCTTGACTTGTACACAACCATAACTAAGGAAAGAAATGAAAAAAGTGATAGTATGCTTCATAATCATAAACCTCACTAATGACCATGCTTTATCACCCTGATAGCCCAATAGGTTAATATCACTACACATAGTGGATGACAGTCTCAGTCTATATATATTCCACCTATTGAGAAGATTAAATGTGTAGAGCCTCATGTAATGAATTATCTTGATGTATAATAACAAAAATACATGTTTTGGAATACTATGATGTTGGTATAATAACTACAAGGGGAAATTTAATTTATTAAGGACCAAAAATCTACCCAATATTTTGATGTACAAAAGGCCATTAAACCTCAAAACTAGTGCATGACAATTTTTAATAAATTTGCAAGCATATTTTAGATGAAGACATTATCCCATAATTGAGTAATTAGACTAAAAATTAGGTACCAATATGAACTAACACTCACCCTTAATTTATTAGGCCAACTAAAGATCATTTATTAAATCATGCTTGATGACAAGATACTTTTATTCCTCCTAGACCTCAAGAGGATAAGGAAATACTGGTAAATGTTGCCATCAATAGTTGGGTAATTTGAGATATTTTAGTCGACACTAACATTGAGGTTAACATCCTCAAAAAAATTTCATGGAAAAAATGGATATCCTATTATTATATACATCACCTCACATGTTTTTTATGGCTAATAAGACCCATGCTCTACCAATTGGTATTCTTAATAATATAACTATCGATATCCTTGGGGTACCTTTCAAAGCCGATTTTGAAGTCCTCAAGTTGGCTGAAGGTGATTATTTTCTAGATTTATTGGGTCAACCTTAGTGTTATTCAAAAAATATAGACTTAAGTTTCAAAAAGTGCTACATTAGTTTTGAAAATGTTGATCAATATGTCATTATCCTATTGGATCAAATACATGGGCCCACATATGTAGAACCTATTAGTATGGATGAAGATACTAACCACATATATAACATCATAGCTAGAGATGGTGAAAATCATGATCATACTCTTGATGGAATCCTCTTATGGATCAAAACTTATTCCCTTTTTGATATTACAAGTAATGCTTGTAATTATTGGGCCCACAGTGACTATGACCTCATTAGAAGAGTGTGTGGTGTCATTCATAGTTGTGAGAGCATCCTATACTATTACCACAAATACCACATATTTTTTCACCTTACTATAATACAAATCATGAGAGGTATAGTTATTACTTCACCATTAGAGAGACTTGATGAAGCTCCTTGATTTCAAATGAAAATAGAAGTCCACAAATTTATCCAACAACTTGAAGCCTTCTATGACTCTGAGGCTAAATGTATGCATTCATTGGTTCACATTTTTAATGTCATGGGCACAAGGTTGTGGTGAACCAATAATGAGATACTTCTTCATTAGGATCAAGTAATATCTACTTTAACTCACTATTTTTATCATGAAAACCATGTCCAAGGTACAATTAGCTATATCAGAGTATAAGCACTAGAACCACACATCGAATCTTGTGAATCTATATACAGGGATGAATAATCTTTATTTCTAGAGTACCAATGGGTATATACTTTTTATATCACCTTATTTACTTAGGTTGGAGTATGGTATGTTCATGAATAATGACATTTGAGTACTGATTTCTAGCATTTATTAAAAAATAACATGATCTTGATATTATTTTACTCATCTCTAAGGATGGATTTGTGCCTCAATCTCCAAGCCATGGATGAAGAAGTTATTGGTGACCTTAATCCCATAAAATATCAACTATGACATATACATGATATCCCATTAGAAGTCTTGGTTCTCTTTAATGATCCATTTGAGTAGTTTGTCCCCATACTAAAAACCTATCCTTAATCAAGAACGTTATAAAAGGATTCACCAAGGGAAGTAAAACTAGTGTTTCATGTTGATGAATGTGAAGGGTCTAACCCACCTAACATATTAAAAAATCATCTAGATATCCATATAGACAATGGTGCATGAACCATTCACAATATTGGTCTTGATGTAGACCACTTGTACTAAAAAACTCTCCAAACTATCCACCATGATATCAACATAGATGAAGAACCAAAGATAGCTACTGTGGGTATCTATTGGTCTAATATCAAGGTTTCAAAAATATTTGAGTTTTTAAGAGAATACCAAGATGTCTTTCTAAGGATTTATAGTGAGATGAAATATTTTAATCCATCATAAGGTAAAATTCATATCAAACTGGTTGATGGTGCTCGACCAGTCAAGAAATGGTTGTATAAGATGAATCCAAATTTATGTGCATAGGTGAAAGAGGAAATTGATAGTATGTTATGTATTAGAGTGATAACCCCAATTTATTAGTCTGAGTGGGTCATCCCCATGGTTATAATTATAAATAAAGATAGACGTATTAGAATTTGCATTGACTATCACATACTTAATGCATCTTGTATAAACTATCACATACTTATTGCATATATCATCATGCCATTTGGGTTGAAAAATGCACATGTTGTATTCTCCCATATCACTATTGAGGCCTTTAAATACTTATCTATATATTTATTCAAGTTTATTTGGATGAATGGATAGTTTATATCATGGTGGCAAACCACTGTTCTAATCTCTAGCTCATGCTTGAGCATTACCAAGTGCTTCAAATATCACTGAATCTAAAAAAGTATCTTTTTGATACACCAAAAGGCATTCTTTTTGGTCATATTATCTACAAAGATGGACTTTTTTTAGACCTTATTAAGGTATTTATCATTATTCATCTACTTATGCTAACATCTTAGTGTAAAGTTCATGCCTTTTTAGGACATACAAGGTATTATCAAAAATTCATCTAAGGTTATGCAAAGATTGTCATGCCCTTGGAGGAACTCTTGAAACATAATAAACAATTTATTTGGAATTTTTAATGCCAATAAGACTTTGACGCCTCAAAGGACAAACTTTTCACTACCCTTAATTAGACAAAACCATTCCATGTCCATGTTGATGCTTCTGGAATGGCTATTGGTGTGATCTTTGCACAACCTAGTGAAGGTTACCTTGGTCACACCATCTATTTTGTTAGTAGAAAACTTACTCTGATTGAGAGTAATTACACCAACATAGAGAACAAATAACTTTCCATGTTTTATTCTTTATAGAATTTTTGATAGTACCTATTATCAACTCCTTTTATGTTCTATACAAACCATGAATCTTTAAAATATCCAGTTAATAAACTTGTGTTGTATAGATGCATCTACTGCTAGACTGTATTATTTCAAGAATTACAATTTTATATCATGTTCAAACCAAGAAAGACTAATTTCAATCTTGATCATCTCTCCTAAATTTATTTTGAAGAACATACATGTGTCATTAAAGATGGCCTACTTGATGTATAGTTATTATGTGTTTCACATGTTCCTCATGAGTTGGAATATATTGTATCTTTCTTAACTATTGGTGTAAAACTAGATTGTTTGAATTTTTAGGCTAAAAATTAACTAACCATCCATGTTTCACCATTCCAACTCATTGGAGGGGACCTCTAAAAACTTGGATGAGATGAATTTCTTCAATATTGTGTCATGAAATATGAGCATCTTGAATTACTCTATGAAGTTCACAAAGGCATTACTATCAAACCCCATGATGGTGATGCTACTATGTATAAAGTAATATTAACCAAACTATGGTGGCCTACCTTTTTTCAAGATGCCAACATACATGTTAATCAATGTGATATTTTCTAGCACATGGGGAAACTGAATCACTAGGATGCCATGCCATTACATCTTATTTCATCACAAGAACCATTTGATAAAAGGGCCATTGATTTTGTCAGTCCCATCAAACTAATAGGATGATGAACATGTTCCCATTATATCATAACAACTAATCATCTCATGTGATGGGCTAAGTTCATATTGACAAGATATTTTACTATTGTAGCAACTATGCACTTCATATAGGAACATATCATAACCCATTTTGGTTGTCCATTAAGTTTTACTAGTGATCATGGTACACATTTACTCAATGAGACTATCCACATATTACTCACTGTTCATTATTTACCATCACAAGATAACACCATATCATCCCCAAGATAATGGTACTACTAAGGCATTCAAAAAAAATTAGGCACAACACTAACAAATATTTATAATATTGGTCATACTAACTGAGATGATCATCTTTTTCTAGTACTTTTTTCTTACCAAAAAACTTATAAGTTCCTCAACAAGATTATACCTTTAAATCTAGTTTATAATAAAATCATTTATTTTGGTTAAATTCTTGGTACCATCTCTTCACATTGTATGCTTTAGACAATTATATGAGGAGTCATCATTAAAATCATGTTTTGATTCTTTATTACAGTTGGACAAATCTTGTTTCATTTCTCATTGGAGTAAATATGTGGAGAAACATATACAAAAGGTATGGCATGATCCCACCTTAAGAACAAGACTTTTACCCTTGGAATGAAAGTCTTTCTTTATGACTCCAAGTTTAGATTCTTTATTACAATTGGACAAATCCTGTTTCCTTTCTCATTAGAGTAAATATGTGGAGAAACATATATAAAATTTATGGCATGATCCCACATTAATAACAAGACATTTACCCTTGGAATGAAAGTCTTTCTCTATGACTCCAAGTTTGTGTGTCATTTTGGGAATCTTTGTATTCACTAAGATGGTCATTTTGTTCATGGTATTTTCCCTACTAGTGCTTGTCATTTACAAATATTAGATGGCCAATTTCTTCTTGGACACTAAAATGATAGATGACTAAGGCTATATTTATTTTCTTAAAATTTAGTTTTATTTGTAACAATAAGTCATATGTCATTAGTTTAGGATTTCATTTTTTCAATAAAAGCACTGCCTTAGTTGCACGTAATTTTCTTTTATTTTTTACTCTTTTTAATTTTTTACTTGTGATTTTGTGGAGCACCATGATTAACATTTAGTGTTGGGTAAGATTTTTTACATGTATTAATAAAATATCCATGTTTTTGGTATTAAAAGGATTTGTGCATAAGTTAAAAATTCTTAGGATTAAGATTCCCACCAATGGTATGAATATTCAAATGATTTAATAGCTATCATTCACTCTAAAGAAAAGTGTGGGACAAGATGTCCCATTAATATAAAGGTATAAGTGGTTGTGATAAGTGTACAAACATCATGTCATGATGATGTCATTAAATGAAATAATGATGAGAATAACTATTCAAAGAAAGAAGGCCATTAAAATGCATTCATTGTGATAAATGATGGTCAAAGAGGGGGTAGTAAATGCAAATTATACCCTTGAGTCTATAAAAAATATTTTAGGGATCATTTTAACCTTTACCTTTTATTTCATTTGATTTTTTATAGAGTCAAATAATTAAATGACTCTAGATGATTCTAGAACAAGTGTAAAGCATCAAATTCTTAATCTTTGTCTATTACGATGAATATTGACTAAGAAATCAAGCAAAAAGTAACTAACCTTGAATCATGAAGAAGAAAATTGGTAGTTACATATTGCAAAGGTAGGCGTCCACCATTGATAGGTGTTAAAGTAGGAAAATTTGAGTTACTTCCACCACAAACACATATTTCTTTGGGAACATTGGATGGTTGTGCCTTAACCTTCAAGCTCCATGAAGGGTGATGTGGTTTAAGAAGAAGGCCCAAAGAATTGATCCACTACCATCCATTCTAGAGGATGAAGAGTTATGTGTTAGGGGAGAAGTGGTATTGATCAAAGAATAAATGCCTAAGGAACAAAGGTAGTTATAGAAGGCAAAACATCTAGAATTCCACACCAGTCAAAGAAGGCAAAAATACCTCCACCCATATTATTGATGATAGAAGAGATGAAGTACCCAAAAATAGTGTTGTGTATAGAAAATTGGGTGTCAAAAGTACCCTATTATACCATCTTTGACTATAACCATTTCCAAATAGGAAATGAGCATAAACTATATAATGAATACTAGGTTAAGCACCAAAACACTGAGAATCAATTGGTTTATGAACTAAAAATTTTCAATGCCTTGGATGCTACAAGGATTTTTTAATTATTTAACCTTCTATATTTTGGAAAATTGATGGAAGTTGTAATTTTTTTGATGTCATGTGTCCATGAGGACTATATCTATTTTTCTAGGTGCCACATGAATACTACACCTATAATAATAATCAAGGTATTAGGATTACAATACTCCTATGAAAACATAGAATTTGATTTGGAGGACTTAGAGGAGATAGAGAAGACAAAAATGGTTCTTTATTACCAGAAGTAGGGGCATTCCATGCACATTAATAAATTTCAAGACCCTTCCCTTTGAGTATTAACATGCATCATCATGACCAAGATCAATGATACTCATCAATAGAAAGAGGTAGACATAGCTCATATGTACATTTCCCATTAGGTAACCAAGGGGATAAAGTACAATTGGGTAATGTATTTTTCCAATAAAATCATACTAGATACTTAGAATACCCATCAAATATTGGCCCATAGATTCCCATGGGGTTTTTTATTTTATTGATGGTATTTGATGGAATCGGTGTACCTAATTACACCTTTAGTGAGCTAAAGTGGATATACCCACTAGAGCACATGTCCCCTATAAAGTGTTATAAGGCATTCACATACCCCATTTATATCACCTCAACATTTAAAATCAAGATGGAGTTGTGGTATGATGGCATGAAGGAGGCCTTTGGAAATTAATGGCACATTCCTAAGGATTTGCCCATCTAGGTTGGTGAGCAAGCCCAATTTATAATGAAATAACATTTTTATTTAGACCATATCAAAATCACCCCATCTAGATAACTTTTAGCATGGTTAAAGATTATTTATGCCTTCAAAATGTGGTACTTCATTGATTTGGTGAAATACATCTATGATACACATTCCCTTACCTTGGAAGCTGACTGAATTGACTTGGAGATTCACATTCTCTAAAATATGTATGGTTGCCCTGGAAAAAAGCCAAAAACTAAAATAAAGGTTAAGTAGACCATGGTTAGAGATAATATTCATAATTTATTTTATATGTTACAACCCAAAAATAAATCTTCAAGAGGCATGGATCATGCAAGATAAAAGCTTCCACCTACAACACATATTGACAAGAAGAAGTGGGTTGAGCATGGTGACAACATGAGTTCATGGCTAGAACTACCAAAATGACAAAGGACTTCCTAGTCACCACCACTAAGGGCTTCACTACTTAGGGCCTCCTTCCAAGGGCTTCACCACTAAGTGCCTCCCTAGAAAGGGCTTCTCCACCAAGGGCATCACCACTACATGATTATAAATAAAATACATTGGAGAGACAACCTAAGGGTTCAAAACCATTACCCCTTACCAATATGTTAGAATAAGAGACTATAGGTCATGGGGAATAATTGGAGGAGTTTGAATTAAAAAAGACACCCTCCCTAGTGCAAGAGGAGGAGACCACCCTTGATGAAGCATAATTGAACATTTAAGATCCACTTGGTGAAGAGGGGGATGATTTTGATACATAAAAAATGAGTGACATGGACATTGGTAACACTTATTTGTCCCCAGATATGGATGTCCAAATCCTTGAGTGGGATCCCCTCAAAAGGAAGGATTCATCTAAATCTGAACTTCAACCACCTTTGGTTGATCCAACCACCAACTTTTGTGCTCAATACCAAACATGCATTCTATATAGGATGCTATATTTTTTATCTCATTTCCATCCTCAAAATGTAACTTTTGATACTAGTATTAGGCATCATTTTTGTTGGGCATGTACAATGAATAGTTCCATTTTTAAATTCCTCTAGATATCCTAATTTTATATTCTTAAATAATAGTGTAACCCACTCTAGTTTGGGTTGATCCCTAAAAGATCTCTCCCCTACAATCTAGCACCACATTTTTGAAAATGGCATATGAAATCATGTAATAAAATATACTTTCAAATTTTCATATGCACAAAGTAAAAAAGAAGGATGGCCAAGTGGTGGCATTATACAATAATTAAATTATTACTCACAAGGTGCTTGAAGAAGTGGCCATGATAAATCAACAAATAGAAGAAGCCACAATGGCCAAAATAAAAACTTTAAATTTATGTAAAACTATTTTGGGCCAAGAACCATCATTGGTAGATAGGGTCCCTTTATAAGGAGAAATTGTTGATAAGTTGGAGACACTGGTAAATATTCTATTAAAGTAGTGTAAGGAATAACTTGCACCTAGGAATTAAGCATTATGGGTGGCTGAATAATTTATAAAAATAATGGAAGTCTATAGACATGCCCTCAAAAGGGTTGAAGAAGTGATCCCCATCTTGGATATGATTTTTAAAAAACTAGCATGGACCAATAAAATTTTAGAGGCCTAGCTCAAGGTTGAGGAGTCTAAAAAATAATAATTGGTAGATGTTTCCCTCTTAATAGAATATCATACTGAGCATGCTGAGGCATTTAAGGATGTCGAGACTATGGAGGAAACAATAAACATGCATTGGCAACAACTAAATTTAAGTTTTACAACTATATAAACACATTTTGTAATTGAAGAGGTCCAAAAGGATGCTAATACATCCCTCAACTAATTGGTTAATAAGACAAGCAAGTGTATCGATCAACCCAAGGAGATGAAAAATTTAAAGGCAGTGATCAAGGAAATAACATCTGAACTACTTGACACCTTGTCACATTGGGATGGTGTTATAAAATAGATTGAACAAGTTGGACCAAAATTTTTGGTTGGGGTTGAGACTAATACTTATTTTGGGGTGGATTGAGAGCATAGTTTGGGGTGTTGTTGAACCCCAAATTTTTACTAAGTATTTTGGATTTTGGTGGAAAACTAGCATGACATAAAAAGAGTATGGAGTAGGAAGACCATGGCATAGAACTAGCATAGTGCGAGAGGATAATGGTGTGGAAGATAATAGTGTGATAATAACCAGTCAAAGATATAACATAACTATAAATAACCTAAGAGCATAGGAATTGGTACAATAGAAAAAGACTTGGGGAGTGTGGGGTAAGTAGGAAATGGTTGAGGAGTGATTCTTAAAGAAAAACTAGAGTTTAATCATCACATGAGTTTTTCACTATCTCATACAAAGGAGGACATTTGGTAGAAAGGATCTATAATTGAACAAGAATATAGGGGGAATGAAGGCTTGGTTCCTTAAGATAAAATAAGTAAATGACTACCATGACTCTTAGTTTACGAGAGATAGTTAACTAATCACCTATTTGGAATTTACATTGTAACTACTTAGATATTGAAAACCAAGTATAAATACCCCTATGTAGAGATGTGAAAGGATATTTAACATTGGTATTATGTAGAAAATCCTTATGGTAATAGTATAATTATGGAAGTTACAATCATTTTTCTAGTTTTATGCTTCAATTTATTGATATTTGAAACATTAACAATGGGATCACATTTAGTAATATGTGGCTTATAATTCACTAATGAGATTTATAAAATATGCATTATATGATTTTGTATAATCAACACTTTGAACTTCATGGCACTTATCTTCATGTTATTTTTTATTTGCATTGATGAGACAAGGTCCACAATCATTTTTTTTTTGCATAATATCTAGCTAGATATATAAATAAACTCAAATTTATGACAATTATTGTGTGCAACATAACCCACAAGAACCAATTTCTTGTTGCTTTCTTCAGTTGAGCATGAAATATCTTAGTCTTGCATGAAAATATAGTACATAAGATTTTTGGGACTAAATACTTCAGCACCTTAAGGAAAATGTGATAGAAAAGTTACCCAACATGACCATAAAATAACACTTATACTATTATAGTGGATATGTGACATATGAAATGCAATACAGGTTAAAATGGAGTGATGTGTGAGAACTACATATATAAATGTTTTAGATTAAAATAGTTCATAGATGCACCAAACTCTTTACCCTCTAAAGTGTATAATTGGTAGGCTCTATTGTTGAAATATTTTGTTACTAAGTAGGGGCCCAATAAGTTGGGTTTAAATTTTTGACCTTCTCTTTTCTTTTTGTCAATTTAACTATCAATTATAAGAATACGGTCTCTAACATTTATTAGGTGTTCATGGATGTTCTTTTTATATTTCCTACATGTATGGTCAACATAGGCTATGTGATTATTGGTGGTGGTGATGCAATTCTCATCCAAGAGGTCTAATGTATCTAAGAACCACTCTCTATATTCTTCTTTATGAAGGAGGCCTTGAAGGGAGATATGAAGTCTATGTATTTCCACTTCTAAGCATTAGAAATACTTGAACCCTAAACACTAGTAAATATCAGGTTGCCCCCATGGGTGTTTTAATAGTTATTCTATTGATCGAAAATGATAGATAGAGTTGTATATTCTAATCCCTTTTAGAGTCTCTAATAGTTTTGACCAAAATTGACTTTAGATTTTTGTTGGTATCCTTGACTTGGTTGTTATCTTATGGATAATATACAGAGGTCAAGTGGTGAGATATATTAAATTTATCACATTGTTCATAAAATTTAGGATTATTTAAAGGGGACACATTGTCATTAATGATGAACTATAAAACCCCAAATAGATAAAGTATCTGGGTGGGGATGGACTTTATAATGATTGATCTAGTCACAATTATCAAAATCATCACTTTTTCCCATTTGGTGAAGTTTTCAGTTATTTTAATGATGAAATGGTGACCATCTAAGGAATTAGGGAATTTTTTTATATTAAACTAGACCCTAGGTAAAAAAGGGCTATGAAGTAAAGTTGGGTTGCAATACCCTTGTCAGAATATGTATATTGTGGGGAAAATGATAACACATCTCACATTTATGTATATATTCAATAGCATTATGGTCTAGAGTGGGCTAAAAATATCTCATCCCATTTATTTTTTGAGAATTTACATGGCCACTAAAATGTCCATCGCACATGCGACTATGAAAATGAAAGAGGACCTTTTTTAAATCCTATTCAATACATCATAGAAACATGCCATTGAAGGCCTTATGATAAAGGACCAAATCTAAGATAATGTACTTGGATGTGATAAAATGAGGGCATCTCCTTTGTTTTGAATTATCACTTTCAAGGTATGTGCATTTAACCAAGTAATTAATGATGTCTACATAACAAAGAGAGGAATTGATGGTAGCTTATTTTATATATTATATCACCTCATCAATAAAATTAGAATAAATGAGGTCATTAACCTCTATAGGGGAATCAACCAACCAATCAATGATGATCTATACTTTAACATAATTTTGGTTTATATAAGTCAATTTTAACTCACTTAAGAGCATAATAAAGAATCCATCCTTTTGAGATATTAGTGGATGGGTTAGGAAAGTTCAAATGTCTTGATATCTTACAATAATTCTCATTTATTTATTAATCATATAATGTTATATCCACTTGGTTGTGAACACTATTGTTAGGAATTCCTTATAATCTTCTTGAGTGTATCATGTCTCATAATCAACAAGGGTTTGGCTAATGAAATATATCATGCATTCCTTACCAGTGTCATCTTCTTGAGACAACATACATGTGAGGGATACCTTATCTTCTCTTATATATAGTATCAAAGGCTTATCTATCTTAGTCACTTGAGTGTGGTAGGACATATGAGAAATTATTTCACTACCTTGAATGCTTCTTGAAAATCACTTGTAAAATCTAGGCCACTTGTATTTTTGAGTAAGTTTTTAATGGGATTAATGGCATAGGTGAGGTTGGGGATGAATCATTTGATATTTCAAAACTTTCCTAAAAATGTCTTGATGCCAGATTCATTTATGGAAGGGTTCATTTCTAATATTGTTTAATTTTTATCAAGGTCTATATCGATCCCACATTGGGATATGGTGTACCCTAAGTATTTTTCCATATGTGACTCTAAACACATTTTTCTCTATATTGAGGGTGCCTCCATATTTTATCAACTATGTGGGGATGATGCATAACATTATTAAATGGTCTTTACGTCACCTTGATTTTCCAAATAAGTCATCAACATATACCTCCACTATTTTATGGATAATGTCATGGAAGATGTGGGCCATAGACCTTTGATACATTACCCCTACAGTTTTTTGGCCAAAGGGAATTAAAGCATAGCAAAAAGTTCCCTAAGATGTTATGAATGAAGTATTATTTTGGTCTTCATCATAGATGTATACTTGGTTATATCCTAAAAAACCATCCATTAGTGATAATATTTTATATCCTACAATAGCATTAATATTAACATCGATAGATGGGAGGGGGAAGTCATCCTTTATACATGCCTTATTAATGTCCTAAAAGTCTATGCACATTTTGATCTTACCATTATTTTTAAGAATGGGTATGATTTTGGATACCCATTTAGAGTAATTAATGGGTTTAGTGAATTCAAATTTTAAGATCTTGATGAATTCTTCCTTTAACATAAATGTGACCTTGGGTTTGACAGGTCTAAGTTTTTATTTGATAGGTTTTGCATCTAGTGTCATAACTAGATTATGGACAAATACATTAGGATGAATAACTATTATGTTGGTATAGGAGAAAGTGAAGGATTTGGAAATTTATATGAGGAGTGGTTTGTCATCTTCTACCTCTTATTCAAAAAGTGAATACCCTATCTTGAATATTCTAGAGTTATCCTCCATCTCAATATTAATGTTCATGGTTTCCTTAATGAGAGATGAATTTACCACTTTGAATATTTTTAGAGATAGGGGAGGGTCTGGTTCTTCATCCTCAATGTTGTATGAATTATTTTCATCATCTCAAGAGAGGTATTCCTCCACATAGTAGTAGGAATCATCAAACTTAATTCTGAAGGCCAAGTTAGGATAACAAGTAAGCAAGAAGCCCTTATTATGATGAAATGAGGGGAAGTCATCATAATCTTGTAGGAATTTAAGGATGGATTCATAATTATCAAAATAGGTTCAAGATAATGGGGCCTTCATCTTTTCTTACATGGGTGACTATTTGGTCATTATTAGTCTTATTTACAAGAGGTTTTTTCCTGATCGAGACTATACAATCCAATTATGAGATCACTGGATTGGGGATAAAATACAAATATGAGGTAGCCATAGAATCAAAAATTTAGTTGTTTTATATAGGGAATACTTTTATGTAAATGAAATAAAATTATTTGGCCACTTTATGGATAACATCTTTATACAAATAGTGGTGCTCAACTTTGGTCTAGTAGACTTCAAACACTTGATATGCCACTAGCTATGAATCTTCCTAGATTATCAAGTTTTAAACACCAAAAAACTTTGAAATGAGTATACCAATAAATATAGATTCATATTTTACTCTATTTTTTGTATACTTGAAGTTTATTTTAAACCCAAAATTCATAACTCATTTTTTAAGAGAAATGAGAATGACTCCTACCTTAATGCCTAAGCAGCACTTGGCCCCATCATAGTACAAATTCCACTAATCATGTCTAGAAGCAAGGTAGTAATTAGGTAAATTATCTTGGTCTTATGATATTTCAATCATGTGGACATCAAATATGCAAGGTAATTTCTCTTTCGGTCTCTGGTGTTGAGGCTCGAGCAAGTATTGAGTGTTATGTGAGACACGCATAATGGTTTGTGAAGATGTGGAGAGTTCAACCTTATGTTGTAGATGAAGGATAGATAAAATCTCTAGGAACTCAAAAGGATGTATTTTAAGATCTATGTTGATGTAGATGAGTACTTTTATAAATTTGAAAGATTACTTTCTTTCATTTTCTTCAGGGTTAGAAGAATACCATCATAGTTAAGATCTTATTTAGGTGTGGGGAGTATACGAACATAATTGGGGTCTTATCTTGGTGGAGAAGGTGTAGGGGTGTAATTATGAAACTTATAATACTATAGATAAGAAATGGGTGACACTTTTTACCCTATCATTATGTGTGGGAAATATTATAGGAATTTAGTGAGTGATTTATCAGGGCCTTTTTCTTATATGATGGGAAGAAGGGGCCATGCTATGGGAATATAAGGGTAATTATGGGTTTTCATGCTAATTTATACCCTTCCCACTATATTAGTATGACAACTAATCTTAGTTACTATGGTAATTGGAATAAGGGAAGTGGTTTGATTTAGTATCAGTAGATTCAATGTGATAATAAATGTAACTAGGTGTGGGTCAATGTAATATGGATCAGAGTAGATGGATTAAGTATTATGAGAAATAAATATGGTCCTATCATATTTTGATTATCCAACATAATATGAAGTGGTTTATAAGTGAAAATAATAGATCTTATACCATGAATTACCTATATGTGGTTGAATGTTGGGTGGTCATGTTGAAAGTTACTAGGATGGTTATTATGAAGGGAGGTATATTTGTCCCTGAATACCTCCACCATATAAAGGTCAAGTAATAAATACAACCCCTCATGGGGTTATTATATTTGAGATACATAGAATCCATAGGTTCCCAACACTTGTGGGTTGAATGGGAGAACTAAGGGAGTATATTTCTCTAAGAGATAGATAATTTTTATAGTAGATAGGGTGGAAACTATCTCACTATGGACTGGTTCCAATTTAGGGGAATTTTTAGTCCTTGTTATGTCTTTCTCATCTAATTTACCTTTTAGCATGATTTGGGGCACTTCCTCCCCTTTCTTTAGGATGGCCACCTTAAGCTTCGAGGATTCAGTGACATTGACTAATTATGGGGATTTTGTAACCCCATCAGTAGGTAAGTGATAGTTAATGTGTAACCTAATTTACTTATGTATGGTATCTTGTAACATATATAAGGTTTTATGATCCCCTTGAGCTATAAAATCCCTCCCCAATTATAAGAACTAGATTTTTTAGAACATGGTAGAAGGGATAGCCTTCATATGATGTATCTAAGGGTATCTCAATATCATATTATAATTGGTGTGTTTCTTTATGATGTATAACTCAGTTAGGAATGTTTTGGGGCTCAGATTGATTAGGATTACAATGGTCCCTATACAAGTGGACTTTAGGTTGTCATAACTATGAAGAGTATTACATGTTGTCAAATAATTGGTTTCCCCATAACCAAAATTTCTTTAGGAGAAGGGGACAATTTTGGCATTGCTTCATCATCAACCATGTCCCTTTTCACATAGGTTTTGTAGATCCATACTTTTAAAAACAAGGATATATATACCCTCCTAACTAGCTCAGAGTCAGGTGGGAGGGTTTGAAAGTCAAAGAAGTAGCCAGGGTCATGTGCTTCTTGACTAGGCAAGAAAATGTCCAAATTGATGTGGTTGATTTGAACTTGTGGAGGAAGAGTAACACTAGATAAAATTTTTATTCCTAGGGCATAGATCAAGGCTAACTAATGAGTAGGCAAGGTTTTTAGTAGATCTAAGAAGGAAATGTGAAAGAATGTTTTGGTCAAGTCATAACTCCCTATAAGTTTAGGTATATATTCTATATTTATAAGATGTTTGAGGGATAAAGGGTCATGGTATGGTACTCTTTAGTTTTAGTAATGGTGTTTTCCTCTTCTTTTACTTATAATTCTATGACTCTTATCATACATGTTTTACTTTAAACCCCAGCCAAGGAACTACATAGGTGTTTATAGCTCTAGAAGTGGAAGCTTCAACATCATGAGTTCCTTCCATCATGGGTCGGTTGTGTTAAACATGGTGACTTTTTAGGTTACCCTAAAATTGGCCTTTAGAAAAGTGTTTTTAGTGGTTGAATTAAGGTTTGTGATAGATTTTTAGGTGTTAGTTTTAGGGTGCAACAAAGCCATTTAGAAAGGTCTGGGTGTTTGTACTCAAGATTCCTTTGAACATATCTACAAATTTTCCTATGATCCTCTAGGATTCTTTATGTGAATTTTTTATATTCTATATAGTTATACATGTCATGACCTATGACTTAATGGAAAAGGTTATAGATTTTGGGATCATAATCCTTAGGTTGCATCTTTTGTCCTTGCTACCCAAACCCATGTTTATTGTTCTATTGATAGATACTTTGATTTTGGAACTGGGGATATTTTTCACCTAATTGGTGTTGGATTTATATTTGGTTTTCATATTACATATTACAAGGAAAATGTTGATTGAAATTAACTACATGAATGGAAAAAATTCAACTTTGATTCCTAACCCCTATGTTGTTAGTATTGTTGGTGTTGTTTGTAGGTTGATATTGAACATTTTTTATAAGGTTTTGCTTCTTGTTTTAATAAATGACATCATTAGTGGTGGCATTATTATTATTGTTTTTGGGACCTTGGTTTTTTTCATTATTTTGGATAGAATTTTGAGATTCCCCATTATTTTTGTTGGGGTTCATGATGTGCTTGTTGGTTTTATAAGTCTGACTACCACTATCAATGGACACTTGGTCAATGTGTAGGGAACTCTCAAGGTATTATTAATATGATTAGTATGGGAATTTATGGACATATTCCCCTATTTACTTGTTGATGGAATGGAGAAAAATATCACATAATTACCATTGGTCCATGTTAGATGCACTGTCAGAGGAGTATAGGACTTGTCACCATCTCATGATGAAATGGGTAGTTGATTCATTATATTCTTGCTTGATATGAAAGAACTTACGTATGTCAAAATTTATAAGTTTGTTCATGTCAAATGATTTTATAAACATATCCATAATTTGGTAAAAAGAATATATGAACCCCTTAAAGAGGTGGTAGTACTAATATATCATTATCCCCTTAAGAATCTTGGGAAAAAACTTGGGTATAACCTCATCCCAAGGTAAGATCTCTCTAACGGTGGTAGCATAAGATTTTACATGTGAATTGGTATTTCCTTCCACTTTAAATTTATGAATATGTGGTAGGGGACATGGGATAAGTACCCCCCATATGTTAGCATTGAGTAACTACTTGATATATTCAATGTAGGTTCCTAACTTGTTAAAGTTTATCATCATATAATGAGACTAGGATAAGGAGGTATAGCTATATATAGGTTGGCCTAATGGCTGATAAAAGGAATGAAATAATATTGATAAGGTAGTAGAGAATAGGCCAAAGAATAATTATTTGAGTGGACTTCAAAAACATGTGGATATATGAAGGAACATTGTGAGATGTTGGAGGCATTGTAAACTATGATGATAAAGTGTATGTGGATTTTTGTGGTGGCATATAGGTAGTCTATGTATATCCTAATGTTGTATAGGATGGGATGTATCCCATATATTTAAGATGATTATATGTGAGAGGCACATGGCCTAGAGTGTAGAGAATAATGGATTTTTTGTTATTACATTATTTTATAGTGGTAGAACATATGTGTATACACCCCCTATTGGAGATTAAATAGGTACTTGGTAAGATGAAGTACTTTTAGAGATACTAGGGATAGGGACCTTATGAGTGAGGATATCTCAAATAGGTTAATGAGGGATGTGATTTTGTGGTGGGATCTACTAATGTAGTGGTGGAAATATGTAGGCTTATTATGATGTGGGGTAAGTTTTTGTTTGAACTAGAGAAGAAGAGGGATGCATTAGTGAAATAATGTTTGGGCCCTCTCCATAACTCAAAGCTTGCTGATTATTTTATAGGCCACAGATACAACCTAATATGGTGTTAATTATTTAGATTGGGTTGGGTCTATGGGCCTCCAATTTAGGATGGGTGAATGTGTGAGATGAAGCTACATACAGTGGTTAGTTTGGGGAGAGAGATACGAGAGTATTGTTTATGGTGTTCAGTTGGAGGTATGTTGATTCCTATTAGGATGATGAGAAACAACTTGTAAGTTTTTTTTCATCATCTAAGTGATAGATCTATCTTAAGTATTGATCATATTTGGTGATGATTTCTACATCTAGGCTCTGTAAGTTGGTAGATGGACTTATGGTTATATGGGGCATGGCCATAACTCCACCCATAAGGGTTATGGCCTTGGAGTTGATATGGTTTCTTACAGTTTTAGATATGTCATGCATCTCTCAAATAATAACCTCACTCCTTGTCTAAGTGTTAAGAAGAGCATAGTCATAAGATTGGTATTCTATGTTGGTTTTGAAGGTTGGGTTGTTTCAACTCATCAATAAAGGTCACTAGAGATAAGCTAGCTTCTCCTATAGCCCTCTAGGATGAGATATCTACTAATATCATATCTAGACATATTCTTTGGGTATATGGATACTCATAGAATAAATTTAAGGATGAAAGATGGAAAAAATAAAAGGAGAAGAGGAAGAAAGGGATACACAAAGGATGAAGTCCTTCATATTGGGTTCACCAATTTATATGCACATAAATTAGCATAAGCTAATTTTTTCACTCAACTCCCTAAGTTCTAGCTAAGGTAACTGACATAATGGATGGGTTATAGGTTTGGTTTATTATTAGGTGGAATATAAATTGGGATAGGTGGTAGTAATGTGTTCTTATAATAGAACCAAAAGACATTAGCATTGTATTGATACTTGCATAAAACTATGAAAAAATGGAACTATAAGGTCCCTCAATCTCAAATATCAAAATAATATGAAGTTTTTGGTTAATTTTAGGTTCAGGTAAATGAGGGAGATTGATTTGAATGACTCATGTGAAAAGGTCTATTCTATTGGGTTGACTCTACTTGATAAATGTCATACACTAAATGTGAATGATATAAGATGAGGCTAGACCTAAGGAGAATAAATAGGTGTGGATGGGATTATATGCTTGGATAATATTGTGTTGACATATCCTATTTTATGGTATTACAATGATCAATGGATTGAGGATGCATTCTTGTTCTTCTAAAATGGCTAAAGACTCTATGATGAAGTGGGGAATTAGAGTGGACTGAAATACATAACATCTAAAATAAATGATAATTTTAGAATATGTGATAATGGTAGGACTATTTAATATAAATATAGGTCATAATACATTCCTTACAAGACCTGGTGTCTTGATGAGGGTCATCTAAAGAAGACTAGGTAGAAGCTAGGGAAAAGTGTATGATCTTGTTTAGGCAATGGCTTGTAATGTATGCTTTCTAGAATTTGGAAATAATGCTTGATGTATGGTTATTTTTTGGATTTAAAAGTCTTATTTGGGAGGTGTTTTATTTTATAGACTGAAAATACTTCTAATATGGCTTGTGTGTGTTAGCAATGATTTTGGCACTATTTTTGTTGTTTTTGGAAGTTTCTTAGTTTTTCAAAAATAAATGTTTGATTGCTAAAAATAAAGTTCTAAAAGTAAAATAATAAAAAATATGAAATTAAATGAAATCAAATTTTTATTTTTAAATCCTTTTTCAATGTTTTAGACACATGCAAAGAAGAGGGGAATAAATCTATGCTATCATGCAAGATGTTTTTTCCTAGTTCTACATGTATACAAACTAGATGAAATATTTTTGAATGTTTTGTATGACATGAACTAGATGTATAAATTTAACTTATGTATTTAAATAATTTATCAATAAATCTGATCTAGAATATAATTAACAAAACACTTTCTATGTATATTTCTTGTTCACAAATAAACTAGACTAACTTTTCAACTTCCCTAGTTTGCTAAGAACAAGTTTTTATGAATGATTTTTTAGAATGGAAAAAAGATAGGAAAGTTATGATTTTATAGTTTAATAGAGTATAATTATAGTTCTTTTAACTATTCAAAACAAATAAGATCAATATTTTACTACTTTTGTGTATGAACCTATGGTGGTCTATGTTTTTATGTTTACCTAGGTGACTGTCTAGAATATAAGAGACTTGTTTAGATATTGAATAAAATAAAAGTTTCCTTGGATGGAAATGAATTGGAAATTTTAAAATATACTTTTTATTATTATTAATATGATTTATTAATAATTTTAAAGGAAACTAATCTACCAAAATGCAAGCACAAATCAAAAATAGCTATGTTTTTACAGGAAAGACAAATGAAAAGAAACACATCTATTTCACTATCAAATTTGTTTATTTTTCTAAATATATAAATCTAATATAACACAAAAAAGAGATACAATAAAATCTAATGTAATAAATAAAACAAATACTAAAAATTAAAAGAACTCCAACCTGATTCTAGAATAAATTAGTTAAAGTGCATGTGGTGGGTTGATAGGGGAATCTTCAATATGATAGCTCCATCTATTATTGTGTAAATTATGGAAACTCTCTATATATATGATTCAAAACTCTAGAACAATATATGAAAATTGGGAGACACAATCCAAAAATGGAGAGCAACTAAATTGAGGTTGGCTAATGTCTTGGCTTGTAAAATCTAAGTTGATTTCACCAAGAATACTTCCTCACTTACAACTATGTAGTCAAGTCAAAAATAATAGAAGATTAATCTCTCAAGAATTTTAGAAAGGTTGTGGCTGAAAAAATTTCTCAATAACAACGTATAATGGTAATTTTCAGATATGAAATTAGGCCAAAATTGACCTTCTTGTAGAAAGAGATGGGAGCTTGCATGGAGGATTTCAAATAATTTTGACTATAATTTCAATTTGAAAATAATTTAAAAAGACTAAAAATAGAAGAGGTAGTGAGATAGGAATGATTGGAGGTGAACATAAAGTGATAAAAATAATAAATGTGAAGCTAGTTATGTAAAATGCATGAAAATTAGAATTATGAGAGATAGGTTTGGAAAGCATTTCCACTATGATGGAACCACCCATTTATGTAGGGGTAGTTAAAAAAGGACCACTTAAAATTCCAAAACCACCAATAATAACTTAAATAATACCACACTTTTAATACATGACCATCCTTTAACCTCCATACCACTAATTAAATTACACTACCATTGTGACAGTTGTGTAAAACAAAGGGAAAATTTGTAACCAAAGAGGGTAGTTCTATCACCTAGGGTGGTGGTTCTATCACCCATGGTCAATTTTTAAATTAAAGTAGAAACATCTAGGAAGTGCAAAGTTAATGGGACTAAAAAGGTCCAAGAGAGGAATAGGGAATCAAGGGAATGAATAGGTCAAATATTTCTATGTGGATCACAAAATAAAGGGTCATTATATCATCATCAGATTTGTATCATAAGTGTCACACCATGTAAATTCAATGGGCATGAAATTTCATGTATGGAAAACCTACTAGGTTTAGATGTGACCACCTATAATATTATAGGGTCTGTATCACCTTCACTCTGTGTGCTTAGATCTAGATCATGGGCTATTAGTCCTTGTCATATAGTAAAGCCATATTTCTTCATATTCATAGTGGTTATGGAAAAAATGGGTTAGTGATAAAATAGTGTCAAGCCACCCTAAAGACCCATCTACCAATGAGTGATGTTTATATAACCAATACTCTGAAGAGGGCCTAAGACTTAAATAGTTTTCCCCTATGTGTTGGATTATGTACACAGAAGGATGTAATGGGTGATAACTAAGTACACATATTGACCTAGCTTGTAACTTGGAAAATGTGTCTCATGGGATTTTCCTTTAGTAATTCAAACCTATATATGTGTTGTCCCTATGACTCATATGTAAATAGAGAAAATAGGGAATATTTACTCACTTGAGTGTTTGATTTAATACTTTTTTATTTTGCCTTGTGAGAGGTAATAAGCTACTAGGTGAGGTACAAATGAGGATTTATCATGCATATATACCAATCCTTTTGGAGAATATATCATATTAAATCACTTAGGATGACCATAGTAATAGGTTTCATTTATAAATTGGATGAGTTTTGGCACTGGATACTTGTTTCAAAATAGGAAACTAGTGTTGATGTAGGCATTTGACTAGGACATAAGTGTCCAAAAATCTATAAAATAGACACAGGTCCAAAACTTGCAAAGACATCATATAAGTAGGTTTGTAGCATTTTAGGCATGATAAAAGACTAAGTCATTAGGATAACATTAGTCAGACTAAGAGATAAGCAATAGGTAGAAAGAGATAATGTATGTGAGCTACTTGGTAGCATGAATGTATAAAATTTGAAGGTACATCCATGATATGTATTTTGTAAGTATACAAGACTAATGTGATATATAATAAAAAAAAAGTGTCTACAGTCACAAATCAATTCACCATTCTAATACAATCATCATACTCATAAGTAATCTAGAATGCAGTGATTACTACAGGTTACTTAGGTAATATTCATGATGAATATTAAACATCAAATAACTTATTAAAATTATATTAATTCTTTTATAATTAATTTATTCTTATGTAAAGTGATATAGGAGGGGAAATTGAGTATATCACAAGAGATAGTTTAACATGTGGTCCCAAGTTAAAGGACTTAGCTATGGTGAGCCAAATTAATTAGTTTTAAAATGAATTAACATTGTTAAAATGTGAAAATTCATTATCAATGTCCACATTTATTATAAAATACCCAAAAAATATAAAACATGTAATTGAGAAAGCTCAAGTAAGAGAAATTAATGTCAAGTCAAGTATACCATAAGTAGTTTGATGGGTCAAAATTAAGCATCAAGTGACTTTATAAAGTGAACTTAATTAATTATAAAAAAAAATCCTAGCATAAAATGCTTTTGAGATGAATCTATGAACTAGTTTTGAGGGTTTTGATAGGTCCCCCAACTTATTATAATTCTTCTAGTGATACTCAACACAGTTTAAACACATAATAACACGACATACAATCCTAAACAATGATACAAAAATGAAACCACAGCTAAGGTATCTTACATATAATAGTCAAGCACAAACTAGACCCATCTTAGGGAAAATTAGGAAACTAACTATAAAACACTAATAAAAAATAGGGACAGTGAGATAAAGCATTGAAACATCCTAAAATTGAACTATATAAGGTTTTTGGCTAGATATTTAAATAAAATAAAGAATTGGTCTAAAACAAATAAGGAAATATGACCAAGAATTGAAATGATAGCAAATTATTCGTAACCTTTTTGGGTATAGGTTCAAACTAGAAAAACCACACCTAAAACCACAAACATGAATCTAGATCGATGAATAAAAGTATTTAAGAGCCATGAGTTCCACTAAAACCATAACTAAACTATGTGTTAACATCTAAAAGTTATATCCAAGATACAAAAAACATCTCCCATCTAGATTCCCCTAAATACCAACATGAACAAATAATAAATTTAATCTATAAAGAATCCCACTTGGAATACCCAAAGCTTCATCAAACAACCACAATAGAAGCACCAACTATCTCACTAAAATCATGATCTCCACCAAGTAAAACTTGAACAAATGCCAATTCACCTCATGAACATATTAGGGAGTCTCCAACATCAATCAAAACCATATACCAAGATAACCATGGGACTAAATTTATATAATATAACAAAGAGGGAAATACTTATAAGTCTGTGAGATCCAAAAATTAAAACCAAAGCCTCTAAAAAGGATGAAAAAAAAACATGAAATTTTCTCACTAACCAATATATAGATTGAAAAACATGAGCTTTACCAATGAAACATAGGGACACAAATTCAAATCTCCCTAAGGAAAAACACCCCTAACACCTAGAACCATCACCCTATTTTATGTGGGGGAAACACCAACCTTGGAGAAATAGTTGGAGAAACTCATGAAAAAATAAGCTCTCCAAGTTCGGAGCCACAATAAGAACTAAAATTTGGTACATAAAATGGGATATGCCAAAATCACCTTCTTAACTATAGAGGATTACTAAAGGAGGGAAACCTAAAAATACACAAGACTAGATCTTAGCCAATCACCACCCAAAGGTTTTACAATAATCAATATGGACATTCAATCATACAACAAGGATATCATGGGAGATTCTTCCTATCATAATATGATAGAAATCAATTTAATCTACTTGGATTACAAAAAATGAAAATTTTTCCGCTGTTAGTCATATCCAATAGATTCCTAGGGAAAAAATAACTCTCAAGTGTGAATCCAAGCAACCTAGCTCTAAACAAGCACACCAATGTTCAATATAAGTTAGGATAAGGAAATTGATGTTCCCTTTCCCACTTCCTTTCCTTGGTGTGGTGATTTCTTTGAATTAATTATAATTATTTAAGTATAAAGTCATCAAAACAATTTTAATGTTTTAATTTAAAAGTGCATGGAATGTGAGATTAGAATATAAGTTCCACTCAAGTGAATTAAAGTTGAGTTAAGGTCAAGTATGAGTTACAAGTATTTATGTAACTACTTGTGAAAGTGTAAGTCTAAAAAAGGCATTATTTTGCATTGTACAAGGGATTTTCTTCTCTTTCATCCTTGGGAGAGAACTTGCTACAGATTTAGGTGTTGAATGTAACTTATCAAAAAAATGAAAAATGATAAATTTTGTGTGAACATAATGTCTTGAGTTATTTTAATATTATTTGATCATGGAATATGCATATTTATTATTATATAAATAAAACTATTAAAATACTTTATCCATTTTGTGTATGGTAAATATGGACTCATAGGATTTATATTACAAATTTTGGTGAATGAACTTTGTGCCAAATACATGTACATGGATTTAAGATAAAATATTTGTGCTTCTAGATAATACCATGCTCCTATTACATTTTTTCTCCTATGTTTGTTTCCACATGAGAAGAAGGAATTCCTAGTTATTTTTATCCTTTTTGAGTTTTCCAAGTAATTTTTTAAATTTACTCCATTGTGGATTTCTCATATTTCTCATATTTCTTCCATTCCCATCTACTTTCTATCATTATATTCCCCTTTTTAATCTTATATTTGTCTAGCCAAAAGTACAAAAACCCCAAAAAATCATGAGGGAGATGCCCCTCTAAAACATAGAGGAAAATAACCTATTTCATGATGATTTATAGAGTTTTTAAATATTATGTTAGTGTTAGTTGGGTGAGTATATAAAATAAATGAATAAAACACAATGACATAAAATCTTTCTAACAAGTCAATAAAGTTTGACTTACATTCAAGACAAGGTCAACATGCAAAAAGCCTTGCTCAATATGTAGTCTAACCATGAAACCAACTTAAATTTGGCACCCAAAATTAACTATAAAATATGAATTAATTTAAATTCAGTTTAATTTAATTTAAATTCAGTTTAATTTAATTTAAATAACACTAAAAATGACACTCCACCTCTTTAAAACTCAGTTGAGTACTCAGACAGTGAACATGACTTAACTGGAAGTTCTATCTATTTTTTAGAAAATTACCAGATAGTGTCCAAAATTGACCAAACAAATAATTTAAGACATAAATTAATTAAAAATCCTTACTAAACACATAAAACATCAAATAAATATAAATATAATAGCAATATCAATAATATATTTTTAATATTTTTATCATACTCAACATTCCCCCCTTTGATGTAAAGAGCATAAATACCTATCATCTCCTTAAGTCTTCCATAAATATTCTTCAACAATCCCTTGGTGAAAATATCAAAATATTGATCTTTACTTATCACATATTAAATGATATAATATTTTTCATTGACCAAGTCTCTAAAAAAATTATGTTTGAATTTAATATACATGGTTCTAACATGGAAAATTAGATTCTTAGAGAATTATATTTCCCCATTGTTATCAAAAAATATCTATGTTGGCTCAAGTTAAGCCTCTATAAAATAAGATAAGATTCTTATATGCCATAATCCTTATGTAAAATATGATTTAAGGCTGTATATTCATCTTCAATAGAGGATAATATCATTTAAGCTTATTTATTTGAAGACCACAAAACCAATATACTTCCCTTTGTGAATCAATAGCCAGAAGTTGACTTCCTATCATAAATAGATCCTCCCGAATATGAATATGTGTATCCAATGAGAAATAAATACCTTGATATTATGAAATTAATACCAAAATTATTTTTACCTATTACATATAAAAATTCTCTTCAATACTTGAAAATGCTTGAGTGATAGTTTGCCTATAAATCTAGAAACTAGTGAAACCTCATAACTGATATCAGGTCTTTCATAGTGAGATATATGAAACCTCCCACCATGATTTTGAAAGTATTTTCATGAACTAAAGGTCTTCCATCCTTTATTTTAATCTTTTATACACTTTTTTGGGTCCAACATGACCCATCCTCCATTCCTCAGATGGATACCCTCTTGTTTCAGTTTGGCCTCTGGTTTGATGGTTCCTATATGTGAAGTTATACCTTATAGATGATTCATTGATATTAACCGAGATTTTTTTTATCAAAGATTCATTATTTCACTTGGTTTGAATAACACATTTAGGATGTTATGATTGTAAATTTTGAATTTTCAAAAGTCTTAAGATTCTAGGTTATTTTAAACCATGTTTATAATACTTTTGAATTTTCTCTTTTGAAACATCTGAGTTTGATAATGATAACCTTATCTAACTTTTAAAAGTTTAAACAACCTTTTCATTGACAATTTTCTCATTTTGGGATTTAATTTTAGACTAATTAACTAAATGTTCACATTGTTTCATCTTGCGACTTAGTTGGTTCTAAATAAAGGACAAAATGATGAATTTTGGCTTTT
Organism: Torreya grandis; assembly: GCA_037957365.1. Lineage (NCBI taxonomy): Eukaryota > Viridiplantae > Streptophyta > Pinopsida > Cupressales > Taxaceae > Torreya > Torreya grandis. Next base: position 174,276 of record JARHVA010002020.1, read on the forward strand.
AGTGGAAATTGATTTTTATTCATTAAGTTTATGCATTCATTTGTTTTAATTTTAATAACTTAACCATTTGAATTTGAAATTGCAGTCATATAAAATGTGAAAATTGGTAGCTTGAGTGTGGTTAATGACACCCAACCAATAGGTCCATCTTTTTTGCTCTCATGACCCTCATAGGCATCTTTTCACTGATTCCTAGTCATTTTTAGCCTTCTATACTTGATCCCAATTGAGCCAGACTAATTTTTATATGACAAATACATCCCCCCAAGTTTTTTACCCTCAAGACTATAGTGCCAAACTTGGACTATAGTGATAGGCCCTCTAGTGTCCATTTTTGGTGCTCCTATCCAAGTGAGTTTTTACCTCCAATGGTTAGTGTCTTTTTGTTCTTATCCCCATTATTATTAGCCTAATGTGAACACGTTCAACCCATGACCAATATATCCATATAAAATCTCATTCAAAGGTCATTTAGAAGGGGTTAGAAATTATTACAAATTAAGTAGGAATACAAGGAAGACTACTTAGGCATATTTCTCTATTCTTTGCATACAACCAGCCAATACAACTATAAGCTTATCCAAATCCTTACACCAGTCCCTAGCCACCTCAAGCACACCTAATTTTAGCATTTTTCATCTTCATAAACATAATTTCACAAAGCACATCAAGTGGGAGAACTATATATGGTTTGATCCCTCTTCATAGTATTGGTTTGTAGGTAGCATACCCACACAAGCAGTGTGGATAAATTTGTAATGTATATTACACACACTAACCCACCCTCTTTCTCAAATTTTTTTAAATCATAATAGAGTCTAGGGTTTAAAGACTAAATCAGCTCTACAAAGAGTTCTATGGACATCCAATAGTCAAAATTTCACAAGCAGGATCACACAGATACAATTAATAAAACCTATAAAGCTCATATCTCTTGGACAACATCATTAGAAGAGTACTATAGCACTAGACCCCAATGTTTATCTATTTCAACACTCCTATCCAATCAATAAATGAAGGCTAGATCTTGATTTATGATAGTGTCCCAATCCCACACAATGAATTTTAGACCCTATAGTAGTTGTCTTAGTTAGTTTCTAGCTAAGTCTTATTTTCACTCCCTTATTACTATTTTTAGAAAGATTCAAATTATAGTAAAATTATAAAAATCAATAGCTTAATTATTGTATATTTATTTATTTATTTCCTATTCTATACCTTTAACTAAATTATGAATAATACACCAATATTCCCAATATCATTAAATCATTTTGTGAACCCAACTTCATTTGCACATAAAAACCCTAGAAACCCTAAGGTAAATTTCTTACTGATTTTTATTATATTTTGATAATTTTTTTCTTACATAATAAAATTAGAAATTAGCATTAAATTTAAAATTTCATAGTAATTTTAAAATAATTTTCTTTCAAACCCTAATTGCCCATACTAGGTGTCAATATTTTCCCATTATTTTTCCAATATTTTTTCTAATTTTTTACTTGCATAGTAAAATCATAAATTAGAATTAAATTTTAAAATTTCATAATAATTTTAAAATAATTTTCTTTCAAACCCTAGTTTCCCATACTAGGTCCCAATATTTTTCCCATATTTTTTTAAATTTTTACTTACATATTTAAATCAAAAATTTACATCAAATTTTAAAATTCCTTAATAATTTTAAAATAATTTCATTCAAAACCCTAGTTGCATGTACTAGCTCCTATTTTCTTCTTGAGGTATCACCTTACATGTTTGTGAGTTTCATATCATTTTTATGCATATTTTAGTTCCTTGTTTAAATTATATCCATTTAATCTTTTCTTCCATTATCCAAGTTATTTTACTTATGCCACCTAAGATCCTTACATATCTTCCTTTGAGATGAAGTACAAGACTTAGTGGAAATCCTCCTAAATTCACCCATATTCCTTTAACCTGATCATATACCATGGATAAATAACCAGCTCAAGTTCTAGCTATAAATCCTACACATTCAGATTACACCAATTTCAATGAGGACAATTTTGATGATGAGCAGTATGAGAATAATAATGATGATACAAACACCAATGTTCATGATCCACCACATTAGACTCAGGATCCAATTCTACCTATTATTGATAATGAAATTATCCTTAATAAAGACTTTATCCTATAAAGTTTTTGAGAAAGACTCAAGGACTAACCTCGAGATCATACTTTTATTTTAAAATCTATCATGAAAATCAAAAATTTTAAACAAGTTAAGCCTTCAATTCCTTCAGAGGATATAATTGTACATGAAAATATAGGGGAAACTATGTCTCAATAACCCCTATATCAAGCCAACCTACCTCTATGCCACCAGCTATAGCTAGTACATCTTTGTCTCCTGATGTGACAACCCTTGTGCAAGAGATAGGATCTCTTCAATCCAAGGTGATACATCTTGAGAAAGGTGCCGATAGACCTACATAGGATTTGGAATATTTTTCTCTAATACATACACCATTGGCATGCCATATTGCTTCTACATACTTACCACAATGTTTTGTTCAACCCAATCTTACTCTATATGATGGAAAGGGTGATCTAGAGACACATTTGAGATTTTTTAATATAGCTTACTTGGACTATGTGTCAAATGACTAGATACTTACCAAGACATTTACATAGAGTCTAAAGGATTATGTTTTACAATGGTTTTATAGTCTATCGAATCAGTTGGTCAATGCATTCAATCCTTTAGCTAACGTATTCCTATCTTATTTTAACATCAACATTGGTGATAAGGTTTCATATGCCCAAGTTGTATAATAGAAACAAAGGTAAAATAAACATATCATAGATTATGTTATTTGATATAAGACCATCTTGGATAAGATGACTATCCCTATGGGTGCTCAAGAGTTACAAGATCTCTTCAAAATTTAATAACGTTCAAAAGCTTCTCTTCCTTTATTGAATTGTGTTATACACTAAAGGAAAGAGAATTAAAACTCATTTCAATGGTAAAACTCAAGTACACAAGTATATAAAAAATAATAAACAAGAGGAACAATAAAGTCCCATATAAATTCAAGGTCAATGATAGCAAGGTTCATAATCAACTTATAGTAAATATGGCTTCAGAGCCCTCTCAACATGTGGTTTTATCAGCACCTCCTTGGTGAACCTTTACTAATATACCAATTCCTTTAGACAAATTTTGATATCACCTATTATAATGCAATATCATCTCTCCCTCCTATTCAAGAAGTTGATCCAACAAAGCCTCTTCCATGGGGATATGATCAGCATGCAGTTTTGCAAGTTTCATAGGGAACTAGACCATATAACAAATAGATGCATCAATTTGAGACACAAGATATATGACTTGATATATGGAAATGTTATTGATATTGGAACTTTAGTTGAGCATCCTCAAGCAAAAAAAACACAAGATAAATCTTTGAAAATCTTCTCAGATCATTTCTAAAAGCATTATAAATGAGAGATAGGGGACACATCAAGTGTTCACCATGCATATCATGCACATCCCCCACTAGATACATACAGAGCAGCTTCAATTGAGTTACATCTTTTGAAAAATATGATTGGTGTATATAATTTTATATGTTTAGCTAGACCTTCCATCTCCTTTTCAAAGAAAGAGATAGTTGAGGATGATTCAGATTATCATGCACTCTTTATCAGAGCTTACATTCATAATCATCCTATTCATAGTGCTCTTATAGATAATGTTTCCAATGTGAACATGTGTACTATGACATTACTATAGAATTTGGTATATTCAAATTAGGATATTACCCTGATGGGTACATATAGAGTTCATTGTGTGAAATTGTACTTCCTCTACAAGTTTGTCCAACACATGTGATCAAACCATTCACTATTGTTCCTAGTGTAGGAGTTTTTAATATGTTACTTAATCAACCATGGATTCAAAAAATTTGAGTAGTACCTTCTATAGTTTATAGATGTATGACAGTCATTCATGTTAATTAGGTTGTTATAGTTGGTGGATTTCCATATGAGTTACCACTCCCCACTTCAAATCCATCTTCTACTTTGTAGTCACCAATTTTAATTTAGCCACTAGTTTTAGTTTCTCGACCAATTTTAGTTCTTCCTCTAGTTTAGATTTAGACATAGTTGAGGCCTCCATCACACTTCCATATAGGTCTATTTCAAAGCAACCATAGTTTTAAGATTCTAAATAGATTCCAACTACAGTGTTCACACCCAGGGTAGTATCATTGAGGTCTCATTCATCTACTCTTAGATCACATGTTTAGAGTACTTCTCCTACTACCAAATGGGTCTTTAAGAGCCTTATAATTACATCTAATTTTTAGATTTATAGGGGGACCCCACAATTAGTTTCTACTTCATATATTTTATAGCATTTATAGCATATATAGATTTTAGATCCACAACCTTAGCCCTTCCATCATGCTTCATGATCACACACTATCCCTCTCCTTGATACATGACACCATGATAGGGAGTCTTACATGAAACTCATTGGTTAGTATCATTTATTCTCCATATTACTTATACATAGCTTCTTTTCAATTTCATACATTATTTCTTCATGATTGATTGTACATAGCTTTAAATATGTCAAAATACCAAAAATAGTATAACATTTCAAAATACAAAAACATTAAAATATTCAAAAACATTTCAATTGTATGAATTAATACCTAATTTACATTTATAATACTATGCTAGACTTACATTTTGCTATTCTATGTTATTGTTTGTTGGTTTATCTACATTATCATGCTTCACTTGATCTTCTTTAAGTGTGTGTAGTGATATCTAGATCCTTAATTGCTTCACTTTACCCATTGAATTAGAATCTTACTTCTACATTCAAGACACACATCGATATACATACCCACTAGGGGCATATTATACATGACTACACCATCTAGGTTATGTCACTCCTACACACCACACTCTAGTTATCATGCTAATATATATTACCTACTAGATTACATAGATTACTCTATCAACACTCACTAGTATATAGAACTCATGTATTTCTTAGCATATACCTAATCTTGTACTATATGTCTTGAATACTTTCACTTCTTGCTTTGATTAATTAGATGTGATTGCATTTTTTAGTTCCTACTTTGTCTCCTATATGTGCCTTAGGACATTTTCCAATGTCCTTTGCTTCTATTCTTATGTGTGCCTAGGACATTTTCTAATTTCATTTACTTGTACTCTTTTATGTGCCTTTGGCCCTTGTGCCAACCTTTCTTATTTTAATTGTATGCGTATATGGCATTTGAACATGCCTTGTATAATTACTTTTTAATTTGAGTGGCATGTGCTCATGTCCCTTATTTTCTTGGACCCTTGGACACTCTTGTATGATTCTTACTTTGTGTGCTTATTTTTTTATTTACTTCCCATTGTCTGCAATGTCATGATCCACATTATACATTATTTTTCTTTTTTAGATGCCATGATGGACATCATGCTCCATCCATCCTTGAAAACTAACAACTAGCTAGACTTCCAGTTCTAGTTCATTATATTTCACATGTTATTATATTATTATATCTATCTATGCATACCCTTGTTGATCTAACAATCTCTCATTACAAACCATGTTATATTTTGAGATATCTTATTGATTATCATTGCTATATCATGTATCTTTGTAGCATAACACACTTATAGGGTTATTTATTTTGAGGATAGTCATTATAGTGTTTTCATTCCTACCCTTAGAAGAGGGGGAAATAAATAGGGGTTTTGGCATAAATATCAAAGCTCCCATAGATCAAAAAAAGAGTTTTAAGAACACCCAAAACAACATATAGACTTCAAACTAAGATGAATAAACTAGGCAAATAGTCAAAATTATAAAATAGTCATCAGAATTAGCCCAAGATAATAGTTCCAAGATTGAACTACATCACCAAAAAATAGGGTGTCCATTTTTTATGCTCATATCCAAACAAAAAAAAAATGAATTTTTCTATAAATAGGTAGAAAAGTAGGTTTAGCTATAGTTTTGCACATTTAGACCAGTTTATATACATCAAGTTTAGTATAGTTTTTCTTAGAGAAACTGAATATAGGGGCATCATGCACAACATGATGTCTCTCAATTCTATTTTTATATAGGGTAGTTGGTATAACTTCTAAATCAAAATCCATGTTTCAAACACTAGTGATTAGGGGCAATGTGTATGACACATTTATCTTCTTTTCTTTCCAAGTTTAGCATATTACCTAGGCATTCTTAGTAGTTACATGCCTTATTCCATTTTTAGGTGGTTGGCATATTTTTGGAGTGGATTTCATACAAACCTAACCTCCACATTTTAGAATGGCTTTCATATAAGCCTACTGCCCTGTTTCAGAGTGGCTTTCATAAAAGCCTAACCTCCACCTTTTAGAGTGGCCAAGAGTGGCCTAGTTTCTAGAATACATTTGGCTTTCCATGCCACATTGTCATATTACAGAGCATTCATGGGCTTTAAGAGCCATCCCATATGACACACATTCATACCAATATCAGTTTATAGCTTCACATCATAGGGCAATGATGGAGCCAAAGGGTCAGCTTTTGTTTTCTTGAGCCACCTACTCAAAGGGATTAGACACATAGTCTAAACATTGATTAACACGTACATGATCACGTAGCTTAACTTAGTGGGCAAAAAAGGAGCCATAGGGCCAACCTTTACATTCTTGAGCCACTTTTGGTAAATTGAGAACTTAGCTCCATTTATGATATTATTATTGGTACAACACATACCTAGCATTACTCAACATCATCTAAAATCACTCAACATCATAATAGGTTTTGTATTAGTTTACATACCTAGTGAGGTGTATTCATTTCTTTCTATTACTCTCTCTCTCTCTTACCCAGCTTTGTACATTCTTATTTTAGATATAGCATATCTAGTAAGAATTGATCTACTCTTTATTTTTTTTGCAATTTTATAATTTATAGCATGCACTCTCTACACACACCAATCACATAGCTTCATAAGCTTCACCCTTACAAGTCAGGTCAGGTACACTTTCTATTTTCCTTTATCTTAGCATTTCACTTTTTTATATCACTATGATAAAGGCGGGGAATGTAGTCATATAAAATGTGAAAATTAGTATATTGAGTGTGGATAATGACACCCAACCCATATATCCATCTTTCTTACTCTCATGACCTTCATAGGCATCTTTTCATTGATTCTCAATCATTTTTAACCTTCCAAACTTGATCCCAATTGAGATAGGTTACTTTTCCCATGATAAATCCACCCCTTAAGTCCTATACCCTTAGGAATATAGCACCCAACTTGGACTATATCATTGGGTCCTCTAATGTCCATTTTTTGTGCTCTTGTCCAAGTGTATTTTACCTCCAATGGTTAGTTTCTTTTGGTTCTAATCACCCTTCTTTTTAGCCTAATGTGAGCACCTTCAACCCATGACCAACATATCCTTATAAAATCCAATTCAAAGGTAATTTAGAAGGGGTTGTAAATTATTATAAAGCAAGTAGAATATAATCAAGACTACTCATGCATATTTCCCTATTATCTGCATATAACTAGTCAATATAACTACAAGCTTATCCAAATCCTTACACCAATCCCTAGCCACCTCAAGAATACCCAATTTTAAAATTTTAAATCTTCATACACACAATTGCATTAAGCACACTAAGTGGGAGAAATACATATGGCTTGATCCCTCTTTAGAGTATTGGTATATAAGAAGCATGCCCACACAAGGGGTGTGGATACATGTTCAATGTATCTTACACACACTAACCCCCCTCCTCTTTCCAAAATTTTGTCAAATAAAAATGGATTCTATGGTTTTAAGACTAAATTATCTCTATAAAGAGTTGTACGGATATCCAACAGTCACAATTTCATAGGCAAGATCACACAGACATAATGAATATAAATTAGAAAGCTCAGGTCTCCTGGACAATAATAGAAGAATAGGACTATAGAACTAGACCCTAGGGTATTTTATTTTTGTGCTCTTATCCAATCAATAAATGAATTCCAAATCCTAATTTTTGATAGTGTCCCAGTCCCACACAGTGAAGTTTAGACCTTATAATAGTCATCTTAGTCAATTTCTAGCTAAGTCCTATTTTCTCTCCCTTATTACTATTTTTAGAAATATTCAAATTACAGCCAAATTATACAAATTAGTAGCTTAATTATTACATATTTATTTGATAATTTACTATTCCAAACCTTTTATGAGTAATACACCAATATTCCCAAAATTGTTAAATAAAAATACTTAGTCATTTGTGTTTTAATTCAAATTTATTAACTAGGTTTTTATTTATTTTTCTCATAGGTGCTTAGTGTTTCTCCTTTGCCATGTGGCACTATTTCACAACTCCAAATGGCCCTAACCCATTCACAAAATATTTTAAGCACTTAGTTAATTCTTTAAGTGATTTCTAGGTCCACTTGGCATTTTTCTACCACTTTATAGGACTTAAGTGATTTAGCAGGACTTTAAGCAAGGGTTAGTAGGATTATGCCACATGGAATTATACTAATGACCTGATATCTTGGGTGGATATATACATTAGTATTTCTTCTAGGCCTTTAACTTAGTAGGATGTCACCATATGGAAACATCCTACTAATTCATAGTTGAGGGACCATATAAATATCAACAAACCCTCTAGGTGAGTGGGTTATCAAGATTTCACAACATGACATCATCCTAATGACCTGCTACCCTAAATCAGTCTATACAATCTTGGCACACATTTGAGCTATGGGTTATTAGGATGTCTCCACATGGAAATATTCTATTATGTCATGACCAAGACACATGGTAGGACCTACCAACAAAGTAAGTAGAAAAGAGGTGGGAAAGTGAAAAAATATTGCATGGAAATGATGAGCCACAAAGACATGTAGGTCTTCAGGGAAGTTATGAGACTAACAATTGATGGTTTGTTTGGCCTTCAAGACCATCAAATATGTGAATGGGATACACACTCAAATTTATGATGAAAGATAAATTTACAGAGGTCCATAAAAGATAAAGAGGAGATAAAACACAAATATTCACCTTAAAGAGGCATGGTTCAACTACATAATGGGTACACACCTTCAAATCTGTTAGGTAGTAATGAATCCTAACTAAATTTTCAAAAAATCATTAAATATTTATAACCAACCCATTAATGTATTGAAATAAAACATTAGTCCATGATCTTCATGAAATATCTATTTAATAGGGTTACATTACCATTGTTAAGGGTCAACACTTTAGGCATCGAAACACTTCTATAATTGGCCTAGATAACATAAACCTTTCTCCCATGTGTTCAACCTTAATTTCTTTCCTATGGATGTTGATTGTGATGAAATACTCTTAAAATGTTGAGTATATATATTTTATTATGTTTTATTCAATTAATGTCTTCAATCTTTGGATTTATCTTGTCAATAGATTTTAAGAGTTGTTAATGGAATTTGATCATACATTTTTCTTAGTTATAATGTGAAATAACTATTATAATTGCTCAATTGGATTTATTCATGCTTTATTTGAATAAGGTTTCTTGTAATAATAGTATGTAATAGATGCATAATATAAGTTATGCTTTCTTTAGAGTGAGTCTAATATATTAATGGCTTTCAATATTTTCTTAGAAGATTTCCAACTAAGTTGTTGATGTTTGTATAATAGTTAGACTAGGCACATAGTGGTATAACTATGGTTAGGACCTATCTCATCTCATAGTGCTCAAATACTTAATAAATCTAAGATAAACACTTTTTTTTCTATACCCTCTCTCTCTCTTTTTATGTTTTATTTGAATATATATTGCCTTATATTATCTTGAAATGAGTTACAATGAAGCAACACATAAAGGTTTTATTAGTTGAATCAAATAGGCAACATGATTTAGATAATTAATTAGTAAATAAGAAAGTAAATAAACATTAACACTCATATCAATTAAACCTATGACGGTATTAGTTGTTATCCTTAGATTAAATTTGGTTAAACTTTTTGGTCCTTGGATTGAACTACCATAAATACTAAAATTAACAATGGGACATTTGTCCCATGTAATTTTGCCTCCCTTTGTCCTCTCTAAATTACTAAATCATATGGGTGTATTCTAAGAGAGTCAAAAATTGAGACCATCATCTCTGGATATATAAGGAGGGCCACCATTTTTTCTTGTTAGTTTGTATTTTAATTGTTATTTGTTTGAAAGTAACCTGGACCCCACTACAAGGATCACAAGTTCCAAATTTAATTTCTTACCTTGATTGTTTCACTTGTTGAGTCATAGGAGGAATAAAACCCTAGGGATAATATCATTTCACATATTATTCCATACTTTTGTATCATATCACTCATTCATTGGATTCCATATCTTTCACCATGTCTTGGCTTTGTGAACCAATAATCAACATCTTAGGAATTTACCATGACCTACATGAGGATCCTTTTGATTTCCTCTTATAGTTTTAGAGTGACCATACAGGAGATTTTTAAGAACACATTATTACTTATAGAGTGGATATGCACATGTTAAAAGTTAAATTTGAGGACATAGCCTATAAAATGTTTATTTTCATTTTGAAAGGAGAAGCATGTGATTGGTTATCAATCTTAGCATTAAATTATATTAATAGTTATAGGAGTCTACAAAATCAATTTCCAATTCAATTTATAAGCTTAGTGGAATATTTTCCCTCTCTCCCTAGTCTCTTGCCTAACAATTAGAAGAACCAAGACCCGATCACCATCATAGTGGAGGTCATTCTGTATGAGCCATTTGATCATGATTTAAACGACATGGTTGAACTAAATAAACACATTTTAGACATAAAAGAAGAAATATTGAGATTACAAGATCAAATATAATTATAATAATAAGAAGAGTCTAAAACTCCTACATTCCCCTAGAAGAATAATTTAGTGAGCTACAAGAGCTAGACTTAGAAGACAAAGTAGAAAAAGTTTATTATCTCCAATGATCCAACATTTCAAGAACTGGTAGTCTCAAAACCTCTTGTGCCTAGTAGCATAATCAATGAACCCTAGGTAAATGTATCCCTTATGTATGATTTACATGAACATGATGTAATATATTATAATTCCAATGATAGTTCTTAAAATTGAGAACTGTATAAAACTCTTATTTATGATTATGTTTATTTTTGTTTTAAAGTAATTTTAAATTCATGTATGTAGATCTTTTCGATGATAGAGGTGAAGGAAATCAAGAGTTGTGGAGAGACACAGATAATTTATATGGTTTATGGTTGGATTTAGCCTTAATGACTTATGGAATTTTATCTAAATAAAAATATGAGTTTGTCCCTTCCATTGACTTGAATGTCAATAGTGAATTTCTAGGTCATGGTATCCCTCAATAGAGTTTACATCCTAAGTATGGGGTACTGGAAAGGGTTAACTTAGAAGCTTATAGTCCTTTATATTATGGTATGATTAAAGATAAAAAGTATATTTTAGATAGGTAGGATAAGATATTAAATCCATATTCACTTGTAAAGTAATATTACAATGCAAATAAGGATGATGATCTCATTAAAGCCTCAATTTACCTAGAGTCAAACATGCAACATATTATCACTAAAATACTAAATGTGAAGAGATCATAACACTTGTAATATATTTGGGAATGACTCCTAAATTCATGGATAAATATGATGGTAATTCTCAAATAGCATATTTTGAAGAAGACATTTAGGATTTATTTGATTGTAGGTCAAATTAAACTTCCCTGTCAGATGATATTTTTTATGATTGACTATCTAAAATATTACCTATTATATATGTGAGTAAAAATGATTAAATTTTAGACCTTATTAATCCCAAAGAAATATATGTCCTAATGTTTCAATATTTATAAGAGGGGTGTTACCCTTCCCTAGGAATGTTGATTTGACCAGTGGTTATCTATTTTATGAAAATGATTCATACATTTTTCCACTCATGGGTTTAATTGATTCTAAATTTGATGAAGTATGCCATAGATATCCTAATTTTACCTAGCCAAATTTTGAGGTGAATTTTTTCCAAGCCTATATTGATTTTGATTTTAGAATAGATACACCTAGTTATTTTGAACACATGCTTGATAATGACATTAGTTTAGTAGGAAGGAAAGTCGAGGAGATTTTAATTTAATTCAAAGAAATCCTTACCTTCCTAAAGAAAATGAATAGAAGAACCTTACTAGTATTATCAAGTATAAATCATGTTGTGTTGGGTTTCTAGACCCACCCTCTGAATTATGTTGGGCATGTATTTTTATTAGTGTACATAGTTTCTTGTTTTCCACATTTTTATTCCTTCGCTTGCCTTATTTTTTATTTTTTATTTATATTAGTTTATCTATTTTCTAGAGTATCTTATTTTTTAATATATATTCTTATTTTAGAGTATTTTTCATGTTTTCTTTTTTATTATATTGGTTTTATTTTTCTTCAACATTCTGGCTATGTCCCTTCTTGGCATCCCATTACATTAGTGAACCTTATTATAAAAATAAAAAGAATTGAGAAAAGATTATAACCCTATGAATCCCCCTTTTTCCCTAAATTAGTGGACTAAAACCTCAAATGGTTGATGGAAACATGGTGGTTGTCTAAACCTTAGAATTTATAAAGTGAAGAGTCATACTCAAATAATGGCATAGGTTACTTTAGTTTTATTTTGTGTGTTTTCTAAAATTTGGAGGCCTATGATTCTAAATAGAACATGTGGATTTTATAAAGGTTTATTTTCTTGTCTAAAGCCATCAGCTAGATATAATTAAACATCTAAAGTAAAGAGGAAACATTGAACTAGTTTAGGCTTGTCTTGGTAATCTAAATTTTTTGAGTTTATCATTATACCCTTGGATTGGTCCCAAACCCTCAATAAACATAAATGAAAAATATTTTCATAATAAAAAATTGAAAGAAATGGAATAAAAATACAAAAATCTAAACTCTTCCTTGAAAGGGTGATTCAGGAAAGTTCCACCATAGGATTTATAGATTTAATAGCATTGGAACAAGGCCTTGAGTGGACTAAAGGAATATATAATAGGTATATGAACACCTAAATTATAGTAGAGAAATGTTCGTGCCTTTCCCCTTAAGCCAAATAGCCAAATTTTTCCCTCTTAAAAGTTCTAATTACTTATGCAAGTCTAAATTATTTCATGTCCATCCAAGAGCAATAAAATAATTAATCACTATTGATGGTATTTAATAGAGTTAAAAATTAATATGCCATAGGTTGCAATAGAATTCAATGCCTTCATATTTTTTATTTTGTCTAAAGAGAATTGTTTGTAGTTTATACTTGTGTTCAGGTATGTAAGTTTGCAATCTAGCTTTTGGGGTGATTTAATCATATATTTTGGGATATAAATGATTTTAAAACATTATCCCTATATAAGTCATCATTTTTTAGGTCCAACATGCCCCATATGTAATTCCTCGTATTGGGACCCTATTATTTCAATTTGGCCTTTGGTTTGAAGGTTCCTAGATGTAAAGTTCTACCTTTTAAATGTTTCATTGATATTAACCAAGTTTGTTGATCAAAGATTCATTATTTCACTTGGTTTGAATAAACATTAGGATCTTATGGTTGTAAATTTTAAATTTTAAAAAGTCTTGAGAGTCTGGGTTATTTTAAACCATGTTTAAAATACTTTCAAATTTCCCCTTTTGAAACATCTAACTTTGACAATGGAAAACCTATCTAACTTTTTAGAGTTTCTATAGCCTTCTCCTTAGAAATTTAGCCCATTTTGGGATTTAATTTTAAATTAATTCATTCAATTTTGCATTTTTTCATCTTGGGACTTAGTCAATTTTTGAATAATGGACACAATGGCAAATTTTGGATTTGAGTTTAGTGAAAATGGTTTTTTCTTCATTAAGTTTTCACATTCTTTTTTTTTCATTTAAATAATGTAATCATTTCAATTTAAAATATTTAGCCATTTTCATTTTAAATTAAATTTACTAACTAGAATTTTATTTCTTTTGCTTGTAGGTTCTCAGTGTTTCTCCTTTACCACGTATCACTCTTTCACAAATCTTGATGGACACAACTTATTCATAAAAGATTTTTAACACTTAGATAATTATTCAAGTGCTTCCCAAATCCATATGGTATCTTGTTGTCACTTCATGGGACTTAAGTTATTTGGTAAGCCTTTGGGAGAGTGGGTTAGTGGGATTTTACCACATGACATCATATGGTGACCCACTACCCTGGGTTGAGTCATACATCATAAAATTCTCTAGGCCTCTAAGATAGAGGGGTGTTACCACATGGAAACATCTCACTACTCTGTAGTCTTAGGGTCATCTGTACATCAATAGACCCTTTGGGTGATTGAATTAGTGGGATTTTTCCACATGGTGTTATCCTAGTGACCCACTTACTTAGAGTGGTCCATAAAAACTTGATACACATCTAAGATCTAGGTTAGTGGGATGTCACCATGTGGAAACATAATGATGTGTCATGATTAAGACATTTAATAGGAACTATAAACAAAGCATGGATAAAATAGGTGGGAAATCAATAGACTATCACATGGTAATGATGATCCATGTAGACACATTAGGTCATTAGGGAGGCCATGAGACTTAAAATTGATGGCCCATCTAGACATCAAGGCCATCAAATCCATGAATGAGTTGTGTGTTCAAATCAATGATAGAAGATCAAGTTACAAATGTCTATAAAAGACAAAGAGGAGCTAAAAGATAAATATTCTCCTTAAAGAGGCATGTTTCAACTACATAAGGGGGGCACACCTTAAAATATGTTATGGAATAATGAATCCAAACTTAATTTTCAAATCATCACTCAATATTTGTAACCACCCCATTAGTGGATTGAGCTAGAAAATGAGGCCAAAAGCTTCATGATTTGTCTATTTAAGAGGGTTATATTGTCATTGTTAAGGGTCTAAACTTTAGGCATTGAAACATTTCTTTAATTGGCCTGGATCACACTAGACTTTCTTCCATGCCTTCAGCCTTAAATTCTTACATATAGATGTTGACTATGATGAAATACTCTTAGAATTCTGAATTTACATATTTTATAATGTTTTATTCATTTAATGTCTTTAATATTTAGATTTATATTGTCAATGGATGATAATATTTACTAATGGAATTTTTTAATACATGATTGTCTCATTTATAATGTGCAACATCTATTATAATTGGTATATTGGATTTATTCATGCTTTATTTTAATTAAGTTATTTGTGATCATAGTGTGAAATAATTATAGAATACAAGTTATGATTACTTTAAAGTGATTCCAATAGATTAATGGATTTTAATATTTCCTTAGAAGCTTTTCCACTGAGTAGTTGACATCTATACAATAGTTAGACCTGGCACATAGTGGTATAAGATAGTGGTATAACTATGGCTAGGCTCTATCTCAGCTCATAGTTTTTAAATTTGTAATCCATCTAAGAAAAAACACTCCCTTTTGTGTCATAACTTGTCTATTTTTATGTTTTCTTTGATTATATATTGCCTTAGATTATCTTGAAATGAATTGCAGTGAAGCAACACATAAAGTTTTTTTCAATTGAATCAAATAGGCAACATGATTTAGATAATTAATTATCAATCAATTTAATGAAAGTGAACACTAATATAAATTGAACCTATGATGGTATCAGTTGATGACTTGTATTTAATTATCATTAATCCTAAAATTAATGAGGGGGAATTCATACCATGTGTTTTTGCCTTCCTTTATCCTCTCTAGATTACTCAATCCTATGGGTATATTTTGAGAGGGTCATAAATTGATACCAACACACTTATAATTGGAGTGTCTATGATATTTTAATATTTAATATGTCTTATTTATTTACTATGTTATTTTTCACACTTCCTTATACTTATGCCATATAAGGTTTTGAAATTTAATATGTTGAACAGATTTTGAATAGATTTTTAATGTTTTTAAACACTTACTATTTATTTTGGATTTCCATACCAATAAATTAATTAATAGGGATAATATAATTCATATAATATTATAATTTAATATATTCCTTAAATATATTTATCATTTCTATAGAGGTATCTATAAATATCAAGTCATCTACATAGAGACAATCATATAAAACATTAGAATTAGATTCATGTATTTAAAGAGTTGTATCATTTTTAATTATTACAAATACTTTATCCAATTTCCATAAATAAATTATTGAGTACCAATCTCTTTGATTAGAACATAAATATTCCTATTTAACTTATATACCCAAAATTATTTACCCTTTACCTCAAAACCTTATAGCTGCCCAACATATACTTCTTCTTTAATCATTCTATTTATAAATGAAAATTTGAAATCCATTTGATGTATTTTACATCCTTTCTTAGAGGATAAATCAATAATTAGTCTTATATTATCTTGACATGCCATAGGTGCATAGGTTTCCTCATAGTCAACCCCATATGTTTGTGTAGATCCTTTTACAACTAGTTTAACTTTTAGCTTGTCAAATGTTTCATCACTCTTAACTTTGGTCTTGTAGACCCAATTTTTAACAATGAAATATTTATTTAAATTATAATTACATAAATACTATGTATCATTCCTCTCAACTTAATCCATGTTTAATATCATAGAATTAACCCATTCTTTCTTTTGACTATTTTTTGCATAACTTCTAGGTTTATTAGCCACAATTGACAATGCAAACAAAGTATTTTCATCATAAATATCATCAAAATAATAAAATATATAGTTTTTAAACCTTTAAATACTCATCTCATAATTATTATCTATAATTTTATTGGCTATACATGGATTTAATAACCACTTGTTCTTGCTCAAAGTTGATGAAGATATATGAATAATATCTTTTAAAGAGCTAGTATTATTTCTTGTCAAACTAGAAACATGTGTAGTACTTTTTAATCCCTAAAAATAAAATTCAATATGTCTCTACCCTTAATTTATTAATTATTTATATACATTATCAGAATCAACATACACCTCATTTTCAAAAAACAATACAATTCTTAGAAATAATTATGGCTTTACTAGTAAGATTATATAAATTGTATCATTTACTTTCATTACTATGACCTATGAAAACATGAATAACACTCTGTCTATATTTTTTTCCTCTTATCATCTAGAAAATGTATAAAAGTTAAATAACCAAATACCTTTAGAAGACAAACGAATAGTTTTATGCCATACCAAGATTCATAAGGTGTATTGTCTATAAATGCCATTTTAGGAATTTTGTTTATGATGTAGACTATTATTTTCACTGATTTAGACCAAAAACACCTTTCCAAGTGCTTATTATCCAACATAATCCTTTCTAAATCAATTATGTATCTATTTTTTCTTCTATCAACACCATTATATCATGGTGTGTAAGGAGTTGTTAACTTCCTTTTGATTCCATATGAAGCATAAAACTCATTAAATTCATTAAAACACAATACACCTCATCTATCTATTCTTAGGGACTTAATGGATTTTACACATTATTTTTAAGCCAAATATTTAAAATTTTAAAAATATTAAAAAGATCCACTCTTTTATTTCAACAAAAATACCCACCCAAACCTTGTAGCATCATTTATCAAGGAAAAAAATATAAATTCTTACCCATTAAATCTATAATACATTGGTCCACATAAATTTTAATTAATCATATCCAGAAAAATTTATTTATCTCCATTTGATGATATGTAAATAATTCCTATTATGTTTCCCAATAATATATGACTTGCATGCATCATCCTTTTTGAAATCTAGCTTGGGAAAACCTCTTACCATACCCTTTGTGTCGATAATATGTAAGCTCTTAAAATTGATATAACCATATTTTTAATTCCACAACATGTTATCATCCTTAATATTGGATAAATAAGTACCAACATTTATCATACTGATCTTAAATTTAAACATCATATTCTTTGTCATATAGGATTTTATAATCAATCCATCTCAATATCTCTTATAAAAAAATAGAAAAACACCATTTTAAAAAAATAGTTTGAATCCATTTTCTACTAGTTAACCAACACTAATAATATTTTGACTTAGATTTAGACAAAAATAAACATCCTCAATTTCATCTTTGAATTAACCCAAAAAAAAAATTGGAATCGTATATCAGAGTACACTTTGGATATGTGTTAGACCCATTTGCTAATGCAATGAAACATTTAACAAATTATGCATTAAGATGACTAGAACAAAAGGAGGAGAAATTGAGGAAATTCACTAGGGGTAAATACATACAAAATGCACTATGGGGAAGCTAGTTGTTATTTAGAGAGATAATGGGATTCAAGGCATATCAATATTTGCATACACTGTTAAGTCCTGCGTACCATAAGTGACACTCATTATTACATTGTAGGACCATTTATAGGTCTTTAACCCCAGGTAAACACCTCACTTTCTTTAGTGGGTTTCAGTCCTGCTCAAGGATGGTTAAGTAAAATAAAGGGCTTAATTGAGAAGGGTAACCTTAATTTATCAATTAGGTTACTCACATGCTCATGTCAAGATAAAAGCTATATAATTAGACAAGTACTCAAAAATAATTAAATAGAATTAATTCCATACTTGTAGGTTTTTAATTATTCAATCAATAATTATAAAATTATAAGGGAAAATAGATTTAGTGCCTACATTTTTAAGTGTTACTAGTCAGGTTACAACACCTTATAGTCTTTAATGTCATTACACTTATTTGTACATCATTCAAATCCAACATGAATGTTTATATAATCAATAATGTCATTCTATAGTCTATTCAACTATTTTTAAATTGGCATATCTTTTTTCATCAGTAGATGCCTCCTTTCATAAATATTTATTGTAGAAAACCCACGATAGTAGACAGGGGCTAAATGGCTATGGCTTCACTATATTAATAAAACAAACTTTACAAACACTTGTTTGAATTTTTGATTCTCAGGATCCTTTGAAAAGGGAAAGAGAAGAGCATACTCTTGAAACAAGGCTACTAGATTTCTAAAGCATAGAATTTTTTTGATGAAGACTCTATGGAGGAGAGGTTTATTTATAGTATTTTGGGAGGTCCTACCTGGAATCTTTGTCAAGGCAGTGTCATGTCCCATCATACTTTACAGCATAAAAGTTAAGCTACAATGAGATGCTATTTGAGGCACTAAATGAAGACGTCTAGCTTTGTGGGTCCAACATTGCTCCCACTTCAGTTAGCAAGTCATTTTCGTTGATTGGTTGGAAAAGACATCTTATCTAGAATGTGTTGGAAAGATGCCAATGGTGGGGTCCAACTTCACATGTGTGATGGTGAGGATTGATGTAGAAGTAAGATTCCCATTTTAGTTGTCTTCTGATAATCATATGGATAACTGTATCTTTTTTCATCAGTAGATGCCTCCTTCTTTCATAAATATTTATTGTAGAAAACCCATGATAGTAGATAGGGGCTGAATGGCTACGGCTTCACTATATTAATAAAACAAACTTTATAAACACTTGTTTGAATTTCTGATTCTCAAGATCCTTTGAAAAGGGAAAGAGAAGAGCATACTCTTAAAACAAGGCTACTAGATTTCTAAAGCATAGAATTTTTTTGATGAAGACTCTATGGAGGAGAGGTTTATTTATAGTATTTTGGGAGGTCCTGCCTAGAATCTTTGCCAAGGCAGTGTCATGTCCCATCATACTTTACAGCATAAAAGTTAAGCTATAGTGAGATGCTATTGGAGGCACTGGATGAAGATGTCTAGCTTTGTGGGTCCAACATTTCTCCCACTTCAGTTAGCAATTCATTTTCATTGATTGGTTGGAAAAGACACCTTATCTAGAATGTGTTGGAAAGATGTCAATGGTGGGGTCCAACTTCACATGTGTGATGGTGAGGATTGATGTAGAAGTAAGATTCCCATTCTAGTTGCCTTCTGATAATCGTATGGATAACTATATATTTTTTCATAAGTAGATGCCTCCTTTCATGAATATTTATTGTAGAAAACCCATGATAGTAGACAGGGGCCAAATGGCTATGACTTCACTATATTAATAAAACAAACTTTACAAACACTTGTTTGAATTTTTTATTCTCAAGATCCTTTGAAAAGGGAAAGAGAAGAGCATACTCTTGAAACAAGGCTACTAGATTTCTAAAGCATAGAATTTTTTTGATGAAGACTCTATGGAGGAGAGGTTTATTTATAGTATTTTGGGAGGTCCTGCCTAGAATCTTTGCCAAGGTATTGTCATGTCCCATCATAATTTACAGCATAAAAGTTAAGCTACAGTGAGATGCTATTGGAGGCGTTGGATGAAGACGTCTGGCTTTGTGGGTCCAACATTGCTCCCACTTCAGTTAGCAAGTCATTTTCGTTGATTGGTTAGAAAAGACACCTTATCTAGAATGTGTTGGAAACATGCCAATGGTGGGGTCCAACTTCACATGTGTGATGGTGAGGATTGATGTAGAAGTAAGATTCCCATTTTAGTTGTCTTCTGATAATCATATGGATAACTGTATCTTTTTTCATCAATAGATGCCTCCTTCTTTCATAAATATTTATTGTAGAAAACCCATGATAGTAGATAGGGGCCGAATGGCTACGGCTTCACTATATTAATAAAACAAACTTTACAAACACTTGTTTGAATTTCTGATTCTCAAGATCCTTTGAAAAGGGAAAGAGAAGAGCATACTCTTAAAACAAGGCTACTAGATTTCTAAAGCATAGAATTTTTTTGATGAAGACTCTATGGAGGAGAGGTTTATTTATAGTATTTTGGGAGGTCCTGCCTGGAATGTTTGCCAAGGTAGTGTCATGTCCCATCATACTTTACAACATAAAAGTTAAGCTATAGTGAGATGCTATTGGAGGCACTGGATGAAGATGTCTATCTTTGTGGGTCCAACATTGCTCCCACTTCAGTTAGCAAGTCATTTTCATTGATTGGTTGGAAAAGACACCTTATCTAGAATGTGTTGGAAAGATGTCAATGGTGGGGTCCAACTTCACATGTGTGATGGTGAGGATTGATGTAGAAGTAAGGTTCCCATTCTAGTTGCCTTCTGATAATTGTATGGATAACTATATATTTTTTCATCAGTAGATGCCTCCTTTCATGAATATTTATTGTAGAAAACCCACGATAGTAGATAGGGGCCGAATGGCTACGGCTTCACTATATTAATAAAACAAACTTTACAAACACTTGTTTGAATTTTTGATTCTCAAGATCCTTTGAAAAGGGAAAGAGAAGAGCATACTCTTGAAACAAGGCTACTAGATTTCTAAAGCATAGAATTTTTTTGATGAAGACTCTATGGAGGAGAGGTTTATTTATAGTATTTTGGGAGGTCCTGCCTGGAATCTTTGCCAAGGTATTGTCATGTCCCATCATAATTTATAGCATAAAAGTTAAGCTACAGTGAGATGTTATTAGAGGCATTGGATGAAGACATTTGTCTTTGTGGTTCCAACATTGCTCCCACTTCAGTTAGCAAGTAAATTTCATTGATTGGTTGGAAAAGACACCTTATCTAGAATGTGTTGGAAAGATGCTAATGGTGGGGTCCAACTTCACATGTGTGATGGTGAGGATTGATGTCAAAGTAAGATTCCCATTCTAGTTGTCTTTTGATAATCGTATGGATAATTGTATCTTGTTCATGATCTTCTTCTTCATGTATACGGTGGGGACCGTATCTTGCCACCCATCTGTATAGGTGTTCATTATGTGTAGACCTGATCTTTACCATCCATGTCCAATGGGGACATTTGAGTAAATAAATTCACTATTTAATCTTTCTATTAGTATTACACCAGTGTTCTGATGATGATTTACTTGAAGGATTGTTGTGGAAGACATTTGCAAGTCCTGTCCTACTGCATAAGATATCTGAGTATACCTTGGATGTAGCCCTTCATGAAAGATTTGTTCTTGGACCAAAATATTTAAAGATGTAAATCCTTGATATTAGATTCTAGTCAGATTGAAACTAGGAATGGGCTGGTGCATTAGTGTATCAGGTGGATTCCTACTAAGCCAATCTATTGTTATATTATCAGTACCTCTAATGTGCTCTACTGAGAAGTTAAACTGATTGAAAAAAGCTTGCCATCTATAATATTTACCGTGACCATCTTTCCAACCATGATATTTTTCTCTGAAGGTCAAAAATCTAGTACAATCAATTTTTACAATGGGAAAGTGTAATAGTTTTAACATGAACTTCTCTAAAGACTTTTTTACATCATAGATTTCTTTATCAAAAGAAATCCATTTAAGCACATCAGGACTAAAGACTCCACTAGAGAATTCATAGACAAATTCTTTATTATTATGTACATAAAGTACTCCCTAGGTAGTGTCAGAGGCATCAGTATAGATTATCATTTGATTAGATTTTGGGATATATAATTTAGGAAGCAAGCTTACTTTGGATTTGATTTTGCAGATAGTTAATGTATGTTCTTCCTTCCATTTGAAAGTTTTATTTTTTTGGAGAAGTTCTTGAAGAAGAAATCTATCTTCACTAGAGTTAGGATAAAAACTATTTAGATAATTCAATAATCCCAAAAAGGCTTAGAGCTTAGGTTTATCCAAGATGTCTAGAAAACCGATGACCTTTCTTTGATATGTGGTTGAATTTGTAGTTTTGAATCTTGGATCGCCATTCCAAGAAAGTTGCATTCAATTTTGCATAACTAGATTTTTATTTCTGATAAAACAATTCCTGCATTTTGTGCCAATTCAAAAAATCTGGAGAGATGAGTAAAATGGTTAGAAAGTGAATGACTAAAAATTAAGATGGCATCTATGTACACAAATAGAAAGTTAGAAGTGACTTGAAATATTTTATCCATATGGGCTTGATATAATGTGGGGGAATTCATCAACCTGAAAGGCATTACTATCCATTGGAAATGGCTAAAAGGGCAGCTGAACATTGTCTTTTCTCTATCAGCTTCTTTGACTCTGATTTGATAAAAGCCAAATTTATAGTCGAACTGGGAGAAATATTTACATGTTACTACCTTCTCCAATATATAGCTTTTATCTAGAATAAGATATGGAAATGGCTGAGTAATGGCATTTAATGGTCTATAATTAACAACCATTCTTTTCTTTCCTCTCTTCTACTCAGAATGTTTGTTAACCATAAATGCATAATAACAGTAAGGAGAAGTTGATTTTCCAATAAAACCATTACTTTCCAATTCTTTGATCTGTAGTTCCATATCTTTATAATCTTGTGCTGGTATTGGGATCCTTTTCCCAATTTTCATATTCTTACCTTTGATGATTTTGATATCCATCTCAGGCATAGATTTTAACCAAAACTGCTGAGGGTTATCCGAATAGATAATGGTCTTGATCTTTTCACCTATGTCTTGAATTTTAGCAGGGATTATTATCTCGAGTATTTGAGTCATTGAACTAGGAAATTATTGAGTGGCATAAATGAGGTGAGGTATCCTAAGCCTTTCATTTCCTATACTAAACATGATACTCTTTGTGGTGGATCCATAAGGTGAGTATCTGTCTATAAAGGCACCACCTAGTAGGATATCTACAGGCATCCTATCTAAGGCAAAGAAATCAGTATGGAAGATTTTATCCTATATCCCAAGGGTTTGCTGATGTTTATATTTATTACAAATGAAACTATTCCCTTGGACATCTAGGCTCTTGTAAGCCATGGAATCATCCAATATCTTCCAATCATGGATGAGTTAAGATTTAGCAAAAGAAAGGGAAGCTCCTATATCAATTTGGGCATATACAAGTCTACCATTAATTTATAGAGTAATAAATTGGGCAAACTTTCCATTAATCAGTTGTGTTAGGTAAGTTGGTTGTGGAATTTCTAAGGGAGGAATGCTTGTACATACCAGTTTCTATCTCCCTAGATCCTGAACAAAAGGTTTTTCAAGGTAGATGTCCTTTGGTTCTTGCTCTACTTCTTTTTCTTGGAGATTACTAAATTCACCTAGACATTAATCTTGATTTGAGTAGAAAGAACTTTCTACTTCTTCATCCTCTTCTTTTTCTTCTATGGGTAGCAATATATCCCACTGTGGCTCTATCTTTGGTGCTAGGATTTCTCTTAGAGAATCTATGCTGGTAAACTTGTTTTTGATCCAAGAGGCACTTGGCTTGAAAGAGCTCTAGAATTACAAAGGAGGATGTTGAGGCCTTTGAAAATTTGGAGGCATTCAAGGCATTGAGGGCTATCTCCCTCTAGATGATCCTTCTCCTCTAGAGTATCCTCATGTCCTTGGTCTTTCATTTTATTTTGATACTTCATGGTGATGTCAAGACTACGTTCCATGTGCTTCATATGATAACTATGAATTATCATGATGTCAAGGTTGATACCATGGGTGCTACATGTTGGTGAGTGGTTATTCCAAGTCATCGGCTAATGACTTGAGAGCATCTGCATCTTCATTGTCTTTTAGATCTTCTTTGGGGAGATCATCTAGAATTGGTTCATAGATGTCATCCTGTAGGTAGAGATCTTCATCAAAATCAATGATATCCCACCATGCTACTATGTTAGAAGTAAAGATAGCTTTGACTTCAAGATTTTTGTAGTGGCACTGAGGAGTAATATGACCAGGTTGGTGACAAATGTAGAAAATAGGCTATTTGGATGGAGGATGAGTAGTATGATGTCTCTTGAGGAAATGATGAGGAGGAACATATGAGTGCTTGTGAGGAAAAGAGAGACGCCAGAAAGACAAATGTTTGTCAGGGTGCTATTGGTGTTTGTGAGATTGGACAAATGGGTGGCACCCAAAAGGGGTTGTTTTAGGAAATGCTGGAGCAATCTAGGAGGCTTGATGCTTAGTGAGCTTTAGAATAGATTTAGTCTTAGAGACTAAACACATAGCTTGTTGCTTAGTGAAATCAATGACATCAAAGAGTGAGAGGTATTCAATAGTAAGGCTCTTAAGATCAATATAAGTAATTACCCCATCAATAAGATTATATGGTAATGCATGTAAAAATTTGATCTTAATTTTCGTGGAAGAAAAGCTCTTACTTTCATATGTCAATTCTCTAAATTGTTTGGAAAAAGCATCAAATTGTTTTAAATCACAAAGCTCCATTTTGAGAAGCCATTTCTTGGACTCAAGTTCATGATTTGTGACTGGAGGTGCAAACTCATTGATGAGTAAATGAAATAAGGTGGCTAGAGGATCATGCTGGTTATGTACCCTTGTAAACTATTTTGCTTCGATCATAGAATCCCACCATTGATTTGCAATACTCCAAAAGAATTTATAAGCAAAATTAGTAGTACCTGCTGGATCTAAATGAGAATTAATGGTGATAATTCTCATGGAGTTGCACTATGCTAAAATTTCATTTAAGGGATTTAGCAAATCATCAATATTGAGGTACCAAGGCTGAAGTTGGACATGTGTCCTTTGCATGAGATTAGTATTGGGGTACTTTTTGTTGGGCTTAAAATTGGGACCGAGATTTACTCTGGAAGTCAATTGGCTAATAGAGGATTCTGCCTG
This sequence comes from Torreya grandis, assembly GCA_037957365.1. Classification (NCBI taxonomy): domain Eukaryota; kingdom Viridiplantae; phylum Streptophyta; class Pinopsida; order Cupressales; family Taxaceae; genus Torreya; species Torreya grandis. Next base: position 199,865 of record JARHVA010002020.1, read on the forward strand.
TTGATCCTGTTTAGAAAGCCATTCAAGACTTTCATCTAAAGCAACTAACTTAGAATCAATGGAAGATAAATGTTTTTGTATATTTGTACAAAGGGTATTAGTATTGTCTATACTATCTTTAATGTACAAAACATCTCTGCAGAGATCATCAAAATTCTCTGACAGGTGAGAGTTAAACCTTGAAGTATAATTTCTATGTTTAAACTCATTAAAAGGTTCAGTATCTCCTTGGTAAGTAGCAAAAAAATATTTTACTATTCATATGGGCTGCTTATGAATTCCTTTATGTGGTGGCCATCTTCCACCTTTATACAGAGTTACTTTATTTTTGGTATAAAATTTCTAAGCTATCTTCTCTAGGAAGATTCATCATTGTACAAGGTAATTGATCCTTTTGATCAAAACCTTAGTTGATTTCTTCATCTTCGATCAGAATATGACCTATTTTTATAGCTCTATGAGAAGAAGAGGTTGATGGTCTGGAAGGAGAAAGGATAGAAGAATTTACAAACAAAGATCTTGGAAGGATATTCATAGTTCTACCATTTCTTTTATGTACTGAGGCTTGACCTTTCATCTTAGGGGAGACATTTTTCAACCAGTCAAGTTTCCAATCAAAAGGTATCTCAATGGATTCTATATGACCTTTCTGAAGTTGGACAGTACCACTAAGCCTTCTAGCATATGGCAAATTTTCTAGGATCTTTGGATGGTTCATATTAGTCATATTGTATACTATAGAAATATTAATAGAGGTATACTTAAATTCACCAAACATTTCTAAGCCAAAAATGGAGGTGAATAAACCCCAAAAATCCAAAGAACCAAACTTAACTTCTTTACATCCTTTATCGCGAACTGTGACAAAGAGATTAGGACAAAACTCAAAACAAATAACTTCTTCATTTAAATGGCCATGACTTGATAATTGATAGGCATGTCTAAAACTTACTTGGCGTCTATCACACATGGCTAGATATATTACAAGCTTAATATTACCAAGGATCAATGGAGTTATTTGGATTCTTATAAGACTAAAATGTACAAATTTTACATCTTCATGTGACCTGATATAATTGATTTCAAGTTTTGATAATAAAGATAGTAAATTTGTTTGAAAATTGAGTTTGGGCTTATAACTAACAGTCAACTTGACAGACTTGATTCTAGGCTTGACAAATGACAAATAGGTAGATTTGTACACAAATTTTGATTTTAAAAGTTTGGACTTCTTATATACTTGTGGAGCTTTAATAGCCAGAGGTTTATACAAGCTATTTTATTTTTCTAAGTTTTTTTCAGTGATTTCAATATATGGATAGTCAAAAAGCTATTTTGGAACAAAAGGAGGGAGTTCATACATTCCTTCTAATTCAGATTCATTTATAATTTATGTTGTGGATGTGGTCTGGGATTTACTAAATTCCATGGTAAGAGACTAAGGTTCTGGTAAGCGAGAAAATTTTGGTAAGGGAAATAGAGATGCAAAGAAAAAAGGGGCCTATGACAATTGTAAAATGGCCAAGGACTCGATGCAATAACTTTCCCAAAGAATTTTACAAAGTAGAGAAACTCAAAATTTGCAACAAGAAATTCTTACAGATAATCCCAATAGATAATCTCAGTAGATGATATATTGATTTTTGGTTCTGATACCAATCTTTTATCATCAGTAGACACCTCCTTCTTTCATAAATATTTATTATAGAAAACCTATGGTAGTAGGTAGGAGTTGAATGTGCTGGAAAGATGCCAGTGGTACTGTCCAACTTTAGAAATGTCATATAAAATCCATTGAGATACCTTCTAATTGGAAACTTGACTGGTTGAAAAATGTCTCCCCTAAGATGAAAGGTCAAGGCTCAGTACATAAAAGTGATGGTAGAATTGTGAATATCCTTTCAAGATCTTTGTCTGTAAATTATTCTATCCTTTCTCCTTCCAAACCATCAACCTCTTCTTCTCACAGAGCTGTAAAAATAGGTCATATTCTGATCGAAGATGAAGAAATCAACCAAGGGTTTGATCCAAAGGATTCATTACCTTGTACAATGATGAATATTCCTAGAGAATATAGCTTAGAATTTTATACTAAAAATAAATTAACTCTGTATAAAGGTGGAAGATGGCCACCACATAAAGGAATTCATAAACAGCCTGTAGGAACAGTACAATATTTTTCTACTGCTTACCAAGGAGATACTGAACCTTTTAATGAGTTGAAACATAGAAATTATACTTCAAGGTTCAACTCTCACCTATCAGAGAATTTTGATGATCTCTATAGATATGTTTTATACATTAAAGATAGTATAGACAATACTGATACCCTCTATATAGATATAAAAAAATGTTTATCTTCCATTGATTCTAAGTTAGTTGATTTAGATGAAAGTCTTGAATGGATTTCTAAACAGGATCAATAGGTAGAATCCTTTGTTAGCCAATTAACTTCTAGATTAAATCTCAGTCCCAATTTTAAGCCCAGTAAAAATCACCCCAATACTACTCTCATGTAAAGGACACATGTTCAACTTTAGCCTTGGTACCTCAATATTGATGACTTGCTAAATCCCTTAAATGAAATTGCAGCATGGTTCAACTCCATGAGAGTTATCTCCATTAATTCTCATTTAGATCTAGTAGGTACTACTAATTTTGCTTCTAAATTCTTTTGGGGTATTGTCAAAAAATGGTGGGATTTTATGACCAAAGTAGAATAGTTTTCAAGGGTACATAACTAGCATGATCCTCTAGCCACCTTATTTCATTTACTCATCAATGATTTTGCACCTCCAATTGTAGACACCTAAATTGTGTCTAACCCTTGTCGTCCTCCCCTTAATCCCCATTTTATTCTCCCACACCTATTTAACCCCTATCGACCATTTTCCCACGAGCCTTGCCCCTGGTAGCATGTCAAAATGAGCAGAAAGCTAGAATTAGCTTCTGTCCCCATTCTGCATCTACCAACGTCGGTCACTACTCGGTCGACGTCGGTCACCCCTCGGCCGACATTGACAGTTCTGTCGGTGTCGGTCAACCTTAAACTATGTTTGTTAATTCATTTCTCAATCCGTTATTTGTTATTCAGTTGCCAATCAGTTTGGCAACCGGTTATCAAACCTTTTGCATCAAAACACATTCTTTGATCCAAACACGACAAGCAACGATCAATGAACTTTTGCATCTAGTCAATCTGCAATTCAATCTCTCATATTTTCTCTCTCTGGTATAGGTATTCTGCTTTGGTCATCCCGCTGGAGGTCTGCTACATCGAACTTCTACAACACACGGACAACAGCAATGATGTCTCCTACTTTGTCTTCAGCGTGTAATAGGTAAGTGTCTCCTCTGTGCTTTTATTTTATTCTCTGGTTATTGTTTTTTAATATTACCACCTCGACTTAGATTATAGACCCGACTGGACTTCCTCCCGTATCAGCTCCATCCCCCTTTTCAGTCTGTAACTCTACCCAAATTTCTACTTAAACCCTTAAACAATCCCTCTGACTCCCTAACCTATAGACGAAGACTTCAGACCACTCTGCAATCTTAAAACCCTATCCAGACCCAACCAGACCCCATCCAAAACTGCTGCCCCGACCGACACTGGTCATTACCCCTACCGACGTTGGCACTTTAACCGACGTCGGCACCTTTCCTTGACCAACGCCAGCATAGAGACCGACACCGGTGACTGTGTAGAGCAATTTGCTGCATATCAGGTATGCATTTTGTTTTCCGTCTTTTATTTCTTTCATTCTGTCTTTCACTATTTCTGTCAAATATTCTATTTTTAATCAGTGGGTTGATATCCCTTAAGGAAGTCTTCATACTTCAGGGATCAAGCTTTTTTTTGACAGCCCACCATCTCCTCGTCTAACATTTTTTGTGTTTCAGTCTCTTTTTCTTTGCAGGTGTCATTCCTCCACAGCCAAAGAGGAGTACCTTCCAACGTCTGATTTTGGTGTGCACGACCATATCCAGGTATCTTCTAACCTTGACCATTTCTTTTAGTTTCTTAATTTATTCTTTGAATGTAGAAAGCGATATAGCGTAGAAACATTCTGGCACGCCCGGTGGGACCCTAGGGCCTTCCTTGGGTTCTTTATTTCTTTCTTTTCATATAGGTGCATTAGGTTTCTCCATTTTCACCTCTTTCATCTCTTCTAAACGACATCATAAGCAGGAATAAAAAGAACTTTTCTTTCTTTTCTTGCACTTCTAGACTAGTCAAAAATCATATTCTTCAACCCATTTTCAACTTGTTTTCATTCCAACTTCACATTTCAACTTGGGGCTTAAAACACTTTGCATTCATTTCTGCTTGCTTGCATTTCTTAGACCACACCTAGTAATTAATAACTGCATCATGAATTAATCTAGTCCACTTGATTTTACATGACCAAACCACTTACACAAAACAAACATCTTAACTTACCTGAGACAAGGCCCAACTGGGATTTCATCCCCCAGTGGATACCTTACCCATCCCAGCGATCTTACTTGGATTTCATCACCAAGGGGAAAGCCCACTCCATTCTCTGGCGGAGTCTAATCTTTAGGGGAAGTATATTTTGGCTAACGAGACTAGCTTATCACTAGACTCGTGAAGTGAGGGGAGCTTGCTCCTTAGCACCAAGCCAAGTACGGAACCTAACATAGACTTTTGAGCACCATAACTAACCTGAAACCATCCATAGACTACTTCTTCTAGGACCTGACTCAAAAGCCAATCTTCCTCTACACATATTCTAAGGCATAAGCCACTATAATCCTAATAATTTACTCCTAGGGTTTTTTTTAGGATCTACTTGTGTTCTTCATCTTTTCTATTCTTATCTACTTGTTTGATCTTGTGAGGATGCTCTTTCTTGCCTTGAATGGTTCTGACTCATAGCCAAGCCAAGGCTCTAGTCGATCATGCGAGGCATCATCCAGTTCCGTCTACCCCGTCCATAACTAGCCCTATAATGGAGTTCCACTTGGAGACTGAAAGAACTCCTACTAGACCATCCCCGACCCAGACTCCTATTGTCCCAGAAGGGGACCAAGATTTTGCATGATTCTTGGACCTCAACGTCAAAGCCTTGCAGCACTATCTTGTGAATAGCCGAACATGAGACTCCTTAGGCAATCCAATTCACAGAATAACGACCTCTCTTCTCGAGACTGCAGCCATATCAACAGCATCCGTAGTTCAACCTTTAGACACCCAGGCTATTGCCTCAACCAATGACCAGCCTTTGACCAACCATCCAAGTGTGGCTTCTCCCTCCATCTTTGGGCCCACTTCCACTAGGGTTTCAGCCCCCTATCAACCTCAGCCAACTCAACCACTTTCTACCCTCTTTCAGAATCTGGTCATCTCTATTCCACCTACCCTTGCTCCTATCAACACTAGGGTGGCTACCTATCCATTGGCCCATGTTACCACTGATCAACCTCCTGTGACAACATCAAGCCTAGCCATGCCTTCTACCCAACCATCCTTAATCTCCTCTTCTATCCCTATGACTAGTCATCCGTACATTGCGCCCTTATTGGTACAACCGACTATGTCGTATACCTCTTCTAGCCTCTTTTAAGCACCTTACAATCTAGGAGGTGCTCCACCCACCAATCCATCAGTAGATATCATCAAAATGCTGATGGACAAGATGTCTAGCCTAGAGACCTCCATTTTTGGCTCACGCAATACTCTCCCATACGAACAAATTTGCAATGAGCCCATTCATCCTTCTGTCCCAATCAAACCATATCCCAGCCAGTGGAAACTTCTTAAGTTTTCTCATTTTCAAAGTAAGGAAGACCCACAATAGCACTTACGGGCATTCAGACATGCCTGTTACCTTATCACCCATGATGATGCGTTTCTTTTACGCAAGTTTCCTATGTCTCTCTCAAGTGTTGCACTTGATTGGTACAGCTCCCTTGCCAGCCATTCCCTCTTCACATTCACTCAGCTGGCCCACCTCTTCCTTGATCATTTCTCTATCAACATCACCAAGAAGGTCTCAATCACAGACCTCTATTCTATCTGCCAATTCAAAGACGAATCCAATGCTGATTTTGTCGCTCGATGGAGGGGCCTCATCAATCAACTCTCATTTTCCTTACCCCAACCCGAACTTATTGAACTTTTCTCCCAAGCCTATGCCAAACATATTTCTTCCACCTTAAGGGTTCAGACCTTCCGCACTTTTGACGAAGCCTTCACAATGGCCCGCAAACTTGAGTTATGTGCCATCAAGGAGAATAAAGTCAAGTTGCGGAGCAAGAATCCCAACTCCAAGACTAATGACCCCTCTTCTAAGCCTTCCTCATCCAATCCTAAATCTAAAGCTTCAGTAAATGCTGTGGTCGTTAGATCTTCCTCCTCTTCCCCTTCAACTAACCAGCCTGAACCATCCACATCCCAAAGCATCACCTGCCAATTCTAGCAGAGATATGTACAACGACAGTTTACTCCACTCAGATAATCATACGCATCTGTGCTGGAAAAACTCATCATACAGGGGGTCCTCAATCTCCCCTAGATCTGACCACCTCCACAATTTGATCCCTCACGCGCCATCCCTGTGTGGTATAGGGAAAATAACTTCTACAACTACCACCATGTTAAAAGCCATGACACGGGCAACTATAAAACCCTTAAAAACATAATCCAAGACATGCTTGAAAAGGGTGATCTCATCCTAGACAATCCCAATGCACCACCTAATTAGGGTATCGACATCTTCAAAAAACCATTCCCCAATCATCCACCAACCCAAAACAATGTCCAGACCTTGATTGACAACACTCATGAACACAACATTCGAACAGTCAATACGGTCTCACCCTTCATTTTTGACCAACCTCAAGAGGTGAGTCCATCCATCAGTCCATCACATGTTGACGAACCTCTTTCTCTAGTTAGTTCTCCATCAACCTCTCTCATCCTGGAGGATGCCTCGACCTTACCAGCACTGCCGGTTTCACCATCCTCCTTCTTACTGCCCATGGAGGACCCAACCTTTCCTACTCCTCAACCGCAAGTGGAGGGCACAATCATCCCTACCCTTTACCCGCTTAAGGAACTTCATTCTCTGGTTTCTTCTCCACCCAGGGAAGAACCTACCTCTCCTTTGTCTCCAACCAAGGATGAACCTGTCACGACTTCATCATGCCTTGGGGCTGAGACTACCATACCTTTGGTTCCACAACCGTCAACATCTTCTCAGGAACCCAAATCTCAGCCAACATCTTCTCAGTCATTTTCCTGATTAGTGGAAAAATTTGAACTTCTCCCTTCAAGGAAAGTGGAGCATCAAGGATTGTGGGAGCGTCTCACAACTCTTCAACATGCCCATGCCCTCTCATCTCATGCTGCTAATCCTCCCATGGTAGAACCTCCCAAGACTCTCAACAAAAACCAGACTTCCACTTCTAGACCGTCTACACCTCAATCAACCACATCAGGACTGAAACCCTCATCTACCCCATCTAAACCAATCAAGTCACTTGGCATTCGCCCTGTCTCCAACCTCACTCATCCACAAGTGAAGGTGGACTTAGACCAGACTTTAACCAATAGTAGTCTTCAACTCAAATCAAAGAAGACTGCCAAACCATAGAGGCGAACTCCTCCTCCCCCGTCACCATTGCCCTCCATTTTGGGCCCTCATCCTTCGACCTTGACCAAAGTCCTTCTCACTCCAACCTCTAATCAAAAACAGTTGCCTTCTTTGCTTCCTTTGCCTACTGCTAGCCTACCCTCTCCCAAAAAGGTTGTACCTCTCATGAAGAATGTACCATCTCTGCTTGTCATTGCACCATCAACCCAGAAGGTGGTACAGAAGCCTCTTCCAACTCCGCCCAAGCAAAAGTCACCAATATCGCACACATCAATGAGCACGGACTCTTTTGTGGGCTCATACTCTTTGATCTTGCACTAACTTTTGCAGACTTCCAGCATAACTCTTCCACCCATCAGGCCTTTCCAACCCCTCAGGTCTAAGCTCTCTTGGTTCGACAACACGAAGATTTGCTTATACCATCGTACGCCAGGACACGATACCAAGACTTTCTGTGCCCTCAAGTCTATCGTTTGCCGCTATCTGGAGAAAGACATTCTTCTCTTTGAGGACACTCTCGATCGACCCCTGACTCCTTCTCATAACCCTCCAACCTCTTCAAACCCATCAACATCTCATCAACAGGTTATAACCCCTTTATCTCCTTCACCTCCTATCTTTGAAATCAATGCCATTCACATAACCACTAGGTCACAAAAGGACAAGGCAAAAGAAAAAGCCACCATTCCTTGGACCTATCCTTTCATCAATCCACCTCAACCGCCCAAGCCTAAGATTTCTATCCTTGGCGCACCTCAACCCTCTTCTTCTTCCTCTTTAGGACCAATCCATGACTCCATGTTGAAACAGCTTCACCAGACGCCTGTGAAGATGTCCCTCTATGACCTCATCCAAACCTCGCCCCAACATCATCAAGCCCTCATCAGAGCCCTACAGGCAGTGGAGGTCCAACCCGAAGACCCCCAACCACTCGCTGCCCTTGTCCACTCTTTAGCCCCTTTTGCCTCTATCACATTCAGCGATTTTGAGATTCCCACATCCAACATGAAAGATTAGGATGCCACCCTCTTCATCACTACCTATGTTGATCGAATATGCATTAAATGCATTATGATCAATGGAGGCACTAGCATCAACATTATCTCCACCCATGCCTTTGATCAGTTGGCTCTTCCCAAGAATTATGTCTCCAAAACTGATGCAATCTTGTGCTCCTTTAATGACACCACTGCCACGACCATTGGCATAGTCATCCTTCACATTTGCATTGGTCCATGCACAATCTTGGAGCTCTTCTATATCATCAAAGGAGAGTTTCAATACAACATGTTGCTGGGTCGACCCTGGATCTGTGCCATGGCCTGTGTCCCCTCCACCCTGCACCATTGTGTGAAATTTGAGCACGACGGGCAAGTCCACACCATTCCCACTGACCCTTCACCCTTCAAAACTTGTAACACCACCTACCATCCAAATGACATCCTCATTCCTATCAAGCCATCAATCCCGGCACTGCCCCCATTCGTGGAAGCTTCGACCAGTTCATAATAGGCAGTCGCCCTCACACCTCCCCTTCAAGCGAAGACCACAGATCCCATGGAAGACATCTTCCAAAGACTTTCATTGGGGGAGTATTGCTTTCTGACCTTAGACATGTTCCAAACTCCACAAGAGTATGGACGCCTTCATCACAGCCCTAGTTTCAACCATCAGATTGGGATGATCATGCCTTATGGTCCTCCTCACCTCTGAACCAACCTTGTCTATGGGGGGCTCAATCAAGCTCCTATTGATGGTAATCCTCTTTCTTCACCCCAACCTTTCACACCAGACTTCTCGTTTCTTGGCAACCCCGCCTTTGCACACACTTACCTTTATAGGTGTGCATGGAAGGGTTTTGGTTTTGGACGCTATGAGCAGGGCTCCCATCAGCCTATTGAGCCACTCAATGATGATGATGCCAAGAAATGATATGGCTTGGGATATCATGACCCCACTCAAGACCCCATAGACCTTTGTCCCGAACCAACCATTGACCAATCTTCTCCAGACTCGCCCATTCTTCCTCCTTCACCTACGGAGTCGGTGGTTTCCATCCCTCCTAACTTTTTCAATGCCTAAACGCCATTCACTTGGGAACCCCTAACCTATCAACCAGGTGGGGTACCCAGGTCTCTCCCCCTCGTCTTCTCTTCATCTCATCCACACTGGGTGTTAGACATTCTTCCTACCACCAAATGGCTGGGGGGAGTTTGACTTTATACTGCCTATCATGACCTCAACCAAACATCAATCACTCATCAACCATGACCTCAATCAATCATCAAACTAGACCTCAACCAAGCAACCAAACCTTGACCAATCATCAAACTTAACCTCTTAATCATGATCAAACACCAATCTCGACCCAGCCCTCGACTAGTCTCGATAAATCAGCGACCACATCAACCAACTTCTTAATCATCACCAACATGAGACCAATATGGAACAGAGTAAACAAGGCAAGTTTGCCCCTAATTGGCTCAGACCTTTCATTATCATGCACAAGTATGGATCAAGGACTTATCATCTGTCTTCTCTTGATGGACGACCAGAACTTGAGCCTCTTAATGCGTTGCATCTGCAATCATTCTACTGCTAGTCGAGTACTCATTCACTTGACATTTAACTTGAGCTCGTCCCTTGAGCAATCCTCGTCCTCTTAGTCCTAATTCCTTTCATCCCTATTCCTCTTAACAATTCCTCTATAACCTTTTTATGATGTATGGATGCTTTGTCCTAATAAAAGGGAGCCCTTGACCTTCTATAATCTTGTCCATGACTCACATTTCTATCAAAACAAATCAAGATATCAAAATATCTACGGTCACCATATCAATATCAAATTAAAAAGGCAAACTACTCCCTCAAAGGATAGCTATACTATCATTGTTGTAATTAATAGACTACTCCCTTGAAGGATAGCTATTCAAAAGCCCTCATATTAAGCAAAATTCTAGACCACTCCCTCGAAGGATGGCTATGACTAATCTGGCAATAAACAGCACTATCTTAGAAGCTTTCCGCATCGATCAGCTTCACAACTGACCACCAAGCAAATGACATCTCTATGCAGACTTCTCGCATTGATCAGTCTATGCCAAAAAAAAAAGAATAAAGAAAAAAAAAATGAGTCATGGACTTGGCTTATAGTTGTCTCAGGGTCTCCTATAAAAAGGGGCAAAGTTATCTCTGCTCTTAAAATGGGTTACCCTATTTCCTCCTCTTATCACCCGCTCAAGGGACTTCGAGCTCACTTTAATGTCAAAGTGATTTGATTACCGTTCTAACACAACATATGGTCAACGACGTCATGCATGAATGTGGCTCTTGGTTCCAATAACCCCTATTTATGCTGTCATTCTGGTCCTTGTCAATGAAAGAGCAATATGCTTTTCACTTCTTTTACACTTTGGTCACATTCAACTTCATCACTTGTCAAACCTAATCAACTCAACTCAACTCTCTTTTCAAACCAATCCCATAGCCTATTCACACTAGTTTCTATGGACACCAATACATATGGAAACTATTGACCAGACGCAATTTATGTTAAGCATAAACCAATACTTGTTGAAGCATAAATAGACCTCAATTCATCTTTAGCATACATCCATCACGAATATGGAAAATTGCTAGGGATGAAAGACCCCACCACCAATGTTGCAGAATACACCATTTGGAAAAGGCTGTAACATCTTTTTCTCCTCATCATTTTGACACATGACCAAAACCAATCATCAACCAATCTTCTCAACTAGTCTGAACTACATTGGTCTGAGGCCCTATGACATGGGCTATGTAGGCAACACTCAGATGATACAACATCTTTTGGGGTTAGCTTAACCACCCTCATTTATTCATCTCTCTGATGGACAAACCTTCTTTCCTCCTTTTGACCATGACCTTGCCCTCGACCAAGACCAATTCCATCCCTTTGACCCTTCCTCCCTTCTAGGGAGAACTACATTGGCCTGAGGCCCTTCACATAGGGGCTATGTAGGCAACACTCAGATCACATAACGTCTTCTGAGGTTAGCTCGGCCACATCCTTTCATCCATTCCTCCACCTCGACCTATGACCATTGGAGATCATGCCTATCTCCTCCGACTTCGACCACTTCCAAGACAATGTTGCCTTGGTTGTTTTTGCCTGTATGCTACCTCATGACTGGTTAGCTGAATTATGCACATACTATTTTTGAACCCTCACAAGTATCAGATTGCAAGCCAATTGATCTGCACTACTTGTGACATTTTTGTGTTTTATAGGAGCACTTCTTGAGCCCAGGATACCTAAAACATGACGACCCATTGGAGCTTCAGCTTCGATTGAATAACCCAATCAATAGATGACCACATGCTGGGGCCCGGTTACTTCAATTTTAGCACTCCTTGACCCTCGACCTGTGACAATTTGACCTGACCATCTCGTGAAGTGGTATGCATGCAATCATGACTTTTGCAGCATTCACCCTCACCCCTTTTTTCATCTCCTCTTTGTCAAATTAGCACCTGATTCTCGGTTCCCTTCCTTCGACTCCTACTTTGAGGGGGAATACCTCATCCATAATTGGGGCAAACCACCTCCTATTTTTGTCTTGCAGTTCATTCGAACAACCAACAAGATGGAATCGACCTTATCCCACACCTGGGACAACCACCTCCTATTTTTGTCTTGCAGTTCGTCCAGAACAACCAACAAGACAAAAAGGGGCAAATGTAGACACCTAAATTGTGTCTAACCCTTGTCATCCTCCCCTTAATCCCCATTTTATTCTCCCATACCTATTTAACCCCTGTCGACCATTTTCCCATGAGCCTTGCCCCTAGCAGCATGTCAAAATGAGCAGAAAGCTAGAATTAGCTTATGTCCCCATTCTGCATCTGTCGATGCCGGTCACTACTCGGCCACGTCAGCAGTTCTGCCAGCATTGGTCAACCTTAAACTGTGTCTATTAATTTGTTTCTCAATCCGTTATTCATTATTTAGTTGCTAATTAGTTTGGCAACCAGTTATCAGACCTTCTACATCAAAACGCATTCTTTGATCCAAACACGACAAGCAACGATCAATGAACTTTTGCATCCAGTCAATCTACAATTCAATCTCTCATATTTTCTCTCTCCGGTATAGCTATTGTGCTTTGGTCATCCCACTGGAGGTCTGCTACATTGAACTTCTACAACACATGAACAATAGCAATGATGTCTCCTACTCTATCTTCAGTGTGTAACAGGTGTCTCCTCTATGCTTTTATTTTATTCTCTGGTTATTGTTTTTTAATATTACCACCTCGATTTAGATTATAGACCCGACTGGACTTCCTCCCATATCACCTCCATCCCCCTTTTCAGTCTGTAACTCTGCCCAGATTTCTACTTAAACCCTTAAATAATCCCTCTGACTCCCTAACCTACAAATGAAGACTTCAGACCACTCTGCAATCTTAAAACCCTATCCAGATCCGACCAGACCCTGTCTAAAATTGCTACCCCGACTGACGTCAGTCATTACCCCTACCGATGCTGGCACTTTAACCAATGTCAGCACCTTTCCTTGACCGATGCCAGCATAGAGACCGACACTAGTGACTGTGCAGAGCAATTTGCTACATATCAGGTATGCATTTTGTTTTTTGTCTTTTATTTCTTTCATTCTATCTTTCACTATTTCTATCAAATATTTTGTTTTTAATCAGTGGGTTGATATCCCTTAAGGAAGTCTTCATACTTCAGGGATCAAGCTTTTGCTTGACAGCCCACCATCTCCTCGTCTAACATTTTTCGTGTTTCAGTCTCTTTTTCTTTGCAGGTGTCATTCCTCCACAGCCAAAGAGGAGTACCTTCCAATGTCTGATTTTAGTGCGCATGACCATATCCAGGTATCTTCTAACCTTGACCATTTCTTTTAGTTTCTTAATTTCTTCTTTGAATGTAGAAAGCAATATAGCATATAAACACCAATCACAAATTGTGAACTTGAGTCCAATAAATAGCTTCTCAAAATGGAGCTTTGTGATTTAAAACAATTTGATGCTTTTGCCAAACAATTCAGAGAATTGGCATATGAAAGTAAGATTTTTTCCTCCACTAAAATTAAGATCAAATTTTTACATGCATTACCAGATAATCTTATTGATAGGGTAATTTTTTATATTGATCTTAAGAGCCTTACTATTAAAGACCTTTCTGTCTCCTATGTCATTGATTTTGCTAAGCAACAAGCTATGTGTTTAGTCTCTGAGACTAAATCTATTCAAAAGCTCACTAAGCATCAAGCCTCCCAGATTGCTCCAACATTTCATGAAACAACCCCTTTTGGGTGTCACCCATTTGTCCAATCTCACAAACACCAATAGCACCACTATAAACATTTGTCCTTCTATCATTGCTCTTTTCCTCGCAAGCACTCCTATGTTCCTCCTCATCGTTTCCTCAAGAGATGTCATACTGCTCGTCTTCCATCCAAATAGCCTATTTGCTACATTTGTCACCAACTTGGCCATATTGCTCCTTAGTTCCACTACAAAAATCCTATAGTCAAAGCTATCTTTACTTCCAACGCATCAACGTGGTGGGATATCATTGATTCTGATGAAGATCTCTACCTACAAGATGACATCTATGAACCAATTCTAGATGATCCCCCCAAAGAAGATCCAAAAGACAATGAAGATGTAGATGCTCTCAAGTCATTAGCTAATGACTTGGAACAACTGCTCACAACATGCAACACCCATGGTATTGACCTCGACATCATGATAATTCATAGCTATCATATGAAGCACACGGAACCTGGTCTTGACATCACCATGAAGTATCAAAATGAAATTTAAGACCAAAGACATGAGGATACTCTAGAGGAGAAGGATCAACCAGAGGGAGATAACCCTCAATCCCTCGAATACCTCTAACATTGCAAAGGCCTCAACATCCTCCTTTACAATTCCAGAGCTCTTTCAAGCTAAGTTCCTCTTGGATCAAAAACAAGTTCACCAGCATAGATTCTCCAATAGAAATGCCAACACCAAAGATAGAGCCACAGTGGGATATATTGCTGCCCAGAAAAGAAAAAGAAGAGGATGAAGAAGTAGAAAGTTCTTTCTACTCAGATCAAGATTACTGTCTAGATGAATGTAGTAATCTCCAAGAAGAATTAGAGCAAGAACAAAAAGACATCTACCTTGAATAACCTCTTATTCAGGATTCAAGGAGATAGAAACTAGTATGTACAAGCATTCCTCCCTTAGAAATTCCACAACCAGCTTACCTAACATAGCTGATTAATGGAAATTTTGCCCAGTTTATTACTCTAGAAATTAACGGCAGACTTGTATATGCCCAAATTGATACATGAGCTTCTCTTTCTTTTGTTAAATCTGAAATTATCCATGATTGGAAGATATTGGATGATTACATGGCTTACAAGAGCCTAGATGTCCAAGGGAATAGTTTCATTTGTAATAAATATAAACATCAGCAAACCCTTCAAATATAGGATAAAATCTTCCATGTTGATTTCTTTGCCTTAGATAGGATGCCTATAGATATCCTATTAGGTGGTGCCTTTATAGACAGATACTCACCTTATGGATCCACCACAAAGAGTATCATGTTTACTATATAAAATGAAAGGCTTAGGATACCCCACCTCATTTATGCCACTGAATAATTTCCTAGTTTAATGACTCAAATACCCAAGGTAATAATCCCTACTAAAATTCAAGACATAGGTGAAAATATCAAGACCATTATCTATTTCGGATAACCCTCAACAGTTTTGGTTAAAATCTATGCCTGAGATGGATATCAAAATCATCGAAGGTAAGCATATGAAAATTGGGAAAAGGATCCCAATACCAGCACAAGATTATAAAGATATGGAACTATAGATCAAAGAATTGAAAAGTAATGGTTTTATTGAAAAATCAACTTCTCCTTACTGATGTTATGCATTTATGGTTAACAAATATTCTGAGCAAAAGAGAGGAAAGAAAAGAATGGTTATTAATTATAGACCATTAAATGCCATTACTCAGCCATTTTCATATCCTATTCTAGATAAAATCTATCTATTGGAGAAGGTAACAACATGTAAATATTTCTCTTAGTTCGACTGTAAATTTGGCTTTTATCAAATCAAAGTCAAAGAAGCTGACAGAGAAAAGACAACATTCAACTGCCCTTTCGGCCATTTCCAATGGATAGTGATGCCTTTCAGGTTGATGAATTCCCCTACATTCTATCAAGCCCATATGGATAAAATATTTCAAGGCACTTCTAACTTTCTGTGTGTGTATATAGATGACATCTTAATTTTTAGTCATTCACTTTCTGACCATTTTACTCATCTCTCTAGATTCTTTGAATTGGCACAAAATGCAAGAATTGTTTTATTAGAAACAAAAATCTAGTTATGCTAAATTGAATGCAACTTTCTTGGAATGGTGATCCAAGATTCAAAACTACAAATTCAGCCACATATCAAAGAAAAGATCATCAATTTTCTAGACATCCTAGATAAACCTAAGCTCCAAGCCTTTTTGGGATTATTGAATTATCTAAATAATTTTTATCCTAACTCTGGTGAAGACAAATTTATTCTTCAAGAACTTCTCCAGAAAAATAAAAATTTCAAATGGAAGGAAGAACATACAACAACTATCCACAAAATCAAATCCAAAGTAAGCTTGCTTCCTAAATTATATATCCCAAAATCTGATCAAATGATAGTCTTTACTGATGCCTTTGACACTACCTAAGGAAGAGTACTTGTTTGTGTACATAACAATAAAGAATTTGTCTGTGAATTCTCCAATGGACTCTTTAGTCCTGATATGCTTAAATGGATTTCTTTTAATAAAGAATTCCATGCTTTAAAAAAATCTTTAAAGAATTTCATGTTAAAACTATTGCACTTGCCCCATTTCATTATAAAAACTAATTGTCCTAGATTTCTGACCTTCAAAGAAAAAGATCACGGTCAAAAAGATGGTCATGGTAAATATTGTAGATGGAAAGATTTTTTCAATCAATTTAACTTCTCAATAGAGCACATTAGAGGTACTGATAATATAACAGTAGATTGGCTCAGTAGGAATCCAACTACTACACTAATGCACCAGCCCATTCTTGGTTTCAATCTAACCAGAATCTTCAATCAAGGATTTACATCTTTAAATATTTTGGTCCAAGAACAAATCCTTCATGAAGGGCTACATCTAAGGTATACTTGAATATCTTATGCAGTAGGACAGAACTTGCAAATGACTTTTGTAGCAATCCTTCAAGCAAACCGTCATCAGAACAGTGGTGTAATACTAATAGAAAGATTAAATAGTGAATTTATTTTCCACCAGTTTACTGAATTACTCAAACATCCCCATTAGACATGGATGGTAAAGATCAGGTCTGCACATAATGAACACCTATATAAATGGGTGGCAAGATATGGTCCCCACTGTATACATGAAGAAAAAGATCATGAAAAAGATACAGTTGTCCATACGATTATCAGAAGACAGCTAAAATGTGAATCTTACTTCTACATCAATCCTTGCCATCACACATGTGAAGCTAGACCCCACCATTGGCATCTTTCTAGCACATTTTAGATAAGGTGTCTTTTCCAACCAATTAGCAAATATGACCTGCTAACTATAGTGAAAACAATGTTGGACCCACAAAGCCAGACGTCTTTATCCAACACCTCCAATAACATCTCACTGTAGCTTAACTTTTACTCTGTAAAGTATGATGTGACATGACACTGCCTTGGCAAAGATTCTAGGTAGGACCTCCCAAAATACTATAAATAAACCTCTCCTCCATAGAGTCTTCATCAAAAAAAAATCTATGCTTTAGAAATCTAGTAGCCTTGTTTCAAGAGTATGCTCTTCTCTTGCCCTTTTCAAAGGATCCTGAGAATCAAAAATTCAAACAAGTGTTTGTAAAGTAGCCAATGCTATATAAAAGAGTTTAAGGCCTACAAGAAATTAAATTAGAGTCACCTATAAAATAATAACTTATGCAATCAATAATACAATCATATATCCATTCAAGAAATAAAATTTTTCATTTCATACATCATTTCATAAATGAATACTTTATAACATTAAGATGTTAATGATTCATTTCCATCCAATTAGAAACAATAATCAGATTTAAGTAACATAAGCAACGGAGTTCATTCAAGTATCAAGATGAGTGAAACCTAAATAAAAGGTTATTCATAAGGAAATCTTATGAATTTCACTATTGGTAGCCAAGGAAACCAGTCAAGTAGGTTCATTTGAGTTTCAAGATGAGTGGAACCCAAATAAAAGGATCCACTCATGGAACTCTTATGAAAATTTATTGTTGGTAGTCGAGGCAACCCATTAAGTAAGTTCAGTTCAAGGGGGGAAGAAGCACTGATATAACTTTCATACTATTTAAAATGAAATGATAACTAATTATCATTTTTGGACTTCATTATAGTTTTATAGAATGTATTCATTTAATCAAGCAAATAAGGAAAGTATTGTGCATGATCATTCATTGCATTTAATAATTATTAGTTCTTTTTCCATTTTTTATATTTGTTTATGAATTACTTTCATAATTTATAATCATATATATATATATAAATTGAAGAAATGACATTTTATAATTAAACCATGTCTTGCATGTAACCAATAGGTCTGAAGTGCATGATAAAGGGAAGTATTTATTTCATTTTTATCGTAGTCCAGCTTTATGCATTGCTTCAAGGGTTAGATACTCCAATGCAACTATGTAATTATAAATTAGTGTAACCATCTATCTCATTAATCTAGATAAGGTAAATACTATCCAAGTAACTCATGTAAAATATAAATTCATATGTAATTCAATAATAGTCATTAAATTATATCTTATTCCATAAATCCTTATTCATTTTCAAATATACAACTATAAATGGCTATATGTAACCATCTTCTTATCTATATTTTCATAAAAAAACAATCTAAGCTAAACAATAATTCGCATAATAACATAATGCATATCTATTTAACTTCTAAATGGAATAGTTTCTTGAAAATAGATTTGTCATCAAATATATAAGTGATTATCCTCAAGATTTAGAATGAAATATAATTAAAGATGTTTAAATTTAACATAAGTGAAAATAGGACCAAACCATTTTGGTACCAGAATATTAGAACTATGAGAGTTAGTCTATCAATGAATAATATTATCTAACCCCACTTTTAGATCATAAAATTTAGTAATACAATCAAATGATTACTATTTATTATGATCATAAGGAATAATCTTAAACAACACAATTCATAGTACTTGTATAAAATCTCTAACCTAGATCTATTTTATCGTCTCAATAATTTATTTCCAACATCTATCCATAATTTTTGTTAGAAGTTAGTAATGTTATTATGATAACCAAAATCAGTATTAATAATCTATATTAATCTATAATCAAATCAATAAATACAATCATTACCATATTCCATATAAAGTTATCAAAACAAGAGTCAAACATGAACTAGTTGATTAGGACAAGCCCTTCCCACCAGCGCTATGAGCCCCCCATCGATGGCCTTTACCACCCCAACCATCAATAAGTTGGTGATTGTGGTAACTGGGAATATGTAATGTATTCTGAGCACATCAAACTTCTAGATAAGGATATGAACATAAAAGACACACATGACAACATCCATTCATTCCAAGGAGAGACAAGAATACTCAAACCATCAAAGTATAGATTAAGGGAGAGGATGGTTAACTCAGACCGTCAAATGATATAAAATGGATTAAATCTTAATATGTTATCCTACTTGGACCTCATCCAATATATCGATTGATCTTTAAACATTAAAACCTTGAATACCTATAAATATTCTGATCATCTAGGAATGAATTTATACACATTTCAATAAGGAATTAAAATCAATTCAAAATGACATAACCAAAATTACATGTTAATTTAATCATAATAGAATAATAAATTATCAAAATTAATTTCAACTCAACCAACATAAGATGTCTCAGTCAAGTATTAATAATCAAATATGAGTTTAACATGGTCAATTAAAACTATAAAGATTGGATTATGAAGCAAAACATCAAAAATTCAAGTTAATGATGAATAAAACATACTCAAGTGAAATATGATCAAGTCTTGACCAATAAATACCCCAAGATGATGACATCAAAAAGTTTAAGAGAATAGTTCAGTCATACTGAACACACAACTATATATATATATATATATATATATATATATATATATATATATATATATATATAGATTGAATAGTTGGATAAATCAATCTAAGAATAGTCGACTAAATCTCTATCACCTAAAAAATATAGGGAATATAACATTCTGCTCATATTATATTCCCTATATTTGTTAGGTGATAGAGATTTAGTCAACTATGCTTAAATTTATTTATCCAACTATTCAATGTGTGTGTGTGTGTGTGTGTGTGTGTGTGTGTGTGTGTGTGTGTGTGTGTGTGTGTGTGTGTGTGTGTGTGTGTAATTTTATGGGTGTGTTTCTACACACACACACACACACACACACACAATAAACTTTAAATTGATTAAAAATGAAAACATACGAACTAGTTAATTAAGATTTCCAAAATCCACATGAAATAAAAATAAGGCTCAGATAATAACACTTCACAGTCGAAAAGAGATAACCCAGATAACAAATAAAATAAGGTTAAGAGTTCTTTCCACATATTAAATAGAATAGCATAACCCTTCAAATAAAAAAATATTCACCACCTAGATAAATATCTCCCATAGAAACCAATATATATCCATAGTCAAATGATAAGGATGTTAGAATGATTTAACAACATATCCAAATTCTATAGATATAAAGTGGGATTATCAAACGCACTCAAGGAGTAATTAAAACCATTATCCAAAAATAATGTAGTCAATTTCATAGAAATGAAATCATCTAGAGCACACAACTGATTCCTTCAATCCTAGTTTCATCTTATCCATACATAAACCCAGACACTCATGCATAAATATACCTGAGAACTTAGTAAACTATTCTTATATAAATATAACATTTAAAAGAAAATAATACACAATTGAAATAGTTATAAACAGGGGATCTATCAATCTTTACATCATACCATGATATAAGAAAACATAGTCATGCATGAGAAATTAGTCCAAAAAGGCAAATCATTGGTCATGAGAAAGATATTAAATCTAAACAACATAAACAAACTTATCCTAGTCCACAACTCATAATGACATGATCATATAATGATAAGAAATGGATTTCAATGATATATGTATATATATATGTGTGTGTGTATATATATGTATGTATATAAGTGTGTGTGTATGTAAGTAAATACACATATATACCAATATTGTTTATTGCAAGTTTATATGTGATAAACATATTATTGTATCATTATAATAGGATTGTACATACACCTAAACATTTGAGGACTTTAGTTGTATGTGTAGCCTTTATATTTTATCAATATAGCAACCCAATAAGATAAACCAATCCAAAAAAAACTCAAATGCAAACTTACTTGGAAATATTCAAGTAAATCCATAAGGAGTGAAAGCTCAAGACTCACTAAAGATTGTTGTGTTTTCTAACTAACCCACTCACCATTAAAACTAGGCAAACCAATTCATTGTTTACATCCAAAAATCTCCATTTTCCTAACATTATACTTGTCATCCACTTTCCCCATACCCCATCAACTTGCATTCAATTTTATCAAAGGAGAGAGAAACTCGGTGTATCATAAGGAAATCCCACCAACATCCCATTAATGGTGAGTCTGTAAGGATTATTAAGTAATCATACCTTATCCAATAGGATAATAGATTAGTGGGACTAATTAATGATTATCATAGCCAATGGATATCATCATAACCCTCACCACCTATCTTATTAAATAAGGTTAAATGGTTTTCCATGTAGACCACCAATGCAAGTTGATGTGTTAATAGCATCAATATTTTAAACTATGTTTAATTTGATCCACAACTATATAGTTGTTTATATAAAATGCCATAGGCCTTATATGATAATGTTAGATTGAAGAGGAGTTAGGGTAGCATGGGTATAAAAAGGGTTTCTAAATGTTAGGTCTAGGTATATTAGATAGGTTTAATTAATGAGTCAATAGGTACTAATAAAAAACATACATGATTCATAAACCCTATAGAATAAATAATGAATCTATGGGTACCGGGGAAGGTGGTGGCTGATAAAAGATAACAAAAAATAATGAACCATAATGACAAGTAATAACTTATGATGAAATTGGTAAGGTACAATATTTAATACACACATAAGGACCATAGTTGATAAACACATAACAAAATATAATAACCAAATCGAATTATCTAAAGGACAATCAAACAATAGTATACATGTTAGTTATATAGATGTGATCAAAAAACATTGTTCCAAGATTACAACCTCTATAACCTACCTAGCTCATAGACAACCTATAGTCACCAACATGGCATAAATTCATTATGTTGTAATCAATAATCCACATAGATTATAAAATCATAAATAGAAGAATAATGATAAGTCCACAACATATATAATCATAGAATAAGTACATGACCAACACTATTGTAGTAAGTACCATATAATCCAAATAAACAACATCTAAACCAATTTAGCATCAAAGTGATAAAGTAATAATATCATAATATATATGAAAATATGAGATCATGACATCCTCCCCTCCATGAAAAGTAACTATCCTAGTGACTTAATCAAAAATCCATACATAATTGTGATTGAAAACATGAGCATCCTCCCAAGTGGTTCTTATTTCACTGATAGGATCCCATTATACCAAAATCTATTGTGTGTCCCTATTACATAGCTTAGCATTGTAATGGTCCAATATTATCACTAGTTCCAACTAAATATTTTCCTTTTTCATGACCTATAAATGAGTCCTATCCAAAACATGAGATGGATCAGGTATATACTTTTTGAATAATGAAAAATGAAAAACATCATGAATCCTTGGAAGAGAAGAAGGAAGTGTCAGTTGGCAAGTAGTAGGACTAATTTTTTCCACTATGTTGAAATGCCTGACAAATTGTGGTGCCAACTTGAAAGCCTTTCCAAACTTAATAGATCTTTTTTGTAATCTAATGCATAGAAAAACTTTTTCCCCTATGCTAAACTCTCATAGAGTTCTCTTAAGATTTTCATAGCTTTTTTTTCTATCAGAAGATGCTTTTAAATTTTTCATTCTTATTTATATTTACCTATCATATTCCAACAACAAATTAGGCCCATTAACTATCATATTTTCTAAGTTATCCCAACCAATAGGTGTTATGCACTTACATCTATATAACACCTCAAAAGGATCCATTTTAATAGCTAAATGTTAGGAATTATTATATGAAAACTCAATTAGATGAAGATAATCCTCCCATTTGGTTTTTTGATCCATTACATACATGTGAAACATGTCTTCAAACACTTGGCTGAGTCATTCGGCTTACCCATCTATTTCTAAATGATATGATGAGCTAAAATTTAGCTTTGTACCAAATGTTATATTTAAAGTGCACTAAAACCTTGGATTAAATAGTTTGTCTTGAATTGATATGTTCACCTTAGGTAGGCCATGTAATATTACTACCTCTTTTACAAATCAATTTGCTAAACAAATGCATCATCTATCAAATTTCTAGCAATAAAGTGGCTAACTTTAGTTGCTTTATCAATCACTACCAGGATTGTGTCATGTTTGCTATGTGATTTTGGTAGCCCCAAAATAAAATCAAGTGAGACTATAGCCCACTTATCTTTAGGAATATCATGAGGGTAAAACAACCCTCCAAGATGTCAATGCTTAGCTTTAACCCATTGGCATTCCAAGAATTTTATTATAGCTTCATTCCAGGCCAAAAATAGAGCTTTTTTAGCTCATGCATAATTTTTGTAACACCTAGATGAAAATAATAAGGTGTTGTATGCACTTCATTAAGTAAAAAATTTCTCAATTCACCCATTCAAGGGACATAAATTATTTCGTTATTCCTAATCAGGGTATCTATTACAATAAAAAATTTATCAAATCTTTTTGCTACTGGATCATCATCCAAACCTACACTTAATTCATGATAGAATATATCAACAAGCTTATATTCTAAAATAACACTTATGAAATTTCTTGGTAATACTAAAAAGGTAATAAAGTACGTACATCTACTAAGTGTGTCAGCCATATGGTTCTCCTTCCCTTTGACATATGAAATATTCATGTCAAAATTTCTCAAAAATTTTAGCCACCTATGCTAGTGCACATTCAAATCTTATTTAGAAAACAAATACTCAAAACTTCTATCATGAGATTTTACTTGGAAAGGTTTCCCCAACTAGAAAGTGTTTCCATTACTTAAGTGCATAAACAATGGTAGCAAATTTCATGTCATGTGTAGGATAAATATTTTCATGCTCTCTCAACTTTCATGACTCATAGGCCACAACCTTGACATATTGAGTCAATATTCCTCTAAATCCTTCTTTGAAAGCATCATCCCAAACTTCAAAATTACCATTTGGGTCCATTATGATCAAAATAGGATATTTATTCATACTGAAGACTCCATGCAAATTTTTTTCGTTTGTGTTGTAAGGAAGTGATAGGATAGGCCACACTAGAAAAATTCTCAACAAAGCATCAATAGTAACCAACCAAACCCATGAAGCTTCACACTTCATACACATTAAAAAGAGTAGGCAAATCTTGGATATCTTTAATCTTGGTAGGGTCAACAAAATACCCTCTTTGGAACTAATGTGTCCTAAGTAATGAATTTTAGATTCATAAAATGCACATTTGGATAATTTTCCATATAGCTTATGTTGTCTTAGTCTTTTCAAGACTAGATGAAGGTGCTAGTCATGATCATCCTCATATTTTGAATAAATCAAAATGTCAGCAAGAAAAACTAGCACAAAATTATCCAAATAATCTCTAAAAATGTTGTTCATAAGGTTCATGAAGGTTCTCGATGTCTTGGTCAAGCCAAAAGGTAGAACCATAAATTCATAGTGCCCATAATAGGTTCTGAAGGAAATTTTATAAATTTCTTCTTCCTTGATACATAGTTGATGGAAATGAGACCTCAAGTCTATCTTATAAAGACTACAACACCATTCATTTGGTCAAACAAGTAATCAATTCTTGGCAAAGGATATCAGTTTTTTATTGTTACCTTGTTTAATATGCAGTAATCAATACAAAGACTTAGATTACTATCCTTATTTACAAAGACTAGCAGAGCACCCCAAGGAGACACACTTGGTTTTATGCTTTCATTGTCTAAAATTTATTGCATCTAAACTTTTAACTCTTTTAGAATATCCACATTCATGCGATAAGGTATTGGGACCAACATACCCCCATTTTTGAGAATTGGGACCCTTGAGAAACCTTGATAATTGAGCATGAAATATGGAATGATAAGATCATTTTTAGAATTTGGATATCATACACTTTATCAAAAATCAAGCTTACTTAGTTATGTTTTGCTTTAATTTTGACTAACACTGCTAATAAATGGTATTTATAGCCATTAATTTTAGGTTCCATGGCATTTATCCTAGGGAAATTCATGTTCTAAAACCCTAACATAAACCTTAGTTTAAATTTAAATATTAGCAAGAGATAAATTGGTGGGAACCTTTTAAAACTTACTTTGTACTTAATCATAAATTTCATAACTTAAGCTTAATCATGTTTTTTAACATGACTAAAACTTAGACTTAAAAACTTGATCTCTTTTATGGTTTTCCCCTTTAAAAGTTCCTCATATGCCTAACTATTTGTTCATTCCACATGGTCCTTTTAATATTTCCTAGCTTAACCTAAGATTTTAACCCCAAGACCCCATTATATTTATTAATATAATTGGGACCTTAGTCTTAGTTTCTTAGCTTAAGTTTTGGTTCCCTGAGTCCACTTTTATGTTAGCTCAGTCACTTATTGATACCTTAGCCTAAGGTTTTAATTCTAAGACCCCAATGTATTTATTAATATAATCAGGAACTTAGTCTCAAAAACTTTAGCCTAAGTCTTTTATATCACCTTGATTCTAACTTAACTTCCTTGCATCTTGCAAGATCCAATAACCCTCACTTTATAATGACATTTTGATCTAACAGAGAAAGGAAAGATCAAGCCTTGACTTAAATATCATACATCTCTAATTATCTAATTTTTATGCTTCCTCATGGCCCTTTGATCAGATGGCATGAGGAAAATTTATAAAATCTTGCACATAACTCTTCAAACAAATCATATTCAATCCCTCAGATCATGATCAACAGTTCTCACTTCATCATGAAGACCTAACTAAATGAAGTGAAGCATATTATAAAGGTCAAAGGATTATATAAGGCCTAAATGATTGACATACATCACCCTTACATTCAAAAATTAAAGGCAAAGTAACCCACTTGATAAAAATAATCAATCATAAGCAAACTCCCAGCTCATGATACTATGGCTCTCATTGCATCATAGATTTTGATCTGATGGAGTGATTAAAGTCCAAGATCCTCAAAATTCATATGGAGGTGCCAAGTGACACTCTTTCATTAGGTAAAAATAATTTTATGAGCTTAAAATTTATATTCATGTGACCATCATTTGACATCCACAAGGATATATTTGATGTTTGCATGATCATCAACTTTAAACCCATAAAATTAGGAACTTCACTAGCTTAAAATTAGCATTAATGCGACCATATTTTGACATCAGCAAATACATTTTTGATGTATATGATACCATCAAATTTAAACTAATGAATTATTCTACCCAGGATCAAAATACACTCTAAAATCTTGCTAGAAGGCTCAAAAATTATTTTATAAGCTCAAAATTTTCTTTACAAGCTAAGTGCTCAAAAGATGTTCAAATATTAGAAATATTTGATTTGAAAAATATGGAAATGGTCTTATGGTATAAATATATGCAAAATAAAACTTAGCCTAAATCTATACTTTAGGGTCCCCATGCTATTTTTTTAAAATGTCACTTAAACTATAGACTTATACTAAGTCTTATTTTGAAAGGAGATCTTTGTTATGTAGGACTTAGACCAAGTGATTTCTAGATAAAGGTTTTAATGTGTTTTTTTAGTAAAATAAAATACTATTGTTATTAAACCATTATGTCATGTTGATCCTTTTGAGCATATTTTATAAGCCCTAACATAAATATTTTATATCAATGCATACATTGTGTATATTTAAACACAACGTAAAATTTGACTTGAAATGTTTAGTCATGGTCCCCTTTGTATAATTCAAAAAACTTAGACATAAATCCCTTAGCCTAAGGTTTACTTTATTCTTAATAAACACATAATAAACCTGGCCTAAGGAATTTAATCCTAAGTCCCATTTTAATAATGTACTAACTTAAAGTTTGGGCATCTTTGTAGATCAATGATGTGTGCTTTGTCATTAGAGGATGATCCAATGACATGAGATCCATAAAGAATTTTCAATGAGGCCCTAAGATCCTATGAGCTCAACATGTAATGAAATTACATTCAAAGCAAAATCGACAAGATGATTCAATAGTTCATACTATATCATTGGAGGATGATCTAGTAACATGAAAGTGCTCATGACTTTTCAAAGGCTTGTAGGCTTACCACATGGCCAAAGATTTTTCAAAAAAGGACTAACATATGATACAAAGCATGGGGAAGGCACGTAAAAAGGACAAGTTTCACCACCATGAGGCTTAAAATTGAAGGATCTAATCATAGGCAAGGACTTGGATTATGATCAATGGCTTACACTAATCTAAGATTCTGATCTAATGGTGCAAATTAAAAGAGGGCATTTTAAATACCAATGGGTATTGATCAAAGTCATTTATGAAAAATGTCATGAAATGTCCAAACCAATGCTACATAGGCACCATGCAAGTATAAAAGGACAAAATAAAATATCTTGTGGGCTCAAAAATGTAAAGGTCCAAATCAAAACCAAGGCATATATAGGCCATATTTTGATATATCCTACCATTAAATCTCTAAAACCTTAAACCCTACATAAAATAAACCAAATTGAATTCATTTGGTCATAATTCATTCCAAGGAGAACTTGATTATGTTTTTAAGCACAAAAGAGCTTTCACAAATACCATTTTCTATCTGAGATAAACAATTTGTAGAAGAAGAGACCATGGTAGCTCACAAATAGCAATTAAAGGAGGATACCAAGCTCTACTTGTTGATAGACAATGAGGGATGGGTATTAAATGATACAAAATTGGACCTTATAACCCTAAATGTCTTGGGTATTAGGAATTGGACTGAACTCTTCTTCATGGTGGAGGAATTGAAGCCCATTACAAAGGAGGAATAGAGGATTGATATGGTGAGTAGAAGGAATTATGACTTGGTTATTGTCCATATGGTCAGACTCCACCATGTTGCTACAAAACCCAATGTACTACATTGTATATACATCTTTTCTCCCATCTTTGTTGATTTTAGGGTAGATAATGAATGGATCATTTGGGAAGGGAATTCCAAAAATATAGCCTATTTTCTCATGTAGCTTTTGAGAAATATCATAATCTCCCTCTTCCCCACCTAAACCTATCTAAAATTAAAGAATGGATCAGTAACCATGACCTAGACTCAATCTTTAGACCTTGGTTGCACCAAGGACCCCATATCTTCAAGGAATTTAAAGGCAAAATCCCAATAGTCCAATTTAGGGAGAGCATCAAAGTTATAATGACCTTATTAAACTAAGCCTTTATATCCCCCTCAACCACCTATGTGAATAAAATATGGGTTCCCTATGTGCATTTCATGGTGGAACAGAAGCTCACCCCTCTAATTATAGACTTGATCAGTGTCTTTTTGGCCAAGAAATTCACTACCATCAAAATGAAGACATCTAAGTAGTTTTATATGATCTCATACCTACTAAGCACCCTTTTTCCCTTAATAAACTTCCCTAGTATTATAAATTAGTCCCTTGAGAGAAAAAACACCATCTCCAACCATTACTCCAAATTGCATATCTTTAAATATAAGAACCATATGCAATTAATTTTATGACTATGTATACCCAACCATAATGGAGGCTATAATAGGTGTTCCCATGCCTAGGGTATACCCACTTATCAAGAAGTATGTTGAAATTATGGGTGGCATATGGTATTACCCTAACTGTATAGTCACTAGGATTGAGGGGATCATGTCCTAGCCTTATAGAGTATCGATATATGTTCTAAGTAAGCTTGTCAAGTAATAAATTGCCTCCCAACTCATCAATGGCATTGATGGGAATTGAAAATAAAAGAGGAAGGGTCTTTTCCACCCATTCTCTCTAACTATTAAGGGGACTATTATTTAGGATTGGAAACAGGTTGATACCATGTCTAAGCACATGGATTCATTTGGATTTTAGCTTAATGAACTCAAGATGTGGGATCATAAGAACATAATGACTAGTCATTTGAAGGAGAAGAAAGTCCCCAAAACTAAATACATGCATTAGCTTGATGTTTATGACACCATTTATATTAAGGCTAAGAATTATGAAGAAGTGTTGGCTAGGATTCAAGGGCACAACATCAATCTTGAACATAGGTTAACCAAGGATGACAAGCCATCTAGAGAGGCATGACAAATGCATCCTTTTCAATATCACTTGTTACTTGGACCGTCTGGGACAGCCTAGGAGTAATCCCAAGTAGAATAACGATATACATAACCTCAAGTATAAATTGTGAAAGGCCAAGATGAATAAGGCCATGGGAAGGAGAAAGTGGGAGAAGTGTAATTGGAAGAGAGACCTAGAAAGGGCCCCCCATCTTCAACACTCCCACAAAGGCCACCTTCCCTAGTTCATTACATTGATATGATAGCCTTAGAGTTATAAGAGACACTTGAAGGTACCCTCAAGGAACTTGCAAAGGAATATGATACTGATAGGGAAGAAGAACTATTTAAAGAGACTCAAGTCCAAGTAAGGGAGTTTGAAAAAGATAAAGTAAAAGAGCTTGTCCCTATGGCATCCCAGGAGAAGAGGAAGGTAGAGCTAGCATTGGTCCCTATTGGACCAAGGAAGAGACCAAGATTGAACTTCACTCACCCCAGCAGTGAAGTTAATCTCTTTAGTGATGAATTCATAATTCATGGACCAGTCATTATTGATTGGTTCATTTATGGAAAATTACAAAAGATCCCTACTCTTTCCCATTCATGAGCCATGACAAGTGTGGAAGTGCATGATGAAATGAAGTCATGGATTAGGTCCATGGTAAAAAAGAAAGAAGAGATAAGGATTATGGTCTCTTTAGGACCTAAAATTAAGAGAATGGATGCTCCAAGAGCATCAAGTAGCACAAGTGTAGAGGTCTTAGAACCTCTAAAATTTATAGAGCCATCCACAACCATGTAATTTAATCTAGAGATAATTGGATTAGAGAGGGTTACCACCAAGATAGCCATGGTGGAAGTAGAGGAATTCACATTTCAAACGGTGGATCCCTTTTTAGGATTAACCCCAGTTGGGGAGCAACAACTAGGTGAAGTTACCATTTATGAAGAAGATGTTGAGAGAAAAATTGAGGCTCAATCAGCACAAGCAAAAGTAGGGGTCAGAGGAATGAAATAAAGGATCTATAATGTGAAAATAAAAAAATAAAACTTAGAGATATAGGAAATTCTATCATTACCTGAGGTAATGACCAAAATGCTTGATAATTCCTTCTATGACATGTTTGAGGCACTCAAAATAATGAGCTTGAGGCAAAGTGCATTAGCATAGTAGAGTGCATTAGCTAAGGGTATGGTCACCCAATGGCAAGCCTCAAAGGATAAAATAGTCAAACTTCTCAACATCCAAGTAAGGAAATAGATCCCAAGACTCAAAACCATAGTTTAGGACACTTGAGCACAATTCTAGGAGTTGTCATTGACAAGGTTCAAAGTTCTAGTGCATGGCATAATAATGTGGAAAGACTCCTAGAATATGATAAGGAGCTAATTGTAAGGATTGAAAAGCTTCTTGGGACTATGATTATAGACCATAAATAACCCACTACCCTTGGAATCATAAGTGATGAAGAATTAAAACATAGGGCTAGTTTGGTAACTCAAGAAATCAAAGGAAAGAGCCAAGGCAAATCTAGGGCTAACAACAGTAAGATCATAGACATGATATTCAATGCTAAAGAGAGCATAATTGATGCTAGGAGCATTAAACAAGCCATGGCCAAAAATGATAGATAACTCAATGACTTGGTAGATCAAGAGGAGGAGAATATCCTAAAGCCTGTTATGGATTTAAATCTAGTTGATGAGTAACATACTAAGGCCATGAGCATCCTTCAACAATAGTAAGTAGAGGCCCCACTAGCAAATTAAACAATATTTTATTTTTTAGAATTTTCTAAACTTTTGAAATAGAATATTCCATTATAAAGGCATATGTTAATTTGTTAGCATAGTTCCCTTAGGTTAGTCTAATTGTAAAAATCAAGTGAAGTATAGAACCATCTTAGGAAGGACATTTGTCCTTGCCTTTTGTACACCTATGCATTGTAACTAACCGGTATACTACCTAATATTTCTATAAAGGCATGTATTACCATTTATAAAAAAGAAATAATTTTGAGAAAATTTTGTACACTTGAAGAAATTAATATAATCAAGGAATTCTATAAGGATTGTCCACTTTTTGATATGTCAATTGCTAATATAGCTTTTCTCTCAATTGTTAGTTTATGTTTTGAATTTTAATGGTGTCTTTGAATTCTAAGTTACATTTTCTAATCATAGGGTTTCTAATTTGTGCATATGCTAAATTAGTTTGAGGATTTTAGGCTTAGCTTCATTTCATTTTTCTCTATATTCAGATGTACAAATGCTATTTGATTATAGTAGTAAATCCTTAAAGTAGACCTAGTTCTTACTTTTGACTCTTTACATTATCCTTTGAATTTTGCCTGGTATATAATGGAATTTGATCTTAGGATATATTACATTATATATTGGTTAAATGTATACTCAATTTCAATTGATGCTTTGTCATAATGTTTGAAACCAAAATTTGCAATCACTCATTTTTTTCTACCTTACCCTTCTCTTTGCCCTTTTTACATCAGACCACTCTAGTTTAAATATCATTATAAATATCCACTTAGATTAGTCTATAGCTTAATCTAGATCACAATTCACTAAGTATTAACATATATTCTCTAAAATTCATAAAGAATGAACCATGATGGCTCCCAACCATCACTTATTATAAATGTTTGGGACACCAATACATATCTCTACTGCTATTTCACCATAGGTGACATCAAGTTGCCACAACCTACTACTCATGTTCTAAATTCATAAAATTTTAAAATGAAAAGTGTTCTTAAACAATAATGAACCCTATGGTTCATTTAGAGACATCAACAAGGTAGTTCCCCACTAGTGCTAGAAGGAGGGCCAAATCTTCATTAATTCTTTGAATCTTTGTTGATCGTAACATGTTTAGATCTATGATCAGAGTATATTTGTGTTTTTGAGTGAATTATTTCCTTAGAAATATAAAGATAATTTATCCTTGTTATTTGTGACACATCTTTATGCTTCCTTAGACAAAGATTGAAGTTCCTTGAGATATTGATGATTGTTTTTAGTAAATTTAGCTTAAACTTTATAAATCCATACTATCTGAGGTTCAAATGGCTCATTTTGATCAAAGGTTGGCATATATTTCATAGATCTAAGTTCTTTTAGGCTTGGAATTATAAATATAGATCATATTCATGTGATTGAATGCATCTTTGAGCTAATTTAGTCAAAGATTGATGTCCTTTGTAGTTTTTCATACAACCTTTACAAAATAAGCTCAATGTACAGGTTTAGTTCTTGTTATTTATAAAAGGTAAATTGATACATTTTATTTCAAGTAGGATATTCAAATTTCAACCTAGAATTTCCCAAGATTAGAATAAGATCACATTTAGAGACTAGGGAGCCTTTCCTAAAGCTTGAGGTTCACAAAAAATCTAGGTGTGACAAAGGTAGATGAAAGATATCCAAATCCATACCAAATTAACCTCTTCAAGGTATTTATGCCTTAAACCTTTGTTCAGGTATGGCTTGGCTAGGAGACTCTTTAATTAATGTACCAATTGTGGTGCATGACCTCCCACAAAACCCTAATAAATATTTGCCTGCATTTATCCCTATAGTTATAGTAACTATTGAAGAACATATAAAGTATTTTAAAGTTTCCTTAAGATTTTTAAATGTTTTGCCTAAGGATATAGCTTGCAAGTTATTCCCCTTCACCTTTAAGGATGCAACTTATGAATGGTTTTTAAATTTTCTTGATAACTACATTACTAGCTGGGATGATTTCAATAATATGTTTATAGATCAACTTGGTAAAATTATCAGTCCTTGTGTTATTTACCATTAGTTCACCACTATTAGAAGGGATGTAAGTGAGCATATTAGGTCATTTAATTCTAAATTTTATAAAAAGTATAGAAAGACCATAGAACCCTATAAGTTTGATGATGTCTTAGCTTTAGAAATATACAAATATGTACTAGACCCCATGACCTCTACATTCTTGAAGATATCTATTCCAGTTATAAATTCATTAGCCTAGAATTATTCTAAATCAGTGACCATCAATGATCAGATGTAGCCCCAAGGACAAATGACATACTCTATGACAAACATCAACTAACATATGCCTATGATGAACTTATTCTCCAATAACAACGAAAATATCCCAACATTAAACTAACACCCAAAATTAAATTAGTTTCCATTAAGTCATTCAAATCCCAATTAGAATTTAGTATTCTTAAATCATCCTACTAATGGCTTCAATCTAAATGATCAAATGGCTTTAGTATTATCTAATAACAACAACTAGGTACATAATTATAAAACTTCTAAAAATGAGAATGAATCTATCTTAAAATGGTCTAAAACTAAAGTGGTTTAGGTACTTCTAGATCTAATTCATCTAATAAAGCCTTCATGGTTGATACTTTTGATTTCCCCTTTCAAGAGGAAAATGAACCTGATGAGATCCTTGAGGAGATCCAAGATTTCAATAGTTCTTGAAGAAGACCTACCCATTAAGGAATATGGAATAAAGGCAACCCTTAACTACCTCAACACCTCCAAATAATTTTGGAACTCCTCTAGAAACCTCTTCAAGCAACAATTCAGAGCCACCTAAAGGGAGTACTTATAAACCCAATGTTGATATTCCAAGTTCTTCTAATAAAACTAGATATAACATAGTTGAGGATATGAAAAAGATAAAGGATAATATCACTTTACATGAACTCACATAGATCATAGAGTAAAGGGACCTCCTACTAGAATCTCTATCAAAGAAATCCAACAATCCACCCAAGGCTGATCATGCTAATGTGACTATTCACAAAGCCAAAGTTGAATCTCCCCCTTTCTTTTTAACTATCAAGATGTTTAGTTAGAACTTACATAATTGCTTACTAGACTTAGTATATTTTACCAACATCATGCTTGAAAGTATATGAAATTAACTTGGCTTAACACCCATAAATTTTGATAGGATTATCACCTAATTAGACAAGTCTAGAGTTAAGGTTATTGGAGAGATTTTAAATGTTCACATGTAGTTAGCTTCTGAGCCTAGGGTGAAGCAATTCATTGATATTTAAGTTTTTGATATACCTAATGTTTATGGAATCTTATTGAGTATGGAATGTACCAATGCCTTGAATGATTACATGTCGATGGATTGCTCACATCTATGGCTACCTTAGAATGGAGTTCCTAATCAAATCAGGGTTAAAAGAGAGCCAACTATGAAACACATGATAATTGAGTACAATGTTATAAATGAGAGGTTCAATATAATTGACTAAAAATTAGGGTTTTTCACCCTAGATACAGATAAGGTACGTGATCCCAATAGTACTCATGTTGTTCCTAGATTGAAAATTGCATTTTAATGGTGTTAGGTGTAACACTAGATCAAGTGTTGGTGTTGTCTTAACTAACCCTACTAATAGAAATTACCATACTTCTTATAGGCTCTAATTTCCTTGTATTAACAATCTTATAGAATATGAATCCCTTATCTTAGGCTTATAATTTTCTATAAAGAATAAATTCAAAGAACTACTAGCTTATGGGGATTTAGAAGTAGTGATCAACTAAGTAAGAAACAAATACCAATGCAAGCTCTCATATCTTAAAAGGTATAAGTTCAACGTTTAGGATTTTATTGATTCCTTTGATGCTTTTAGCATCATATCCATCCTAGGAGAGGAAAACTAAGTTGATAATGAATTGGCATCTGTTGCAACCAACCTCATGCCCAACCAAGATGCCCCCAATTTCAGCATTGAGTTGATCCCTTATCCTTCAGTGCCTAATAATGTTAATCATTTTCATTTTTTCAATGATGATCAATAGATATTGGATTTCATGACCAATTTTGGAGCATTTTATTCTCATATTATTGATGAGATTGATGAAAATATATTTGAGGATAAATTTATGGTAAAGTCATTCATTTGAATGACAACAATATCCCCAAGGGGATGATTGCTTTGGAGAGACTATTTAATGAAGATAAACTAGCTAAAGTTTATAAAGTTCCCAAGGTAAGTGGGAAGGATTATACTATTATTGATCTTGGCCTCTAAGACCAACCCTAGTTAGTAAATGTTGGAAAAGCCTATATAAATAGTGAGAACAAGAAATCCAAAGAGATCCTTACATAATATAGGGATGTCATAGCATGGTCCTATGATGACTTAAAAATCTTTGATCTAAGAGTCTTTACCCATACTATACAAATTAATGAAAGTTTCAAACCATTCAAGTGGAAGCAAAGGCCTATAAAATGCATCCTAAAACCCATGATTTTAAGGAGGTCAAAAGACTACTAGATCCTAGGATAGTCTTCCCCATTAGGCATTCTACCTTGGTGGATAACTTAGTACCAGTAAAGAAGAAGAATAATGAGGTTAGACTTTTTATAGACTTCAAAAACTTAAACAAAGCATTAAAAAATGATTACTATCCCCTTTCCTCTCTAGACCAAGTGATTTAAGTTATTTCAAGTTTAGCTATGATGTCTTTTATTGATGGCTTTTTAGGTTACAAACTGGTGTTGGTTGATAGAGAGGATAGAATAAAAATAACCCTCACAACAAAATGGGTAACCTTTGCTTACAAGAGAATTCCCTTTGGGCCAATCAATGTAGGAGTAAATTTTCAAAGAGCCATGGGCCATGCCCTCTAAGGCTTGATAGGTAAGTTCATTATTATATACATGGATGATCTAATAGTTTTTTGTAAAAATAGGGAAGATAACTTCATGCACTTACAATAATTTTTTGAGAGATGCAAAAGGTATGGATTCTCCTTGAACCCTAAGAAGAGTATCTCTTTTGATACTGAAGGAAAATTATTAGGGCATGTTATAACCAAAGATGGGATCTTTATATATCTTGAAAGAGTGGAGGCCATATCCATAATAGAGCATCCAAATAGTAAGAAAGAGCTAAAGTCATTCTTTGGTAAGATTATTTTTGTAAGAAAGTTTATTTTTGGCTTTGCATAGATTGTCAAGGCACTAAATGACATACTGAAGAAAGATGCCAAAGTTACATGGAATAAAGAACCTAGAAAGGCATTCAATGATATTAAGGAAGCCATTATCCAAGTTTTAGTCTTATAAGTCCTGACTTCTTAAAGGACTTCTACCTCTATTCCTTTACATCTGACCACACTATGGTTGTAGTGTTAACTCAAAATATTGATGGGTGTGATCACCCAAGCTTTTATGAGCACTACTTTTAAAAATTTCAAGTCAAATTATTCACTAATTAATAAGAAGGCATATGCATTAGTTAATGCAATTAATAAATTTAGACATTATATCCTTAGAAATAAGGTACATGCTATCTTACCTAACCCTACCACCAAACTTATGTTAAGTCAGAATGAGCTAGGAGAACGTAGAGGTAAGTGGATGTTAATTTTACAAGAATATGAATTGGAGATGAAAATAACAAAATTGGTAAGATGCCAAGGTTTGATCTAGATGATTCAAAATGCTAACCCTAGGTTAATTATTATGCAAGTAGATTAACAATAATTTCAAGCTATTGAATGGTATGATTCAATCATACATCTACTAATTAATGGTATTTATCCTGCAATATTATCCAAGGAGAAAAAGAGGGCCCTCAAGTTGAAGGCAACCCATTACCTAATCAAGGATAGGGTCCTATATAGAATAAATTTTGAAGGATTTACTTGAGATGTGTCTCATAAGAAAAAGCCACCCAAATCATGAGAACCTTTCCTAAAAATATGTGTAGTGGACATCTATCTGGGAGGACCACAACCCAAAAAATTCTTAGAGCTAGATATTATTGACCAACTATTTTTAATGATGATCATAAACATGTGAGGGAATGTCACTCATGTCATATTTTTAGCACCAAGGAACCAAAGGTATCAATTCCTTTGTAACCAGTCATGGTCGATAAAACCTTTGCCCAATAGGGGTTAGAATTTGTTGGGGTGATCAACCTTAACTCATCTAATGGTCATAAATATGTCCTGTCTATTATAGACTATTATACAAGGTGGATTAAAGTTGTATCCACTAAATAATGCAAAACTGAAGTGATCAACTTCTTGGAAGAAAACATCTATACTAAGTCTGGAACTCTTGTCTATCTAGTGTATGATAATGGATCTGCCTTCATATCTATAGATATGACTGAATGGGCTTATGATAATGGCATCACTCTCAAGTTTTCATCCAACCATTATCCCTAAGGGAATGGAGTCTTGGAATCTAAAAAAAAAAACCTAATGAAGGCAATCAAAAAGTCTATTGTAGACAAGCCTCGGATTTGACACAAGCTCCTTAAGTTTGCACTTAGGGATGATAGGATAAGGATCAAGCAAGCCTTAAGATCCTCACCATTTATTTTGGTGTATGGAAGAGAACCTATCTTTTTTATCACCCTTAAGCTTCCCACATATAAATTTATGCAGGAATATATGGAAGAGGGTCAGGAGTTAGTAAACTCTAGATTGTTAGACATCATTCATATGGAAGATGTAAAGGATAAATCCTTTTCTAAATTTAGTAGACATAAAACCATAGTCAAAAGGTGGTTTGAAAAAATATCAAAGATCAAGGTGTTTAGACAAGGATACCTAGTTCTCCTTTGGGACAAATCATATGAGCCTAAGGGAAAACATGGAAAATTCACACCCTTGTGGATTGGCTCATACCAAATTGTAGAAACATTGGGAAAAAACATATTCAAGCTCAAAGCTCTACAAGGAGTAGAGTTTACTTTTCCCACTAATGGGTAGTACCTCAAGCACTACTTCTTGGTTGCTCCTTCTGAGGTCTTCATGGAGTAAACTATAAGATGGTGAGATTTAGAGTATGTAGGCTAGCTAGTTTCCTTTCAATTTTTTCCTTCCTGTCCCTCATTTTTATATAAGCATGTATATATTTATTTTCCTTTATTTGCTTTATTTCTTTCCCACTTTCTATTGTGTATTTATTTCTCATTACCTTGTTCCTTGAATCCAATAAATCCTTTTTGACAATCCTAAGCCCAAAGTTATGAAGTTTTCTTTAAAATCCCCAAAATATAGAAATGAAGGTGTGTACCCCATGCATAATATGGCCATGGTCCTTAAATGTAAATTATGATGTTGTAATTTGTAGAAGCTGGTAAAGACCAATAGAATAAGCTAATCATTTCATGAGAACTTGACCATTGTCTTGACCCCAAATTGGTTTTAAGAAGACTTAAACTTGTAGAGAGAGAGAGCTCAAAATATTATGGCATACCCATACTACCACTTAATGAACATCCTTTCTTGGGATAATGGTTGTATCCATAGGTGATTCTCTAAAGATCAAACACTTGGACAAATCCTAAAACTTGGCTATTCTAGTTCTCAACCTTGTTAAAAGCATAAAAGTCTCAAGATAATACAAAAAAGAAGAACTCAATGCAAAATCAAAATCTTTCAGGTATAGGTGATTATGGTAATCTCCACCAGGGCTATGGACTTCTAGCTAGTAGTGGAGTAAGGCCTTGAGTGAAACCAAAGGTATCACTATCAGGGCTATGGATGCCTGGCTAGTAGCAAAGTAATGCCCAAGCCTTCCTTAAGCTAAAAGAATGGTTATAAATGAACATCTTAACATGCTATAATTTAAGTGTTACTAATCAAGGATAAGAAACCTAGAATTTTTTTATTGAACCCCATGGCAAATAGTAAGTGGAATCAAATCACATGCATAATATGGCTATGTCTTGGTGTTTGACCATGAGTCTACAAGTGCAAGGTTTTTTTTAACCATGATCTGATTTGGATGATGAGCTTGATTAAGTGGAATAGATGGCCTAATTATTTTTTTAAATCAGAGTCTCTAAGTTATAACATATTGCTATGTTTCTCCCCTGAGTCACTATTTTTTGGGACCAACATACCCCTATTTTTGAAAATTAGGACCCTTGAAAAACCTTGATAATTGAACATGAAATATGACATGATAAGATCATTTTTATAATTTGAAGATCATCCACTTTATGAAAAACAAGCTTACTTAGTTATGTTTTTCTTTAATTTTGACTAACAGTAAATGGTCTTTATTGTCTTTATTTGCAAGTTTCATGGTGTTTGTCCTAGGTAAATTCATGTGTCAAAACCCTAGTAGAACCCTTAGTTTAAATTTGAATATTGGTGAGAGATAAATTGGTAGGAACATTTTAAAACTTACTTTTCACTTAAGCATAAATTTCATATCTTAAGCTTAGTCATTTTTTTAACACAAACAAAACTTAGCCTAAAAAACTTGGTCCCTTTTATAGTTTTCCCCTTTAAAATTTCCTCGTATACCTAAATAGTTGTTTGTTCTGCATGGTCCATTTAATATTTCCTAACTTAACCTAATATTTTAACCCCAAGGCCCCATTTTATTTATTAATATAATTGGGACCTTAGTCTTAACATCTTAGCTTAAGTTTTGGTTCCCCAAGTCCACTTTTGTGTTAGCTCAATCCCTTATTTATACCTTAGCCTAAGGTTTTAATTCTAAGACCCTAATGTATTTATTAATACAATTAGGACCTTAGTCTCAAAAACCTTATCCTAGGTCTTTTATATCACTATGGTCTTGACTTAACTTCCTTGCATCTCATAGGATCCAATGACCCTAATTTTATCATGGAATTTTGATCTAACAAAATGAGGAAGGTTCGATCCTTGACTTAAACAATGTGCATCTTGAATGATCTAATGGTTCACACTTCCTCATGGCACTTTGATTGGATAGTGTGAGGAAATTTGACAAAATATTTCACATAACTCCTTGAACCAATCATATTCAAGCCTTTAGAGCATGATCAATAGTTCTCACTTCATCATGAGGACTCGATCGAATGGAGTGAAGCATAGGTGAAAGGTTAAAGGATTATGGAATGCCTAAATGATCAACACATGAAACCCTTATATTATAAGATTAAAATCAAAGGGACCTACCTGATAGAAATAACTAATCACAAGAAAGATCCTAGATCATGATCCTACAGCTCTCGTTGTGTCACAAATTTTGATACGATAGATTGAATCAAGTCCAAGATATTTAGAAGTCCCATGGAGGTACTGATTGGCACTCTTGCATTGAGTCATAATAATTTTATGAGCTTAAAATTGGCATTCAATTGACCATCATTTGACATCTATGAGGACATATTTGACATCTGCATGATAGTCAACTTTAAGCCCATCAAATTAAAAGTTTCACTAACTTAAAATTGATGTTCATACGACCATCATTTGATGTCCATGAGGATATATTTGACATCTATGAGACCATCAAATTTAATCTAATGAATTATTCTATTGAGGATCAAAATACACTCCAAAATATTGTTGGAAGGCTCAAAAATTGCTTTACAATCTAAGGGAAGTGCTCAGAAGATGCTCAAACAATGGAAATCTTTGATCTGCAAAATATGGAAATGGTCTTATGGTATAAATATATACAAAAGAAAAATTAGTCTAAATCTATACTTTAGGATACCTATGGAATTTTGTTTAAATATCATGAACCTTAAACTATAAACTTATACTAAGTCTTATTTTGAAAGGAGATCTTTGTTACGTAGGACTTAGACCAAGTGATTTTTATCTAAAGGTTTTAATGTGTTTTATCAATACAATAAGATCCTATTTTTATTAGACCATTATGTCATGTTGATAGTTTTGAGCATATTTTATAAGCATTTTATTAAATATTTTACACTAATGCATACATTGTGTTTATTTAAACACAACTTAAACATTGGCTTGAAACATTTAGTCATGGCCCCCTTTGTATAATTTAGAAAACTTAGACATAAATGCATTAGCCTAACATTTGATTCATGTTTAATAAACACATAATAAAATTTAAGCCTAAGTCCCATTTTAATAATCTACTAACTTGAGGTTTGGGCATCTCTATAGATCAATGGTTCATGCTTTATCACTGAAGGATGATCTAATGATGCAAGAGCCTTGAATAATTTTCAATGAGGCCCCAAGAGCTCATGATCTTGACGCATGGAAAATTTTCATTTGAATCAAAAATGATAAGATGATTTAATGGCTTACACTTTGTTGTTAGAGAATGATCCAATGATGAAAAGGTGCTCATGAATTTTCAAAGGCTCACAGGATCATTATGTGGCCAAAGCTCATTTAGTAAAAGACTGACATAGGATATAAAGCATGGGGAAGGCATGTAAAGACACCAAGTATCAAAACCACAAGGCTTAAAATAAAAGGAAATAATCATAGGCAAGGACCCAAATTATGATTAATAACTCATGCTAATCTAAGATTTTGATCTGATAGTTTGAAATAAAATAAAGTATTTTAAATACCAATATCTAGTGCTCAAAGGAATTTATGAAAAATGCCAAGAAGGGTCTAGACCAATGCCACATAGGCACCATGAAAGTAGAAAAGGATAAAACAAAATGTCTTATGGGATTAAAAATGTAAAGGTTTAAATCAAATTCAAGGCACATATAAGCCATAGTCTAATATATCCTACCATTAAAGCTCCAAAATAATAAACCCTACATAAAAGAAACCTAATTGAATTCATTTGGTCATAATTCATTCTAAGGAGAGCTTGACTATGTTTTTAATCACAAAATATCTTTCATAGAGACCATTTGAAATCTAGGATAACTATTTTTCAAAATAAGAGACCATGGTAGATCATAAATAGTAATTGAAGGAGGAAACTGAGCTTTACTTGTTGATAGAAAATGAGGGATGGATCTTCAAGGATATCAAATTATACCTTGTAACCCTGAATGTCTTGGGTATTAGGAATTGATCTAAACTCTTCTTCATAGTGAAGGAATTGAAGCCCATTACAAAGGAGGAGTAGAGGATTGTTACGATGACTAGAAGGCATTATGACTTAGTTATTGTCTAAATGGTCAGACTCCACCATGCTGTTATAAAACCTAAGGTACTACATTTTATAGACATCCTTGCACCCATATTTGAAGATTGTAGGCTAGATAATAAATAGATCATTCAAGAAGGGAATTATAAAAAATAACCTATATTTATCTTATAGCTTTTGATAGATATTATAATCTCCCTCTCCCTAATGTATACCTATCCAAAATTAAGGAATATGTCAGCAACCATGACCTAGACTTGGTTCTTAGACCATGGTTGTACCAAGGACCCCATATCTTTAGGGACTTTAAGGGCAAAATCCCAATAGTCCAATTCAAAGAAGGCATCAAATTTATAATTCCCCTCTTAAACTGAGACTTTTGATCCCCCTTAACTACCTATGTGAATAAAATTTGGGTCCTTATGTGCATTTCATGGTGGACCAAAAGCTCACCCCTCCAATTAGAGATTTGATCAGTGTCGTCTTGGCCAAACAATTCACTACCATCAAAAAGAAGACATCTAAGTAGTTTTATATGATTTCATAATTATTAGACACCCTTATTGCCTCAATAAACTTCCCTAGTATTATAAATTAGTCCCCTAAGGGAAAAACCACCATTTCCTACCATTACTCCAAATTACATATCTTTAAATATAGGAACCATATGCAATTTATTTATGATTGTGTCTACCTATCCATAATGGAGCCTATAATAGGTGTTCCCATGTTTAGGGTCTACCCACTCATCAAAAATTATGTTGAAATGATGGTTGGCATTTGGTATTACCCTGACTACACAGTCATTAGGATTGAGGGGATCATG
Source organism: Torreya grandis (assembly GCA_037957365.1). Taxonomy (NCBI): domain Eukaryota; kingdom Viridiplantae; phylum Streptophyta; class Pinopsida; order Cupressales; family Taxaceae; genus Torreya; species Torreya grandis. The sequence goes on from JARHVA010002020.1 coordinate 242,874, forward strand.
TCCTCGCCTTACATATTATTGGTATATGTTCCAAGTATATTTTCCAAGAAAGAATTTGCCTTGTAGATCATCAATGGAATTGAAGGGAATTCAAAATAGAAAAGAGGAAGGGTCTTCTCCACCCATTCCCTCTAAATATTATAATGACTAATCTTCAAGATTGGAAACAAGTTGATACAATGGCTAAGCACAAGGATTAATTTGGATTTCATCTCAATGAACTCAAGATATGGGATCCTAAGAATGTAGTGACCAGTCATTTGAAGGAGAAGAAACTCCCCAATCTTAAATACATGCATTAGCTCAGTTTTTATGACACCATTTATATTAAGGCTAAGACTTATGGAGTGTTGGCTAGGATTCAATGGCACAACATCAAGCTTAAACACAGGTTAACCAAGGATGACAAGCCATCTAGAGAGGCATGAAAAATGCATCCTTTGTAATATCACTTATTTATTGGACCATCTAGGATAGCCCAATAATAACACCAAGTAGAATAGAAATAACCATAGCTTTAGGGTAAAATTATGCAAGGCCAAGATGATCAAGGCCATGGAAAGGAGAAAGTGTGAGAAGTGAAATTGGAAGAGAGACATGGAGAGGGGGCCCCATCTTCAACACTCCCACAAAGGCCACCTTCCCCAATTAATTACATTTATATGATAGCCTTAGAGATTTAATAAAAACTTGAGTATGCCATCAAGGAAATTATAGAGGCATATGATACTGATAAGTAATAAGAATTGTTTGAAGAGACTCAAGCCCAAGTAGGGGAGTCTAAAGGAGATAAAGGAAAAGAGCTTGTCCTTGTGGCATCCTAAGAGAGGAAGAAAGTAGAGATAGAATTGGTCAATATTGGACTAAGGAAGAAACCAAGATTGACCTTCACTCACCCCAGCAGTGAAGTCAATCTCTTCAATGATGAATTCCCAATTCATGGACTAGTCATTCCTAACTAGTTCATTTATGGAAAATTACAAAAGATCCCTACTATTTCCCATTCATGGGCCATGACAAGTGTGAAAGTGCATGATTAAATTAAGCCATGGATTAGGGACATGGTAAAATGTAAATAAGAGAGAAGGATTTTGGTCTCTTTAAGACTTGAAAGCAAGAGAATGGATGCTCTAGGAGCATCAAGTAGTATAGGTGTAGAGGTCTCTAAATCTCTAAAATTTATAGAGTCATCCACAATCATGAAATTTAATCCAAAGATAGATAAATTGGAGAGGGTTACCACTAAGACAAAAATGGTGGGAGGAAAGGAATTCACCTTATAAAAAGTGGAGTCCTTTGTAGGATTAACCCCAGTTGGGGGCTAATAGCTAAGTGAAGCCACCATTCATGAAGAAGATGTTGAGAGCCTAATTGAGGATCAATTAGCATAAGAAAAAGCAAAGGTCAGAGGAATGAAATAGAATATTTATAATTTTGAAACAAAAAAAGATAACTTGGAGACACAAGCAATTCTATCAGTACCTAAGGCAATGACCAAAATGCTTGATGAGTCATTCTATGACATGTTTGAGACAATAAAAATAATGAAGTTGAGGTAGAGTGCATTAGCATAGTAGAGTGCATTATCTAAGGTCCTGGTCACCCAATGGCAAGCCTTAGAGGACAAAATAGTCAAAATTCTCAAAATCCAATCAAGGAAACATATTTCAGGCTTTAAAACCATCCACTTATGACACTTGAGCACAATTCTAGGAATTATGGTTGACAAGGTTTAAAGTTTGAGTGCATGGCACAATAATGTGGAAAGACTCCTAGAAGATGATAAGGAGAGAATTGCAAGGATTGAATATCTTCTTGGTACTATGCTTATAGTCCTTTCATAACCCATTACCCTTGGAATCATAAGTGATGAAGAATTCAAACATAGGACTACTTTGGTAACACAAAAAATCAAAGGAAAGAGCCAAGGTAAATCTAGGGCTAATAATAATAAGATCCTATACATGATATTCAATGTTGAAAGAGGATAAATGAATCTAGGAGCATTAATGAATCCATGGCCAAAAATGACCAAAAACTTGAGGACTTTGTAGATCAAGAGGAGTAGCATATCCTAAAGCCTATTGTGGATATAAAGCTAGTTGATGAGCAACATACTAAGGCCATGAGCATCCTCCAATAATAGAAAGCAGAAGCCCCACCAACAAATTAGACAATATTCTATTTTGTAGAGTTTTGTAAACTTTTGAAATATAATATTCCATTGTAAAGGCATGTGCTAGTTTTTTAGCACATTGCCCCTAGGTCAGTCTAATTCTAGAAATCAAGTGTATTCTAGAACCATCTTAGGAAGGAAAATTATCCTTGTCTTTTGTACACCTATGTATTGTAACTAACCAATATACTGTCTAATCTTTTTATAAAGGTGTATATTACCATTTGTAAAAAAGATAGAATTTTTAAAAACTTTTTCACACTTGAAGCAATGACTATAATCAAGGAATTCTGCAAATATTGTCCATATTTTGATATGTCGATTGCTAATATATATTTTCTCTCAATTTTTAGTTTATGTTTTTGAATTTGAATGGTGCCTTTGAATTCTAAGTTGCATTTTATAATCACAAGGATTATAATTTGTACATATGCTAAATTAGTTGGAGGATATTAGTTTTTTCTTCATTTCATTTTTCTCTATATTTAGATGTGCAAATGTTATTTGATTATAGTATTAAATCCTCAAAGTAGACCTGGTTCTTACTTGTGACTCTTTACATTATCCTTTAAAGTTTGCTTGGTATATAGTGGAATTTTATCTTAGGCTATATTACATTATATATTGGTTGAATGTATACTCAATTTCAATTGATGCTTTGTCATAATGTTTGAGACTAAAATTGACAATCACTGGTTTCTTTTCTGCCTTACCCTTCTCTTTGCCCTTTTTATATCAAACCACTCTAGTTTAAATATCATTCTAAATATCCACTTAGATTAGTCTATAGCTTAATATGGATCATAATTCACTAATTATTAGCATATATTCTATATAATTCATAGATAATAGACCATGGTGACTCCCAACCATCACTTATTATAATTTTTTGGGATACCAATACATATCTCTATCATTATTTCACCATAGGTGACATCAAGTTGACACAACCTACTACTCATGCTCTAATTTATCAAATTCTAAAATGAGAAGTTTTCTTAAACACTAAGGAACCTTGTGGTGAATTTAGAGACATCAACATAAGGTGCCTTAGATTCAGGGGTAGATCTAGTTATGATGTCAATAAAAAAATCAAATTCCTACTTGGGTGGCAACCTGAGTAGCTTTTTAGGAAAGACATCCATAAACTCCCTTAGTATAGTAAAAATTCCATGTTCCAACTCTTTCTCATTAGAAAGTTCTTGCAGTTGGAATGCATAGATCTAGTAGCCTTTCCTAACATCTCTTTTCAGTTGTAGGATTAAAAGTGCTTTGTGTCTTGTAGACCCTTGCATGCCTTATAATTCTACAATTTAGCCAAGGTCATTGGTGCATCACATTATTTTACCCACACAATCAAGTGTAGCTTGATGTTCATGCAACTAATTTATCCTAAGGATGAGATCATATCACCCTAAAGGCATGAGAAATATATTTGCCTTGGTCTTAAAAACACTAATATCTAATTTTGCTTATTCCAAGCATTCAAGAATGGGCACTTTCTTACTAGTACCAAATTCCACTTCCCAACCTTATCTTATCAATATGGGTTTAATATTACATATTTTATCAGCAAAAGGAGAAATAAAATAATCCATTACACTATAATCAATCAAAATAGTCAAAAGAAAAGCATTAATTATATATCAGGTCTTAATAGGAGTAGCCTGCAAGTTAGCAATGTGGTTATCAATAATAGCATACACTCTATGGTTCAATGTTTGACATGATTTCAGCTTAGGATAGTCATTATATTTATTGTCACCACATTCCCATCACACAATTAGTCTAGAAGATGCTATAGGAACTGTATTAGCACCTATGGTAGGTCCACATAAGTTATTTTAATGTTGTTCCTTCTTGTAGGAACCAATTTTGGAAAGTCCATGAGACTTAAAATTATTGTTCTAATTTGAAAACTTATTGTAATTATTAATTCTTCTTAAAAATATGTAATTAGAATTATATTTTCTAAAATTCTTGTTTACAGGAGAAATATTATTGGCCTTATACTACTGCCTATTAGACTTGAATTCTTGTCTTGCCTTTTGGTGAGACTTTTCTTTCTCTTTAGCCTAGTATGCTGATTTTATGACTGCAACCAACATTTTTAGATTGGTCATATTGATGTCATGCATCAGAACCTCCTTAAGCCCAAGCTTAAACTTATTGATTTTAGTTACCTCATCATGCCTATAGTTCACATGATGTAATAAGTTCAAGAATTTAATCTCATATTCTATCATAGTCATGTTATCTTATTTTAAGAGCTAACAATTAGCGATTTTCTACTCCTTATAGTTTGCATTCATGTACCTCTTACAGAATTGAGTCTCAAAAATAGACCAAGATATATTTAAAGATTGATACCCTTCAATAGTATAAAGGTGGTTCCACCATAACGCTACAGGTCCTACTAGCTAATAGTTTGTTACTTTGGCTTTCACATTGGAAAGCATATTGTGCAAATTGAAGTAATTTTTCAAGTGTATCAATTAAGCATCAACTACATCACCTAATTATTCACTTGAAAATGTAAGTGGGGAAAGCTTCTTCATCTCCTTAGTGATTGGGTCAATGGTGGTCAAAGGAAATTCTTGAATTATAGGTTCCTCCACTTGACCCATTTCTAGCCTAGGTACTTCCTCTTGGGATACCCCTTCAATATTATTCAATCTTTGTTCCTGATTATCAATCTTCCCTTACAAGGTGTTAAATGTTTTTAATATATTGTTAAGAACTTCTTCAAGCTTATCGGTTGGAATCCCATTGACTACTTCAGCATGGGGTACTTCACTATTACTATTTACATTATTCACTAGTAGTTCATCTATATTATGAAAGAGGATGCAGACTTGATGAACTCTTCCATGTTTATGACCACTACCCCTAGCAACATTAACATTCAAATGATTTTTGTGGATGTTTCCTTCATTTGATCATGTTCTAACCATCCTGAGAAATCACAAGTGATAACTTTAGAATTTTAGTTAAAGGAAAAATACTCATTCCCAAATTTACCTAGAGAAAAACACTACTCTAATACTAGATGAAACAACTCAAAAAATAAACTGGAATCATATATCAGAGTACACTTTGGATATGTGTTAGACCCATTTACTAATGCAAAGAAACATTCTCTGAACTGCACATTAACACAATTGGAACCAAAGGAAAGGAAACTAAGGTAATTCACTAGGGGTAAATACATATAAAATGCACTATGTGAAAGCTCATTATTATTTAGAGCGATTATGGGATTCAGGGCATATCAGTGTATGCATACATTGATAAGTCTCAAGTACCATAAGTGGCACTCATTATTACCTCATAAGACCATTTCTAGGTTTTTAACCCTAGGTAAATGCCTCACTCTCCTTAGTGGGTTTTAGTCTTGATCAAGGATGGTTAAGTTAAAGAAAGGGCTTAACTAAGAAGGGTAACCTTAAGTTATTATTTAGGTTACTCATTTACTCAAGTCAAGGTACAAGCTATGTACTTAGACAAGTACTAAAAAATCAGCAAAAAAATTAATTCCATACTTGCAAGTTTTTAATCATTCAATCAACAATTATAAAAGCATAAGGGAAAATAGATTTAGTACCTACATTATTAAGTGATATCAGTTGAGTTACAACACCTTACATACTTTAAGGTCATTGCACTTATTTTCACATCATTCAAATCCAACATGGATGTTTATACAATCAATAATGTCATTCTATAGTATATTCAACTATTTTTAAATTGGCATAGCCAATGCTATATAAAAGAGTTTAAGGCATATAATAAATTAAATTAGAGTTACCTACAAAATAAAAAATATGAAATCAATAATATAATTATATATCTATTAAGGAAAGAACACTTTTCATTCTATACATCATTTCATAAATGAATACTTTATAACATTAAGATGTTAATAATTCATTTCCATCTAATTAGAAATAGTAAGCAGATTCAAGTAACATAAGTTAAAAAGTTCATTTACGTATCAAGATGATTGGAACTCAAATAAAAGGTTCTTCACAAGAAACTTTTCCCAATTTCACTACTGGCAACCAAGACAACCAGCCAATCAGGTTCATTTAAGTTTCAAGATGAGTGGAACCCAAATAAAAGGTTCCACTCAAATAACTCTTGTGAAAATTTCCTATTGACAACCGAGGTAACCCGCCAAGTAAGTTCAATTCAAGAGAAGAAGAAGCATTGATATAAATTCTATACTATTTAAAATGAAATGATAACTAATTGTCATTTTTGGGCTTCATTATAGTTTTATATAATGTATTCATTTAATCAAGAAAATAAGGAAAGTATTGTGAATGATCATTCATTGCATTTAATAATTATTAATTATTTTTCCATTTGATATAATTGTTTATGAATTAATTTCATTATTCATAATCATATATATAAATTGGAAAAATTGTATTTTATAATTGAACCATACCTTGCACGCGACCAATAGATTTGAAGTGCATGATATAAGGAATTATTTATTTCATTTTTCTCATAATCCATCTTTATGCATTGTTTCAAGGGTTAGATACTCTAATGTAGCTATGTAATTATAAATGTGATTAATCATCTACCTCATTAATAATCCAAATAAGGTAAATACTATCCAAGTAACTCATGTAAAATATAAATGCATATGTAATTCAAGAATAGTCATTAACTTCTATCTTATTCCATCAATCCTTATTCATTTTGAAATATACAACTGTAAAAAGTTATATGTAACCATCTTCTTGTCTATATTTTCATAAAAAAAAATCTGAGCTAACATTAATTCTCATAATAACATAATGCATATCTATTTAACTTCTAAATGGAACCATTTCTTGAAAATAGATTTGTCATCAAACATCTAAGTGATTCTCCTCAAGATTCATAATGAAATATAATTAAAGATGTTTAAATTTAACATAAGTCAAAATAAGACCAA